>JANFOE010000414.1:2500-245000 GCA_025667525.1 Glebionis coronaria | reverse complement strand
CTGAGCTTATTACTTGACCATTTTTGTTCATTTAACTTGCAAAATGTTCTAAATCAAAAATAAGCTAGTCAAATTTAATATGAGCTTTTGTAATAAGCTAAATCTCTCAACAACTTTTTCAATAAGCACAAAAGTAAATTTCTAGTTATCTAGCTTATTTTAAGAGCTGATACTTCTTAGACTTACTAATGAGCTGAGAAAACTTACGGAATGTTTGATAGAATTGAAAATTACTCATTAAATAAGCCAGAAAAACTTAAAACTAAAAACAACTTATTAATAAGCTAAGTTTGACTTTTTTAGTTTTTCAGAAAAGCACCAAATGCTCAAGATCTACTTATTAGGTGTACATAAGAAACCTTTTAAAAAAGAATTAAGCTATACAACTACTATTGCTCCTTCATTGACTCCATTTGGAGAAAGTGATTTTCTCTTACATGAATTCGAAGCAAGTTTTAGAGACGTGGATTTAAGATATGACGATTTTTCCCACCAATTGGGAAGAAGAAATTCGTACCATTGAGAGACTTCTCAATGACGACGATATTACTCCACCTTCTCCTAAGGAAGTTACAAATGATGATCCAAATTTGACTAAGCCTTCCACCGAGAAACCCTCCTGGATTTAGAGATTAAGGATTTCCTTCTCATTTAGAATACGTTTTCTTAGAAGAGTTGAAAAGTTACCCGTCATCATTGCTAAGTACTTAAAAGAGGATGAAATGTTAGGCTTATTGAAGTTCTTAAAAATCATAAGACATCAGTTGCTTGAAATCTCCGACATCCGTAGAATTGATCCTAACTTTTACACTCATAAAATTCTCTTGAAGATGACTTTAAACCCGCAATCCAAAGTCAAAGAAGGGTAAACCTAAAATTCATGAAGTCATTAAGAAAGAAGTTATCAAACTTCTAGATGCCGGCATGATATACCCTATTTCGGATTCACTGTGGTTAGTCCATTGTGTGCCTAAGAAAGGCAGAATAACCGTTGTTTCGAATGAAAACAACGAGTTAATTCCTACTCGACTTGTTATGGGTTGGCGAGTTTGCATCGACTATCGCAAAATCAACGATGCCACTCTTAAGGATCATTTTCCTCTTCCTTTTATGGATCAAAATGCTTGAACGTTTAGCGCGAAATGAATACTATTGCTTCTTAGATGGTTTCTCCGGATATTTTCAAATTCCTATCGATCCAAAAGACCGAGATAAAACCACATTCACGTGTCCCTTATGGAACATTTGCTTACAAAAGAATGCCTTTTGGCTTATGCAATGCTCCCGGGACTTTCCAAAGGTGTATGATGGCAATATTTCCATGACTTGGTTGAACAAACTATGGAAGTCTTTATGGACGATTCTTGGTTTATGGAGATTCTTTCTCTTCTTGCCTTACTAATCTAGAATGTATGCTTAAACGGTGTGAAGACACTCGTCTCGTTCTTAATTGGGAAAAGTTCCATTTTATGGTAAAGAAGGCATCGTCCTCGGTCCATAAAATTTCTAAAGCCGGTATCAAAGTCAACCGCGATAAAGTTGATGTCATTACTAAATTGCCTCCACCTACCATCGTCAACGGAGTTAGGAGTTTCTTAGGTCACGCGGGATTCTATCGACGCTTTATCCAATATTTTTCTAAGATAGCTTCGACTGATGACTCATCTCTTAGAGAAAGATGCTCCTTTCATCTTTTCTCAAGATTGTCTCGACTCCCTTTGAAACTCTTAAAGGTAAATTAACTAAGGCACCGGTCTTAGTCACTCCTAATTGGGAGTTACCTTTCGAGTTAATGTGTGATGCTAGTGATTTTGCGGTAGGAGCGGTTTTAGGTCAAAGAGTTAATAAGAATTTTCAACCTATTCACTATGCAAGCAAGACAATGACGGGGGCTCAATTGCATTAGACCACTACCGAAAAAGAGCTTTTAGCCGTAGTGTATGCTTTTGAGAAATTTTGCCCCTATCTTGTGCTTTCCACTACTATAGTGTATACGGATCATTCCACTCTCAAATACTTATTGGCAAAACAAGATTCTAAACCAAGACTTCCTTCGTTGGGTTTTGCTCTTACAATAATTCAAAATCGAAATTCGTGATTAAAAGGGAGCCGAAAACCTAACTGCAGATCACTTAAGTAGACTTGAGGATCCTTATCAAGGGGAACTTCCCACTAAAGAGATTAACGAATCTTTTCCCCTTGAGACCTTAGTGTCTATCAATTCCAATCTTGATGATACCCCATGGTTTGCGGACATTGCAAACTATTTGGAGGGTGGAGTTCTTCTCGAAGGGTTAACGTCCCAACAAAAGAAAAAATTCTTTAAGGACATTAAGCATTACTATTGGGACGACACTTATCTTTTCAAGCAATGTGTGTATCTTATCATTCGTAGGTGTGTTGATGGGCCCGCGGCCTTACAAATCCTTGAGGCTTGCTACAAAGGACCTACCGGTGGTCACTTTGGCCCTAACTACATCGCGAAGAAAGTTTTCGACTATTGATTCTATAGGCCCACCATCTATCATGACGCTCACGAGATGGTTAAGCATTGTGACGCTTGCCAAAGACAAGGCAAGATCACACATAAGGACGAGATGCCTCAAAATTTCATTCAAGAGTGTGAAATCTTTGACGTATGGGGCATCGACTTTATGGGGACATTTCCTTCATCCAAAGGGAACAAATACATCCTCGTAGCTGTTGACTACGTATCCAATTGGGTAGAAGCAAAGGATTTATCTACTAACGATGCGAGGGTTGTTGTAAACTTCTTAAAGCAATTGTTTTTTAGATTCAGCGTTCCTCGTGCTATCATTATCGATTGCGGAACACACTTTTTTGCAATGATCAATTCGCAAGAGTTATGGCTAAGTATGGTTTCAATCACCAAATTTCCACCGCGTATCATCCTCAAACCAACGGTCAAGCCAAGGTGTCCAACCTTGGACTTGAGCGAATCTTAGAGCATACCGTGGGAGAGCATCGTGCCTCATGGGCCGATAAATTAGATGATGCTTTGTGGGCTTTCCATACCGCATATAAAACACCGATAGGTTGTACTCCTTATCGCCTTGTGTACGGAAAGGCATGCCACCTCCCCCAATAAGTTGGAGCATAAGGCTTATAGGGCCTTGAAATGGGCTAATTTTGACATATATAAACGGTAATCTTAGGAAAATCCAACTCAATGAGCTTAATGAACTTAGGAATGAGGCTTATGAGAATTCGCTGATCTATAAGGAAAAAACTAAGCTCATTCATGATTCTAAGATTAAGAACCAAGATCTCAAAATTGGTGATCAAGTTTTACTCTTTAACTCTCGGTTGAAAATCTTTTTAGGTAAACTTAAGAGCCGTTGGTCCGGTCCTTTCACCGTGGCCCAAATTCTTCCATATGGCACCATTGAGCTAGCTCAACCAAATGGGCCCAACTTTAAGGTGAATGGCCAACGGTTTAAGTTGTACTTTGGAGAGGAAACCTCTCATGAGATGATTCCATCCCTCTCCATGTTTCCCTTAAATTAAATTCGAGAAATCGAGTCGAGCTAGAGACTCGTGAAGAATAAATCAAGCATCGTATAACTAGGTTAGATTTTACCTTTTTCAACCAATAAGTGTAGGGGGGCCAAGTAGGTTGTTGTTTTTGTGTAGGGATATGTGCTTTAATGATCCACTTTTGGTGCTTTTGACGCGACACGTGATCCCGTGTACCCGTGATACCGGTTCTATCAAAACTATTGTGATTCAATATTGTATATAAATAAATGTTGAAATTGAATTCACTTTAGTTGTCCCTTCCTTAGCTTGATTTAAACTAAGTGCACAATGTCCTAAGTGTAGGGGAGTTTATTCTTCCACATGCTTAAACAATTGAGGGCAATGTTTATATTAAGTGCAGGGGAGACTTTTATCGAAGATAAGTGGGCTTTTTTTATGAATTTGACCTCATTTAACCGGGAAATTAATATTTTTTGACGTTTTTCAAAAATTTTGATCTATTTTGGCCTATTAGTATTTTCCATTTATTTTCTTTTATCTCCTTTCCTTTTTTCATCACCATCATATGTATATATTCCATTTCAAGAATAAAGTCAAAAAGAAAAAAATGAATAAATAAAATGGTTTTAACAAGTTTAGACGTCTTTGACATATTAGGCCCGTCGTGAATATTTTGACTCAACCCGAGTTTTCTTATTCAAGCTTACTCTAGCTAGTATCCTTAACCATGTAGACCTTAATTGGTTTATTAGGCTAAGCATCCATGAGTCTCATTACTTGAGATTTTAAATTGTGGAGAACGAGAAATGAAAGAGTCAATTATAAGTTACTTATTCTTTCATGAACTTATGTGAGTTAATTATAAGCTTTTTCTCCCAACGCTGGTAAATAAATAAATGCAATAAATAAGGTTGTACGATTTTAAAAGTTACTTAGCTTCTAGCCCAATATCGTTTAAAAGTTGCTCGGGATTAATTAGAGTTCATAGCCAAGGCATAACTTATTGAAACGGTATGCGAAGATTGGCGTATCCAAAAAGGCCCTAACAAGGCATGAGGATATCCGAGTACAAAAAGGCCCTCGCAAGGCATGAGGATTCACTTCTTTTTGCTAAAGATACTAAGATGATGTGAAGAATCATTAATCCAAATCAATATGAAGGATCAAGACACACGACGAGAAGCAATTTACTCCCATAAGGTTGCGGAAAAGTCTATCCAAAAAGGCCCTTACAAGGCATGAGGATAAATAGATGCAAGTTCGAAAAGGAGGCGGATCATTGTATATTAAAATCCTAAATAAAAACAAGGAAAATGAAGAAGTCGTGGTCAACGTTTGAAGCATCTCGCACTCCAAATGAGTATGTATACCATATATGAAGAGAAGACCATAATTTCGAGATCATCTCTCAAGATTTGAAGTTTGAAGTAAATGTCAAATATCGGTCCGAGAAAGGTCTCAAATCGTGAAACGAGTTATGCCAAGATATGAACTTTATGAGATTTCGAGAACCCGTTTTAAAAGATTTTTTTCCTTTAGCTAACTATTGATTAAATCGTCCTACTTTATTTTTGGCCTTAATAAATTATCTAAATAAGTAAAAAATGCATCCTCGTGATCATTCAAGACAAAAACAAAATACAAGAGATACACCATATGAATAAGGGGGTCTAACTGAATAATTAAACCACATGGGTAAATGTTAGCTTTACTAACTTATAATAACAATGATATAATTTTTACGCTTGGTATGGGGAACGTGGAACTTGAGGGTGATAAATACTCATGACACTAAAAGCCCTAATTTAAGTCTTAGATTTCTTTACGAGTTTCTTCCATAAAACAATTTCAAGTAAATAAATAAATTGGAAATTTTTATATCTTTTGTTTCCTTGAATAAAGTTTTTTAATCTTTTCATCGTTGTTTAGTTTCTTTTTATTAGTAGTAATAGTATATCGTAATAAAGGCCAAGACGGGTTAATTATAAGAAAAATGTAAATTTATGCTTTAAAATCGTGCATTGCATGGGGTCATTGCAATGGTCAAGTGTAGGGGTATTTGATAAGTGTGTAAACACTTACCCTTTAACCACTAAAAACAAGGAAAAACAAGACCATAACCATATATTTAATATCATAAAAGTCGGAATTATGCGTGGTTTGTGTTTTTGATGTGATATAGGTACAAAAGGACAAAATAGAAGAAACACGAGATTTCACGGGCTTTTATTGAAGAAAATGACAAAAGACAAAGTAAAAGGACCAAAAGTGCAAAAGAATGAAGATTGGAGGACTAGAAGTGAAGATTTTATGAAGATATGTGCTAAAGATCAAAGTTTCAAAGTTACAAGGACTGATATTTCCATTCTCCAAAGATTAAGGGCTGAAGTGGAAATTTTTTATGCAATATACTGTGACAATCCGTCAATTTGTGGTTGATATTTTATTCTCAAGTATTATTTAAAAACATTATTTTAATGTTATATTATGAACTCACTCATTTTTGGGAAGAAATTTGGATCTACGTCTTGAAGTAGCATCGACTATGTCTAAACCGGAGGATTCTATGTTACGTGCTTACGTTTACATACACCGTTTTGGTGACAGTCCGACATTTCAGGAAATAAATTTATCCGTGAATATTATTTTGGGATTTTAAATTTGTGTTGGTTCATAAACTCACAAATTTACGAGAAGAGATTAGGACTTACGTTCATAATTTAACGTCCTTTATGACTAAACCGGAAACCCTAGGTTTACGTATTTACGTTTTTGAACTCCGTTTTTGATGAGACAATTTTTATTAGATTCGTTTTGTGCCGTTGATTCATAATTTATAAAAACGTTTTTCGTAAAACGACCCGAGGGCACGCAAATCGAGGAAACTAGAATCGAGGAGTACCCGTAATTAAATGGGGGTGAGATAAGATAAACTTGCCCCACCCCCACTACATGGGACGACAAGCTTATTAAATACACCTTTGAGGTGTCAAACTTGTAAGCTAACAAGTTACACTTGTTAACTTTACTTAGCTAAACAAGCTACACACCATCAAAACCAATTTCACAAACCATTTACACAATTCATCTCATGCAAACCACCATAAAATCCTCTCACTCCTCTCACCCTTGTCGTCCAATAACCACCATCAAACACCCCATTTTGATCAATTTTAACCATGAATCTTGTGTTATCTACACATATATTGAAGAACCTTTGAAGCCTTGTTGATTGGTGATCATTATAACATCCAAGGAGGTGATTTTCTTGTGTCCTTGGGCTGATTTCAACAAGTGTTCTTGGTGAAAGGTGATCTTGAAGATAAATTTGGTGTACTACAAGGTGTTGTCATCAAAAGACAAGTTATAGTCTTGGTTGATAAACAAGATCATTCTTCCCATTTTCATTGTTATTTTGTAAATGTAAAATGTATTTTCTTTCCTAATGTATATGTATATGATGATATATGATGATAAAAATATTGTGTGGGGATCAAGTGTTGATAAACATGGGTAAAAAGATGGAAAACCATATGTAAAAAGGTTAAAATCTTGCTTAATTTAGTTGGCTGTATAAAAACAGTAAACAACCATATGTTAAACTGATAAAATGTAATAGTTGAATCAATATACATTAAGTATTATGTCTTTTATACATGTGAGAGTTGGCCATGCAATAGAATCATTATAATGAGTGAGATATGATCAAAACAAAATTTATGTACCACCAATCTGAATAGTCTGTATTGTGAAGACTGTTAGGGACACTTAGACTTGAATTGAGCAGTAGCTAAAACTACTTAATTTGTAGCACATAATATGAAGTTTATTTCGTCCAAAAATGAGCTTCTATCTCCTAGTAGAACTCAAGATATGATAAAAAAGGTGAAAGTGAAACTAAAAATCAGATTTGTGAAATTAAAGTATAATAGTATTATAATAGCACTCAAATAAATAAAGTATAAAATGTAAATTAAAACCCACTAACTTATATATTACATTTAAATAAGTATGTACAATAATAAATAAATGAGAAATTTTATAAAAATGGTAATTTGATAAGTTTTATAAGTCATAAAACTATAAACATGATTTTTACGTCTTTTCGGCTAAAACCGTAAAATTAACGTTTTCGTCAATTAAAACTTAGATGGTCGGACCCGTCTAATGTAAACTTTTTATAACTTATATACTGATATATAAGTACATATTACAATTAAAAACCGATAAAACCCGAGCTTTATAACATATGGACATTAACGGGACAAAGTAGCCTTATTGGACTATTAGCCCAACTAGTTTAGCTAAACACTAATGGACTTACTCATGGGCTTAACCAACTTGGGCCCAACATATGAGTAAAGGCCTGGTATTAAAAGTATAAATGTACTAATATAATGTATTGGGCTTTTAATGGGCTTATTGGGCCTCAATATGGAATTGGATTGAAACTAGTGTAACTAGTCAAAAATTTGACTAACACATAACACTATAATGTTGAATGAAGATATAAAAATCCACTTGATCATAATCATACTTATAATATCATCATATATATACATAGCCATTATTTTTATAAAGTCATTGGACAAGAGTCTAAGACGAGTATTATTTATATAGGTTTCCGTGATTGAAGCACGTACCGTACATCCAAATCGCCGATAACCGCCTTTCCCAATCAACGTGAGTTCATAGCCTCGCACTCTTTTAAATGTTATTTTTATTAACCCGCGAGGGAGATAACATGTTATTTTTTATAAAATAGGACACTAGTTGTCCCGATTGTCTGTTTATTGATTTGGACCCGAATGATTGTATGACCCGATGAATGATTAAATGACCCGATGTATGAAATGAAATGAATTATTAAAGTTAGGTTATGTCACTAAAAGTCCCATTAGCATGAATTGTTAACTACCGGGATTTGGTAGACGCTTATGCATATAATATTACTATTTGGGGACGATCACCCCAGTTCACGCCTTGACGGTTGATCCCCGTCGTGCCACATTGATTGGTAAGCGAATTTATGTATGAGAAGATTTCCATAGCGTGATTTTTGTGACGACACGCTAACTTAGATGGGCAAATTGAGTTTCGGGTTAGCTACCCGTTGTTTGGTATAGTAAGGTAACAATGTCATGCGGCTTATAATAATCCAAATAACGAAAATACTGCTATACGCATTGAATTACAATATATTGCCTGACTAGCAATATGGGGTCTTATTATTGATATTATGTTCGTGTTTTGGTTTTACATAACCATATTCATATAACGGTTTTTTTAACTTTATATAACGTTATAAAACGTATTGTATGATGTATTTACGACAATGGTTCGTATAATGGTTTTGAAGGCAAAAGCCTATATTATGATTTTGACAAGGATTTGTATAAAATGTTTTTGGCCTATTTTATGGCCTACTACAAGGATTTTTACAAAATGATTTTCGGTAATAAATATATATACCGATAATATATATTGATGGTTTTTCATTAAACTCTATGAATTCACTCGGCGTTTTCGCTGACCTTTTCTTTTAACATGTTTTATCTCATGTACTTGAAGGTAATTCTCGGGAAGACGACAAGAATTTACGGCCCACTCTTAAATAAAAATTTCCATTCAAATGCTTTGTATAAATTTTATGAAACACTATGACTTGGGACCTATGTAATTTTATGTTTATGAATGGAAAATGCTTTATTATAAAACGACGCGATTTTTATGCGTTGTCTATGATTTGAGTAATGTGCTATCCCGTAACACCAACGACCCTTCCGCTGAACAAAAGTATGAATATTTGGGGGTGTTACAGTTTGTTATCAGAGATCTCATTATAGAGAACGAAAGATTTTTAAAACCAAGGTTTTGAATAAAACATTTCAAAATCTTTTAACTATAAACATTTTTTTCAAAATGACTAAAAATCTTTTGACTATAACGGTGCCGAAGAATTCCCGAGTTACCGACAAGGCCAGACTGAGGAGTGTTATTTTAATATATATATATATATATATATATATATATATATATATATATATATATATATATATATTACTTGGATTATATATATATATATATATATATATATATATATATATATATATATATATATATATATATATATATATATATATATATATATATATATATATATATATATATATATATATATATATATATATATGTTGTAATTTGATTACATGATTGTTTGATGATTATTTTAATACTTATATGAGGTATTTATACGACGTAGATTGTCACAAGGAACCCTAACTCCCCTAGTAAATCAATCGAATCTATTCCCGTAGGAATTCTAGCTATTCTAGATCTAAACCAAGTTGTGGATATTTATGATCCCAACAAAATAGTTGTTATTCGTAGAAATGTTGATAATAGTTGATTGTGATATTAAAGAAGAATTGACGAGATTAAATCTGATATTGATGTCATGACGATCTTTCCATAAAGAGTGGAGTTTGACAAAACCTTATCACCTAGAAAGGTGTCATCTGATTCGGTGTCACCCAATTCCTAAATTTGAAATCGAAAGGGTGAATGTTGCACTTGAGGTTGTCATTGGAGCCTTTACCCAAAAGCCTCATGCCACTAGTACCTTTCCGAGAAGTCTAATTGAATGTGTGAGTCCTTTCATACTAGTGACTCATTTGATAACTATTGTTGTATGAGCTATAGGATTGGAAATTGAGTGTTGTTCATGTTGAACTTTTGTTGCCCTTTCAAGGTCTAAGAATAAGGTTGAAGTATTGGAAAATGAGGTAGGATGTAGCTGATTGTAGTGTTTTACTACTCTTTAGGAAAAGAGCGTAAATAGGGAAAGTATCGAGTGATGATTTAGGAAAATCAACACTAATGACCCTTAATGAAATGCAAGTTCGTTTCCCAAGGAGGTATATGTGTGTGAGAAATTTGTTAAATGTTTGTGATTAATGATTGGTTTAGAAGGGGATGAGAAAAGAAGATGACGAAGACGAAAAAAAAAAAAAAATAAAATAAAATTAAACACTACTAGAAAGTTAAGACGTAGAACCTTAAAAACCACAAAAATAAAAATAAAATCTAAAAATTACCAAAAATTCACCAAAAATCAAAAATAATAAACTAAGAGTTTACCAATGATCAAAACTTTTTCAAACATTTTAAATAATTAAATATTCAATTTTTAAATGCTAATTAAAGCCCTAAAAATCAAATAAATTATTAAAAAGCCCCAATAAAGATTTTTCAATTGGTAAACCTTTAAAATGACCAAAAAAGATTAAAAACTATTTTTAGAAATTTTAAAACTAATAAAAACTATTTAAAATGATTTAAAAACTATTAAAACTTAAAAGAATTATAAAAATTAATCCAAAAGAGATAAAATTATTCTAAAAGTTGCTAAATTCCTATTTTAATGTATTGAACCTAAGAAAAATGTAAAAAGTTGGAAAATGTGAAATTTCAAAAATAATAATAAAATAATATTAAAATAATATTAAAAATCCAAAAATTATAAAAAATTCTAAAAACTAGCAAACTAGTTTATTTTAACCTAAATAATCAGAAAATCAAAGTGAAATTACCAAAATACCCCTAATGGGCCCTCAAATGGGCCAAATCCAAATTCAGTCAACACAAATGGGCTTTTGGGCCCAAAAAGTCAAACTTGGCCCAATTGACTTGGAAAAGCCCTATCTGACTCAAAATTCAATTCTAAGAACAAAACTCTAAAGGCCCAAAAGCTGAATGTGAGCTTATCACAGCTTATTGAACACAAAGCTTATTCTTATTGGGCTTTTCAGCCCATTAAGCCATAAACTAATGCCATAAGCTCTAATTTGACACACAACCTTCTTTTGGGATGCTTATGAGATCTGTAAAAAGAATTTTTGAAAAAGCTTAATAAATAAGCCAGAAATAAGCAATGTATTATTTCACAAAACGACAAAATAGTCGGGTTTGAGAAATAATGCACCTCAGAACTTGATTCAACTTGCAAAAGCTTTCAAATGGACTCAATAAGCAAAATCAATCAACAAAAATCCAATAAGCACAACCAATAAGCCAGAATAAGCACAAATGAACTTATGTAAAAGTCAAAGGAGTTGGTTTTCTAGTCAAACCCTAAAGTCAAACACCCAAATGCTCTAGTATGAACAAATGGGTCAAAATATGAGCACCTATTACAAAAACAAAGTTGTTGCAGGTTGGAATAAGCTATTATAGCTTATTGATAAGCTGACACCAATTTAACACTATCAGTGGTAACTAGCAGGGGAAAGGAGTTCCCACTGCTTTGACTATTTGACCAAGCTTATTTGAGAGTTCTGGTTTGATTCAATTGGAAACAAAGGCACCATTGTGATCAGTGAATCACAAGGAGTCAATAGCAACAATAAAATCACAAATTGGTTCACACAATAAGCCACAATAAGCCAAACAGTTACCAGATATGCTCCAGATATGGAAATAAGCAGTTAAGCACTTAATAAGCAGATTTAGCCACAATAAGCCAACCAAACTTAACAAGATGCATACACAAGCTATATAAACTAAGAACAAACACAAAGCAACAAGAATCAAACACTGAATCAAAGTAAATAGCAAGATCAAAGCACTAGAAGTTACTGATGAACAATAAACATATGCAGAAACAAGTTTGCTGATATACTTGACACTTGATCCAATTTCAAGCCTCAAATCCTTCTTCCCTGGTGTGATTAACTATGATTTAGCACTTGTTAGCCCTAGCCTAAGCCTAGATCTAGGTGTCCTCAAAATCCTAGCCAATTTTACCAAGTATTTAAGATTTTATAGCCAAATCAAGAATCTATGTGTTCAAAACCACAAAACCTGCAAACAGATGAACATATGCACCTAACAAACAGATACAAACACTTGCAACCACAACACAAGCACTTAGCAAACCACAATACCAATTCAAGCAGTAATCCCAAACACTCCTTAATCTACCACTTAACAAAGAAACTTGTGATTTTAACTAATAACCTACTGATTTTAATGATCAGAAACACTTAAACAATAGCAACTAACACAATCAAACTCAAAAATCACCAGCACAAACACCAATACTCAAAATCAAAGCACCAAATCAAAATCAGTCATAAACATGAAATTTTGAGTGGAATCTTAACAAGGGATTATACCTGCCTTCCACAACATCCTAGGAAGGCCAGCTATGCTCCTTGGACCTTGTTAAACAACTAGAACAAGACCAAGGTACTTCAACAAAGATGATCAAAGCCTACTGATGTTCAAAGCAGAACAAGGCTTTGATTATGATATGTCTTCAACACAAGCAACAAACAAACTCAACCAAAGGCTTAGAATCCTTCTCAGGCTTGGTGTCAACAAGCTTGAAAGAATTCAAGGCTTAAGGCTAAGGGTTAGTACATAAATATTAGCCAAATCAGAACCTAGGATTTCAAGGTATTCAAACCTTAAAAACCTAATGAAACAAGACGTGCCTTAACCACAAGATTAAGGTAGGCCTTAACAATCAAATGGAACTCAGAATTAGGCTACTCAAACACCAACTTTTAATCAAATCAAAAAGAGAATTCAATATTTTCAGAAATTCAAATTTTATTAAACTTAAAAAGGAATTACAAAGATTGATAGCCTAAAACTGGAACAAAGGGACTCTCACATGTTGAGGTCTCCTTTTATAGGCAAATGCTTGGCTAAACACTATTCACAAACCCTAGCAACTGAAATTCCTATTCTATCCTTGCAGAACCTTCTAGGTGTGTTGCCAGCTGTTTTGGGAGAATCCTGGACGTTTGTTGAGTGCTTAGGGACCAAGTAATGATTTGCAGCCCTTGATTTTGCCAAGTAAGGATCAAGTGCCAAGTGTCGTATTGTGAGTGGGGATGGGGGAATCATTCTGGTATTGGGATTTAAGGTTTAAGGTGTGGGATGTGATTGAGGTGATGTGAATCACACGTGGGTTGAGTCAATTTTGATTTCCCCTTTGTTTTGCTCATTTTTGATCCTGGGTAAAAAGTTGTTCATCCCTGGTAAAAATCCAAACAGTAAGTGTTTGGCGCAATTTTAGGAATTTGAAGTTTGGAGTTGGCAGTTTAGGTCCTTGAATTTTGGAAAAGAGTGAATAGCAAGTTTATTTTGTAAACAAAACGTGTTCCTTTGTTATACAACTTTCACCACTTGGCAGTTTTGGCACAAACTTTCCAAAAAGGTTATCAAGGGTTATTTTTGACACTTTTGCATATTTCAAGGGCTGATTTTGGACAATGTTGATCTTCAAAGGTCTTCAATGTATCTTTGGCTTGATGAGGGACCATAATTGATAATTTGGAATTGTTGAGGGACTAATCTTGCCATTTCTTCAAAGTTGAAGGACCTTTTGTGTAATTTTGACAAACTTAAAGGACCAAACTTGTAATTTTCAATATACAAGGGTTTTAAGTGTCATTTCATCAATGAATGAGGATCAATCTTGTTTGTCTTCAATTCTTCAAGGTATTTGTTGAGAATTCCATGATTAGGGCCCGGTTCTTTGTACGGCTTCATTTCTCGTGTCCGTTTTTCCTTGTATCTTGTGATCTTTTGTCTTTTTCACGATATCCATACCTAAAATACACAAGTAAATAAACACAAGCATATATATGGTTTTTTATGACATTTTTATGCATTTAAAGCCCGAAAAGAACGATGAGATCATGTATAAATGCCATATCATCACTCCCCCATACTAAGCTATTGCCGTGCCCTCACGCAATGCTAGAATAAAGTATCTAAGCATCACTAAAGTTCAATTTTATTAACCTTTATTGAAAAGTAAAAGATTTGCAACATACTACGAAGATGTGAAAAGACATAATGTATGATTTTCATCACAAAAAGTGACTTTTGGGTCAAAGAATAGAAACAAGTAAATGTCCCTTAGAGTAAACTTCTTCATCCTTGATTGTCATACATTCCATGCTAAGTGCAAAAACGAGATCATTGTTGGTACAAGTCACAATGCTAACACTACTCATACGTCCAAATTGTGTAATACTTTTTCTCCCCGCAATCCTAGTTATTATAAAAGGAAATGGGTTACTAGCATTTTTTATCTATTTGTCATGGATCACAAGTGATTCATATTGACTTATTTGAGTAGTTATTAGTCCGAAAGCAAAGTAGCACGATTTGATCAATAGTTAGCCGAAGGACAAAATCTTTTAAAACGGCTTCTCGTGTATCTCCTTAAGTTCATATCTTGGCATAACTCGTTTCACGATTTGAGACCTTTCTCGGACCGATATTTGGCATGTACTTCATACTTCAAATCTTGGGAAGACGTTCTTGAAATTATGGTCTTCTCTTCATATATTTGGAATTTCTTCACTTGACGTTTTTGAGAGATTCTTCATATTGGACCACGACTTCATCATTTTTCTTCAATCTTTACTTTGGATTTTGATATACAACGATCCGCCTCCTTTTCGGACTTGGATATATTTATCCTCATACCTTGTTAGGGTCTTTTTGGATAGACTTTCTCCATGATCTTTAGGGGAGTAATTGCTTCTCGTCGTGTGTCTCGATCCTTCATATTGATTTAGGAATAATGATACTTCACATCATCGTTGGATCTTTAGCAAAAATAGAGCTCCTCATGCCTTGTTAGGGCCTTTTTGGATAATCACCAATCTTCGCGTCCCGCTTCAATAAGTTATGCCTTGGCTATGAACTCTATTCAACCCCGAGCAACTTTTAAACGATCTTGCGCTAGAGGCTAAGTAACCTTTCAAATCGTACGACCTTACTTATTGCAATTATGATTTATTCCTAATGCATTGATCTTATGGGAAGAAAAAGCCACAATTAAAAACATATAAGTTTTTGAAAGAACATTTCACGTTCTACGTTTAGCATGATCACTTGTCTAAATCTATCATTTCTCGTTCTTCACTATATAAAGACCTCTAATTAAAGAGACTCGTGAATACTTAGCCATGCAAGTCAAAATTAAGCCAAATTTGGATTAGCTTTCATTAAGACTATATCAAATCAAAGTTTTGGGTTTTCAAGCCACCTATAGGATCTTGCACTTTCTTGGACTTTTTCAAGTTTAGAGAATGCGTTTTAAAGTTCCCTTGATAAGTGACTTTCTAGAATCAATTATAGGAACTTGCGAAAAGTTCTTGTTCTTAACCCGTAAGAGTTAAGACTAACGCGTTTTAAAACTCCCTATATAAAAGTCTAGCAAAACTTTAATTGAGCGGGTTAAGGAATGTAAATGGCTCCAAATGCCCATCAAGTCAAAAATTAACTCTTATTCTACCCATCGGAAAATATACATTCGTGTCTTAAAAAAACTTATGGAAAACTAAGAAAAATTTTAAAATTTGGCCATTTTTAGCCTTATTTAGCAAAACAAAACATTGAAAATTGGAAAGCGTGAGGGCGTAGCAAAGCAAGTACCTATTCACCCCCCATACTAAAAGTAAACATTGTCCTCAATGTTTCGAGTCTAAAGGTGGAGCACCCCCATACTAGAGACGAAGAGTCGAATGCTTAGAATCTAGCATGGAAAGGGTGATCAACAATATATCTAAAGCCGTTTATTAAGTATGCTAAAAGATAATTGTTATAAAAATAAAGGATATGTCATGGATTCGTGAAAAACTTCTTCAAACAAACGATGGAGGCTTCACGTAAATGAACACGAGAGTCTTCAATCGTAGATGATGATGATGATCTAGATAACACAATCACAAACAAACACGAGACAACGAGTTGAAGGGGTACAAGTCCCCTTATTAGTGAATAGTGAGCATAAAAGATAAGCATGAGATCTCCCCCATGAGGCACCTCATTTTTTATTACCGAGTCATGAGCTCGACTCGATCCCCTTAATGCTAATTATCATTGGGGAAGGTGACTTGGTCGAGGGCAACCATTGAAGGAATTTCCCCACCAAAGTAGTGCTTAAGCCTATGTCCATTCACCTTGAAATTAGGACCATCATCTTGAGCTAGCTCAATGGTCCCATAAGGAAACACTTGTGTAATGGTGAACGGACCCGACCAACGAGATTTCAATTTCCCGGAAAATATCTTAAGACGAGAGTTAAAAAGCAACACTTGATCACCAATGTTAAAAACCCGGTTTTTAATTTTTGAATCATGAAACTTTTTAGTCTTTTCTTTAAAAATTAATGAATTTTCATAAGCATTATCTCTTAATTCATCCAATTCATTCAATTGTATTTTCCGGTGATCTCCCGCGGTCTTCAAGTCAAAGTTTGCGTGCTTAAGGGCCCAATATGCCTTGTGCTCCAACTCAATGGGCATATGACGATTCTTCCCATAGACTAACTTATAAGGAGTGCAATCGATGGGTGTCTTATAAGCGGTCCTAAAGGCCCATAAAGCGTCATCGAGTTTGTCGGACCATGATGCACGGTTTTCTCCAATTGACCTCTCTAAAATCCTTTTCAAAGCTCGGTTCGAAACCTCGACTTGCCCACTCGTTTGCGGGTGATAAGCCGTAGAAAGACGATGAGTAACTCCATATTTCTTTAGAACCTTTTCGAATTGGTCATTACAAAAATGGGTTCCACGATCGCTTATAATAGCACGAGGGGTTCCGAACCGAGAGAATAGTTGCTTCAAAAACTTCACTACCACACGAGCATCATTAGTAGGCAAAGCCTTAGCTTCCACCCACTTAGAAAGGTAGTCCACCGCGACGAGGATATATTTGTTGCCATGAGACGATGGGAACGGCCCCATAAAGTCTATTCCCCATATGTCGAAAATCTCATATACTTGAATTATGTTTTGCGGCATTTCATCACGTTGAGACGATTTTCCTTGACGTTGGCACGAATCACACGACTTCACAAGTGCGTGTGCATCACGATAGATAGAAGGCCAAAAGAAACCGGCATCGAACACTTTCTTAGCCGTGAGATTAGCACCGTGGTGACCACCCGTGGTGTGACAACCGTGGTTTTGAGGTTCGTCACTTGGTCTTACTTTTAGGTTATTTTATGTGTGACTACTTGATTTTTGTGCTTACGTGTTTACTTTGAGTGAACGAGGTTGGTGTGATTATCGTTTATGAGTATAGAGTACTCATAAGTAAATCGAGAAACGGTTAATTCATGTTCATGAGATCACAATTAGTGACTATGAAATGAAATGGTGATATTTTGGTGGTTACGTATACGTATAAGTATTATAGTAATAGTGTATTTTTTTTTAGGATTTATGGTTTAGCATTTAGAGGTCTCGGATAAGGTAATTAGCCATATGAATATTTTTCGGGATGGTTTTAAGTCATTTAGGACATAGTTATAAAGTTTATTTAAAAATTTGAGATTTTTTTTAAAAGTGTATATTTTACGTCTTTTACGATAAAACGCGTAAAATTGACTAGTTTTACGGTTTTGGAAGCTTTAGGAGCTGTAATAAATTAAGGTAATATTAATAAGGTATTAATTAACAATAAAAAGAAAAAAAATAAAGGAAAAAACGAAATTAGGGGTGTTTGGGTCGGTTTAGAAGAGAAAAAAAAAGGAAAAAAAGGAAAAAAAAGGAAAGTGGGCTTTGGGTTGGACTAGGATTCACCCATACCCTATATATTATTTTGTACACAACCAAAATTCATTATCTATCCCCTGGAGAAAAATTAAATTCGTGGGTTTCACAAAAATTAGGGTTCTTCATATTTTTTTGGGGTTTTCATAAATCGAAGGTAAAGTCTTTAATCCCTTTTTAATTTAATTGTTTTAATGATTTCTTAATCATTCTTATGATGGATTAGGGTTAGGGTTTATATAAAATCAGTAAATTAATGATGTTATAATCATAGTATGATGATCATATAATCTAAGGCTTGTATTAGATGGGGTTATGGGTAATTAATTAGTTCAATTTGTTTAAACCCGTTTTTAAAAACTGGGCAGATTTTGAGTCAATTGTTTTGATCATATCGGGAGTTCTATAAACTCTTATTTTACGATCCAAGTACCCCTGGAAAGATATTTTAAGTGGCTTTCCAATGAAATAAACGAGAACTAAATTGGAGGTCGGGAAGTGGGTCAAAAACAGGTTACAACAGTCAGAGGTCAAAACAGTTTTGAATTCAGCCTGTTTTCTTTTTAAGTTTTGGGTTGTTTGGGGCACTTAGGGTTGCATTGGGATCTTCTCACGAACGTGAGAGACGGTTTATATATTGTAGTTAATATCTGCACTTGGGCTAAGGTGGTGGTTTAGGGTAAGACCCCTTAATGGTAACAAACGTTTAGTACGTTTAAAATCAGGAAATCTGGAATGACAAAAGTAGATATATATATATCGGGGACTTAACAGTAGATTTAAGGTTAGGTCAAGTGGGATATGTTAGCCAACATATGTAAGGGTATGAATATTCCTTTTACAGAAACCATGGGTAGGTTTAAGTGGGCGTTTGACCTAAAGTTTTGAGACCTAAAACTGGGACTGTTTTGGGTAAAATACGAACGGGTTAGTTATTAAACTTAACCAAGTTAAGGACTTGTTAAGGAAGGGTATTGGGGTAATTAGAGCTTATTAATGAGGTATATATGTGAGAATATGCTAGATGTCCATCATAGGTTAATGAGCCATCTTAGTGATTGGTTCGTTTATTGATTTCGTGTTTTTGGTTTGTTAGCTTGTTGCTAGTGCAAGGACGTGTGAAGGAGCTATCAGGTGAGTTTCATAGTCCCATGTTTAATATTGATTTTGACTTCCAGATGGGATGGAAGTGACACTTTGTTGAGTTATTTCTAAATTTTTGCTGTGAATGTTTTTATGGTTTGTGATGGACTTGTATGTACATTATGTGATTAACTGCTATGTGATTTTTGATTGTGTATGATTTGGATCGGGGGACACGTGCCGTCTCAGTTATTGTGGTTTGAAAAGGTAGTGGCCTTGTGGTTTGACAAGGTAGTGGCCTTGTGGTTTGACAAGGTAGTGGCCTTGTGGTTTGCCAAGGTAGTGGCCTTGGGATAGGTACATAGGGTGATCATCTAAGGTACCATGATGTTGTTTGGCAAGGTAGGAGCCTTGGATTGGTTTGGTATGATTGGTCTTGATTGATAGTTGTTAATACATAATTGTAACACATTGTCCATATGTTCTTTTGTTGATGATTGTTATTCACAGCTTGTAACTGATTTAGCGTTGGAGTCTAAACCTATGACTCTCACCAACTTTATGTTGACGTGTTTTAGTGTCTCTTTCAGGTGATACTATGGTTAAGCATGAGAAAATAAGTGGCTAGGATGGGAGAAGCATAGGATTGCATATAGAAGGAGAATCCCCGTTTCCTTCTTAGTTTTATTTGATTGTTCTTTTAATAAGTGATATTGTTGGCACCTATATGTTTGTTTTGTTTGTGATATTTGATTGTCTTGGGTAAGAGGTAGGACTGTTACCTACTTACCTAGACTCCTGCATTGTTGAGATATTGTCATGACCTTCGTGTCACCATTTTTACGACATTTCTTATTTCATATAGTTATCTCTATAGACACGCCATGTTGTGATGATATCCATACGTCGCGCCCCATGTTCCGCCATGGTGGGGTGTGACAGAATGGTATCAAAGACAATGGTTATAGAGAACTAGGTTGCCTAGTCGCGTAGCCTAGTCTATAGCTTAAGGGTCCCTGCATATAGGCGTCATAGGAGTATGTGTGCATTTTATATTAATTGATGTGTTTGGATGTTATTTATTGCGATGTTTTGACTAGTATGAATTGTACCGTAGTATGTTCATACTTAGTCACATGTTATTTTCTTTTCGGGTTTGTGACTAGTGCGGGTTGAACCATAATCGTCCACGCTAGTCACTGTTGTATTTTGCTTAAATGGTACATTATAGTACATAATTTAGTACAAGGTAGTTTCTATCTTTTATCGAGTTATTCTACATACCTGAGGTATGTTATTTTTCTTTTGATGTTTAAGTCATGTTCCCTAAGAATCGTGTGGTGGTTCGAGTTACTAGGAGTAGGTGGATAGGAAGGGTTTTAAGCTGTTTTCCACTCTTACGGGCGACATGACTTATAACTGATTATATTTTTGTTTTGGATTTAGTCTAGGCTGTTTTAGCTAGACTATGGATTTCGGTATTCCAAGAGTTTTATTATGTTATTTTTATAGTTGGAGTTTTGGACCTTATTGGTTATGTGGTTATGAGCTTATGTGAGTATATGGGTTTATGTGTTATATGTTGTGTTGATTCTTATAAGTGTCATCATAGGAGGGATTGCATTGGGGAAAGGGTAATTGTATAAGTATGGTGGCCAACATAGTTATACAAGTGCCACAACTTCAATGGGTTCTCAAGTATGATTGCATGAAAGAGGGTTAGTACATGCTTGTATATGATGAGATGTAGAATTTGGGTATACGTATAATATATGGGTTTATGTAATGGCTGCCTATGATATGGCTATTGTTCTTTTGTGTTATATGTTTTGGGTTATAGTTGTGTTGTGTGATTATGGGGTCACACGATATGGTTTGGTTTTCGAGGTGGGCTTATTGCCTTGTTGTGGCACGGTGAGAAGGTGATTACTCGTATGGAAAAACGAGTGTATGACGCGATTGGTTGATCTGATATGTATAGTAACGAGTATGTTTTGGGTGGTTTAATAGGTATATATATGCGAATGTATATATATACTACTATGTGTTAAGTTATGGTATATGGTCGTTCACTAGTTATTATAACTTGAACGTACCTTGTGTTTATTCGTGTTTTATGGTGCTGGAGTTGATGGAGTTTCAACAACGTTTCGAATTTTTTGAACTGTGTCTTGTAGCGTATTCTTTGAGTTCATATTTCACGTGTACGTTTTAAAATGTTGTTCTGGGTTTTAAGTCCGTTGAAATAAATGGAAATTTCTTTTGGGATAATGAAATCTTTTGGGTTGATTCTTACATTTCTTTTGGTTGGTATATGGAAAAAGGGGGGGGGGGACTTGGAAATCTACTATAGAGGTAGATAGTTGGTTGTATTCGGTAAAATAAGGATAAGGTGTTGGAGTCATGTTTGAAACAAGATGTAACATAAGTTTTTTTTTTATCAACACTTATTTATTTTAAATTCTAAAAGACTTTCTTTAAAATAAAGCGAAGTAAAATTTATTTCTACTTACATAGTTTATATAATTGGATTTAACCGATTCATGTCATTTATAGTTATTAATACAAGGTTAAAAGGAGTTTATGAATATTTCACATACAATTATATCTTTCCTTGAAAAGGATTGCATTGATCACTAAGTCTATTCTTTAGTTTTTAAAACAACTAGCATAAAATTGTTTTGGTCGTAACTTGTTCGTTTTTAAAGCTTTTTGGGTGATTCAAAAGCCAAAAATTATGTACTCGGAACGTACTTTTCAAATATTCAGAATGTATAGTCATGGGAGGTCAGTATCTTGGCCGAAATTATTGTAAAAGTGTCGGGTTAAAGGTTGAGTTTAAATAGTAGTTTATTTTTTTTATGATTTTGGATGCACGGGATACCTAGTCTTTGAGTTGAGTTTTGAGATCGTCTAGAAGGTTATTTGTAGATTGTTTGAGTCACATATATGTGGGAGGTAATAATAAAAAAAGAAGATATAAATTCTTTTGGAAAAGTCGATCTTTTGCACGGTTTAAATAATATGTCGCGGGGCGTAATATGTTTGGTTACCATTGGGTGTTTCTTGGATTATTTTTCGTTGTCATGGGTCATTTGGAATTGATACATGTTTTGGGTTTGAGTTTTCTTTGGAGTCTCGTGGTTTTTGATTTGTTTTAATTGGTGCACGTGAAATGTCGTTAGTTATCCGTGGGTTTAATTCGTCGATCGTATCTGGTGTATTCAGGATGTAGTTTTGGTTTTGTATGGTTTAGGAGCGTTGAGGTAGAACCATGAATAGAGCAAGTAGGAAAAGTGAGAGGAGTTGTAGTTAGTGTCTTCCAAGGCAAATCGTTGATGGAGTGAATTAAGAACAAGAGCTGTTAGAAATTGCAAGGAATTTATTCGTATTGCCGCTAAGAGAGGGTGTGAGGAGGACATAGTTGAAATTGCTAAGGATGTTGTATGAACACTTTGGGTTTACGGTTATGCATTTGGCTTCGCCAAAGCACTAGCGGTTTTCATGGAGTCAATGAACCGAGTGTGCATGAACTTATATAAACGAATTGTCATCGGGAGCATCGACGACATCTTGATCTACTCAAATCGTAGAAGGAGGATGAGGCGAATTATTTGTTGGTTTTGGAGTTGTTAGTAAAGGGAATGAAACGTGAGATTTTCAAGTGTGAGTTTTAGGATTTAGTTGGCCAGGACTAGTTGTCAGAGATGATGGCATATCGTGGAACCAGCAAGGGGCGAAGTGAAGAAGGACGAGGAAGCATTTTGGAGGCTGAAGAGGTGGATTGGATGATGAGCAGATCTTGGCATTATCGGACGGACTGGATGAATTCGCGAAGCATGACAATACGTGGAGCAGGGATTTGGACGCGTACGAGGACGACAAAGAAAGGCGATCGCTTATACGTTGCAGGAACTGAAGATTTGGAAGAACTGGATAGACTTAGTTAGTGGAGCTAGAATGTTATATCTGCCTAGAATGCTAGAGGCATTTGGTGTACGAGACGTGGAGAATGATCTATACGGATCATAACGTCTCCAACACATATTCAGTCATCTTGATTGAACATTTGGCAAAGGTGATGGGTGGATTTAAGTGATGAAAGAAAATTGTAAGGCCAAGTACCATCTGGGAAAGGCAAGCATGGTTGATGAGACATGGAATAAGAAGAATGAAGTGAAGCTGAGACGAACTTGAACTATATGGATGACGTATTAGGGTGGTTTGGATGAAGGATGTAGGTTGCACGAGTTGAGTTGTCTAAAGCAGAGAACGCGTCAACACGTATGTTGCGTGGCTTGGATAATCATATGGAGAAAAGGGACGTAGACTATACTTCCTACATAGATAGGAGTAGCTTAGAAAGGGCGATGTAAGGACGAAGTTGGTGAAAGGGATGCATAATTGGGTGGAGGAATAAGTACGGTGAGAGTAGGGTGATAGTCGATAGACTGCCTAATTCATCACATATTTCAAGAGGGATGAGAAGTCACATAGTCGAGAAATTGTAAGGATTGCGTACAGATGCGATGGGATAGGAAGTTTTGTGTAAAAGTTAGCCTAATATGTATGGAATGCCTTATGAAGGATTATGGCAAGGGAAGAAACGATGGAAAGCAAGCGTAGTATACCGTTGATAGACTAATGGTTGGTATGAGTATATTATAGGGGTAATTGAGAAAGACACCTAGAGCATTGGCGTGAGGTTTGGAGATAGTTGGAGAACGTGTTACATCAGCAAGAAGTCTCCTACAAGGAGAGAGTCACCGGTGAGAGGGGCATGTTCCCTATTAATGAGGATGTAGGGAGTAAAGGAGGAAACCACTAGAGTTAGTGACAGAGTTATGTATGAAGTTTCACCCATAGTAACGGGTGGTATGTTTTGGTAAAATAGAAGAGTTGATGTGAGTTTTGTAGGTCCATATAAGATCTTTGGAAAGATCGGACCATTAGCTTATGAGCATAGAATTACCTGGGGGAAATGAGTTGTATACATGATACATTTCATGTATTGGGATTGGTAAATGTTGTTTGAGGATGCATATTTGCATGTCCGGTTATTCGGGTTTTGTGCTAATAAGAGTCTTTGTTTTATCGAAGAGTCATTTGCGAGATTTATTGACTGTGAGGTCAAGAGTTTGGCAATGGGTTTAATTATTTTTGGTTTGTACATGTGGTATCTTGAAACTTGAACTAAAGTTCACGTGGAAATGAGAGGAGTTCATTTAGAATAAGTATCCTCGTGTGATTTGTTGTTTGTGTGTTGAACCTAAGGAGTAAATCTCGGGATGAGATTTCTATTAGGAGGGAGTGATGTGACAACCGTGGTTTTGAGGTTCGTCACTTGGTCTTACTTTTAGGTTATTTTATGTGTGACTACTTGATTTTTGTGCTTACGTGTTTACTTTGTGTGAACGAGGTTGGTGTGATTATCGTTTATGAGTATAGAGTACTCATAAGTAAATCGAGAAACGGTTAATTCATGTTTATGAGATCACAATTAGTGACTATGAAATGAAATGGTGATATTTTGGTGGTTACGTATACGTATAAGTATTATAGTAATAGTGTATTTTTTTTTAGGATTTACGGTTTAGCATTTAGAAGTCTCGGATAAGGTAATTAGCCATATGAATATTTTTTGGGATGGTTTTAAGTCATTTAGGACATAGTTATAAAGTTTATTTAAAAATTTGATATTTTTTTAAAAGTGTATATTTTACGTCTTTTACGATAAAACGCGTAAAATTGACTAGTTTTACGGTTTTGGGGTTTTGGAAGCTTTAGGAGCTGTAATAAATTAAGGTAAATTAAGGTAATATTAATAAGGTATTAATTAACAATAAAAAGAAAAAAAAATAAAGGAAAAAACGAAATTAGGGGTGTTTGGGTCGGTTTAGAAGAGAAAAAAAGGAAAAAAAGGAAAAAAAAAAGGAAAGTGGGCTTTGGGTTGGACTAGGATTCACCCATACCCTATATATTATTTTGTACACAACCAAAATTCATTATCTATCCCCTGGAGACAAATTAAATTCGTGGGTTTCACAAAAATTAGGGTTCTTCATATTTTTTTGGGGTTTTCATAAATCGAAGGTAAAGTCTTTAATCCCTTTTTAATTTAATTGTTTTAATGATTTCTTAATCATTCTTATGATGGATTAGGGTTAGGGTTTATATAAAATCAGTAAATTAATGATGTTATAATCATAATATGATGATCATATAATCTAGGGCTTGTACTAGATGGGGGTTATGGGTAATTAATTAGTTCAATTTGTTTAAACCCGTTTTTAAAAACTGGGCAGATTTTGAGTCAATTGTTTTGATCATATCTGGAGTTATATAAACTCTTATTTTACGATCCAAGTACCCCTGGAAAGATATTTGAAGTGGCTTTCCAATGCAAGAAACGAGAACTAAATTGGAGGTCGGGAAGTGGGTCAAAAACAGGTTACAACAGTCAGAGGTCAAAACAGTTTTGAATTCAGCCTGTTTTCTTTTTAAGTTTTGGGTTGTTTGGGGCACTTAGGGTTGCATTGGGATCTTCTCACGAACGTGAGAGACGGTTTATATATTTTAGTTAATATCTGCACTTGTGCTAAGGTGGTGGTTTAGGGTAAGACCCCTGATGGTAACAAACTTTTAGTACGTTTAAAATCAGGAAATCTGGAATGACAAAAGTAGATGTATATATATATCGGGGCCTTAACAGTAGCTTTAAGGTTAGGGCAAGTGGGAGGTGTTAGCCAACATATGTAAGGGTATGAATATTCCTTTTACAGAAACCATGGGTAGGTTTAAGTGGGCGTTTGACCTAAAGTTTTGAGACCTAAAACTGGGACTATTTTGGGTAAAATACGAACGGGTTAGTTATTAAACTTAACCAAGTTAAGGACTTGTTAAGGACTTGTTAAGGAAGGGTATTGGGGTAATTAGAGCTTATTAATGAGGTATATATGTGAGAATATGCTAGATGTCCATCATAGGTTAATGAGCCATCTTAGTGATTGGTTCGTTTATTGATTTCGTGTTTTTGGTTTGTTAGCTTGTTGCTAGTGCAAGGACGTGTGAAGGAGCTATCAAGTGAGTTTCATAGTCCCATGTTTAATATTGATTTTGACTTCCAGATGGGATGGAAGAGACACTTTGTTGAGTTATTTCTAAATAGTTGCTGTGAATGTTTTTATGGTTTGTGATGGACTTGTGTGTACATTATGTGATTAACTGCTATGTGATTTTTGATTGTGTATGACTTGGATCAGGGGACACGTGCCGTCTCAGTTATTGTGGTTTGAAAAGGTAGTGGCCTTGTGGTTTGACAAGGTAGTGGCCTTGTGGTTTGACAAGGTAGTGGCCTTGTGGTTTGCCAAGGTAGTGGCCTTGGGATAGGTACATAGGGTGATCATCTAAGGTACCATGATGTTGTTTGGCAAGGTAGGAGCCTTGGATTGGTTTGGTATGATTGGTCATGATTGATAGTTGTTAATACATAATTGTAACACATTGTCCATATGTTCTTTTGTTGATGATTGTTATTCACAGCTTGTAACTGATTTAGCGTTGGAGTCTAAACCTATGACTCTCACCAACTTTATGTTGACGTGTTTTAGTGTCTCTTTCAGGTGATACTATGGTTAAGCATGAGAAAATAAGTGGCTAGGATGGGAGAAGCATAGGATTGCATATAGAAGGAGAATCCCCGTTTCCTTCTTAGTTTTATTTGATTGTTCTTTTAATAAGTGATATTGTTGGCACCTATATGTTTGTTTTGTTTGTGATATTTGATTGTCTTGGGTAAGAGGTAGGACTGTTACCTACTTACCTAGACTCCTGCATTGTTGAGATATTGTCATGACCTTCGTGTCACCATTTTTACGACATTTCTTATTTCATATAGTTATCTCTATAGACACGCCATGTTGTGATGATATCCATACGTCGCGCCCCATGTTCCGCCATGGTGGGGTGTGACACGTGGGTCCCTCGTGACAAGCTCTAAGGATATTAGAAGCTTCGGCACCAAACACACAACGTCGAACGAGTTGATCCGCACAAACTCGAAAGAGATAAGGGTCGTCCCAAAAATAGAACTTGACGTCACGAAAGAATTTTCGTTTTTGTTGTGTCGTCATACCCTTGATTATGAAATTGCCCGCATGGTAATTTGCAATGTCGGCAAACCATGGGGTTGTGTCTTTTGAATTCACTACACCGAGAGTCTCAAGAGGAAATGTTTCGGTGATTTCCTTGTTCTCGAAAACATCTTTGTAAGGATCTTCTAGACGAGAGAGGTGATCGGCCGCTAGATTCTCGGCTCCTTTTTTGTCAAGCAAGGTGACATCAAATTCTTGGAGGAGGAGCATCCAACGAAGCAATCTCGGCTTAGCATCTTGCTTAGCTAAGAGATACTTGATAGCCGAATGGTCGGTATACATGATGCTTTTAGTTAAGACGAGATAAGGTCGAAATTTCTCAAAAGCATAGACCATGGCAAGGAATTCCTTTTCCGTTGTGGTGTACTTTAATTGAGCCTCAGTCATCGTCTTACTAGCATAATGGATAGGACGGAAATGCTTGTCATAACGTTGCCTTAAGACGGCCCCTATAGCATAATCACTTGCATCGCACATGATTTCAAAGGGTAATTCCCAATTAGGAGCAACAAGAATGGGAGCTTCGGTAAGTTTCCTTTTGAGAGTTTCGAAAGCCTTAACACAATCCTCATTGAAGTTAAAAGGAGCATCCTTCTCGAGAAGGTGTGTCATAGGTCGAGAAAGTTTCGAAAAGTCCTTGATGAAACGACGATAAAAGCCCGCGTGGCCTAGGAAACTCCTAACTCCCTTAACGGTTTTGGGATGAGGTAACTTGGCGATGACGTCTACCTTAGCTTTATCGAACTCAATCCCCGCCTTCGACACCTTATGTCCTAAGACGATTCCTTGTTTACACATAAAATGACATTTTTCCCAATTAAGCACAAGATTGGTTTCTTCACAACGTTTTAACATTTGCTCGAGATTAGATAAACATGACGTGAACGAATTACCAAACACCGAGAAGTCATCCATAAACACTTCCATCGACTTCTCGATCATGTCGTGAAAAATCGCCATCATACACCGTTGAAACGTACCGGGTGCATTACAAAGTCCGAAAGGCATCCTACGATAAGCGAACGTTCCACAAGGACACGTAAAAGTAGTCTTCTCTTGATCACGAGGGTCGATAGGGATTTGAAAGTAACCGAAAAAACCATCTAAAAAGCAATAGAATTCATTTCCCGCAAGTCGCTCCAACATTTGATCCATGAAGGGCAAAGGAAAGTGGTCTTTACGAGTGGCGTCATTTAACTTTCGGTAGTCAATACACACCCTCCAACCGGTCACAACACGAGTGGGAATTAACTCGTTGTTCTCATTAGGCACAACGGTCATTCCTCCCTTTTTAGGGACACAATGGATTGGGCTCACCCATGGGCTATCGGATATAGGATAAATCATTCCCGCGTCAAGGAGTTTAAGGACCTCCTTTTTAATGACATCGTGAATTTTGGGATTCACCCTTCTTTGACATTGAATTGCGGGTTTGTAGTCCTCCTCCATTAAAATCTTGTGAGTACAAAATTTTGGGTCAATACCCTTAATGTCGGATATTTTCCATGCAATTGCCCCTTTATGAGCCTTAAGAACTTTCAAGAGCTCGGTTTTTTCATCATTAGCAAGACCTTTTGCAATAATAACCGACAACTTGTCATCACCTTCCAAGAATGCGTATTCAAGGTGAGAAGGAAGATCTTTCAATTCAAGGATAGGTGGTTCCTCGATTGAAGATTTTGGTTCAACACTCATAACTTCCATCGACGAAAGAAATGGTGGAATAGAAGTATCATCACTAATCAACACCTCATCTTCATTGTCGATTTCATTTGAAGTGAAATCGCCTCCTTGGAATGGAGTGAGATTTGGTGTGGAATTAGCATGAATTGGATCCAAAATAGTGGGATTGCCACTTGACGAGCTATCGGAAAAACCTAACACTTCTTGTGAAAACTCATCGCAAACCACATCAACGATGTCAATGTGATTGATGGTAGCGATTGCATAAACATGAGAAGGTTTCGAGTTTTGAGTAGCGTTTATAACAAGTTCCTATTCGTTGAATCTCAAAGTGATAGTTCTCGCATGAACATCGATAAGCGATCTCGAAGTGTCTAAAAATGATCGACCTAAAATTAGAGGAACTTGAGGATCCGCGGGGATGTCAACTACTATAAAATCAACGGGATAGTAGAACTTCCCCACTTTCACGAAAACATCTTCGGCAACTCCACATGCCATAATCGTAGAATGATCGGCCATCTCGATGGACATGTTCGAAGGAATGAGAGTCGGAAGCGAAAGCGATTTCCAAATGGAAAATGGCATCAAATTAATGCTCGCACCAAGATCGGCCAAGGCGAGGCATTCTTTCATATCTTGTATGTCAGAAGGAATGAGAAACTTTCCGGGATCACCAACTTTTTCCGGTATGCGGTTAAGATAAACCATAGAACAATTAGCAAGCTTTGAAAGCTTTTCCTTATCGCTCATCATACTTTTAAAAGTGGAAGCGAAACGAGGCATATATAACAACGCGTCGGCTAAACTCACATCAAAATGCACTTGTTGAAACATTTTTATAAAAAGCTCGATCTGTTGTTTGTTACGTTCTTGTATTTTCTCTTTGTTTCTTCTCGAAGGGTAGGGTAAAGGTGGTGTGGGTTGGTCATTAGGCAACGGCCTTGGAAACTCGGGTTCCACAATTGGTATTGGTTCAACCGTAGGTGTGGTTTGAGCGGTACTTCGTGGGATTGTAATGTGCTCCTTTTCGACCATCACCTCGGCTTCTTTCTTGATTTCCTTCTCCGTAGAAGTACTTGGACGAGAGCTTGGTTCCTTGAAAGTTTTACCACTTCGTGTAGTAATAACCTTCATTTCTCCCTTCGGGTTTGCAATGGTATCACTAGGAAGACCACCCGAGGAAGAGGGTTTACACATGATTGCTTCAAACATCTTAGCCATTCGGTCCTCAAATTTCGATTGCGTAGCATCCGCTTTTAATAACTCTTGCTTAATCTCATGTTGTCCTAATTCCATCTTTTGTTGATTTTGTTGAAGACGTTGGACATTTCCTTCCATTTTGTTTGCATGAGTTTTAAGTTCATTAGCAAGTTCATTTTTAAGCTCGTTTTTCAACTCGGATCTTAAGCTAATCATCTCACGTTGCATGTTATCAAATTTAGCATCATTTGCTTTAGCATAATCCAAAAATTCTCCTTGCAAATTTTTAGTGTGAGCATTTTGAAAACCTTGTGTAGTGTTTTGAAAATCACGGTTTTGGTTTTGATTAGAAATTTGTCCATTCCCACTTTGATAATTCCCCTTGTTGTAATTGCGTGAATTGCCTTGGTAATTACCTTGGTTGTTGTTTCTATAATTATTAACATTTTGATTTGGTGGAGCTTGATTTTGGCGGGAACCTTGACCGTTTTGGTTGTAAGTTCCCGTTGCTACATAAGCACTCGAAGTGTTACCATCCGCGGTAATGCACTTGGAAAGATCATGAGCTCCCCCACAAGATAAACAACTCTTAGCAACCGCTTTAACCGAAGCGGAATTGGAAGCTTATTGAGCCTTCCAATGGGACATAAGATTAGCAAATCTATCAAAAAACCGATTTTCCTCATTAGCTTCATCATGTAAGGCATTAATGCTACGAGACGATTGTGACGAAGATGACGAACCCATATTGACAACACTCGGTGTGTTACGAGGGTTATAAACCTTAGATCTATTCTCGATGATTTGTAAAGCCTCATTTGTCGTCTTGCACAAAAAATTACCACCCGCGGCGGCATTCAAATAATCTCGTTCATGATCATTAAGCCCATTATAAAAAGTATCCACTTGATGCAATTCCGTAAAATCATGGTGTGGACATTCATGTAACATCTCTTTAAATCGTTCCCATGCCATTGAAAAACTTTCATTATTTCTTTGCACAAATCGTGAAATCTCATTTTTCAAGTGTGTTGTTTTAGATGGTGGAAAAAACTTGTTCACAAACTTAGAAACGAGATCGGCCCATGTCAAAATCGAATTTGGCGGTTCTTTCTCGAGCCAAATTTTTGCGGGTCCATCCAACGAGTATGGAAACAACATCATCTTAATGGCGTCATGTGGAACATCCTTAAACTTGCTAGTGGCGGTGAGACGGTTAAAATTCCTAATATGGTAATGCGGGTTGTCTTTCTCGTGACCTCTAAACTTATTTGCTTGCAACATCGACATTAAACCCGTCTTAATCTCGAAATTCTCCGCAAGGATGGCGGGAATCATAATAGCCTCTCCAAAACCCTCGGTGGGTGCTTGTAGCAACTCCATCATAGTACGATTAGCCATGACGGCTTCTTGTTCTACAATAGGTTCAACAATTGGAGGTTCTTCAACGATCAACGTTTCTTGATTGGCTTGCTTTTGAAGTCGTTTACGAGCTCGTTTTGCTTGATTACGAGTGATCATAAACTTCACGAAGAATGGGAGGTGAGCAAAGAAGATTCTTTTTGGGTGTTTTGTGAATTTTCAATTTTTTTGTGTTTTTGATGATATTTAATTTTTTTGGATTTGGTGTATCTTCGTAGACAACAATCTACAAAATCTCTCCTCGAATCAAACTCTTGATTAAAGAAGCCTCAAAGGAATGAAAACGATCACGTGGAGTGAACGCCTTCGAATGACTTTAGAACTTTGGTGAAGACCAAATTGTTCAAGAGGTTTTACTCACAAAGAAACCAAGCAAATATATTATACGTAATAATACTTTGGGCGGCAAAACCCTCGATTAGCCTTCAATCTCAAAATACTCACAAGCAAGCGGGGAAACGAGGCGGCGTGAAGCACTTAAGAGCCTTTTTCCTTAGGGTATATTTTATAATACCCGCCTTATACCCACCTTATAGTTTGTATCTTTCAAAATCGAGCTTCACGAAAGTATTTATCTATTTTTGCCTTTTTCTTTTTGTTTGAGATTCAAATACAATAATTGAGTGATGAAATCCCAATTAAGGTTGTGTTTTCACACTTTTTGAGATATTGTGAATTTATTGTGATACTTAATACAATATAGTAATAATATTTGTTCAAGAAAAACCAAGAAAACCGATAATACGTATTAGTAGAGTTCTACTAATACAAATACTATATGGTTAATATTAAAAATAACAATGCAAATTAATCACGACACACCTCCCCGGCAGCGGCGCCAAAATGATTGTAGTGTTTTACTACTCTTTAGGAAAAGAGCGTAAATAGGGAAAGTATCGAGTGATGATTTAGGAAAATCAACACTAATGACCCTTAATGAAATGCAAGTTCGTTTCCCAAGGAGGTATATGTGTGTGAGAAATTTGTTAAACGTTTGTGATTAATGATTGGTTTAGAAGGGGATGAGAAAAGAAGATGACGAAGACGAAAAAAATAAAAAAAAAATAAAATTAAACACTACTAGAAAGTTAAGACGTAGAACCTTAAAAACCACAAAAATAAAAATAAATTCTAAAAATTACAAAAAATTCACCAAGAATCAAAAATAATAAACTAAGAGTTAACAATGATCAAAACTTTTTCAAACCTTTTAAATAATTAAATATTCAATTTTTAAATGCTAATTAAAGCCCTAAAAATCAAATAAATTATCAAAAAGCCCAAATAAAGATTTTTCAATTGGTAAACCTCTAAAATGACCTAAAAAGATTAAAAACTATTTTTAGAAATTTTAAAACTAATAAAAACTATTTAAAATGATTTAAACTATTAAAACTTAAAATAGTTATAAAAACTAATCTTAAAGAGATAAAATTATTCTAAAAGTTGCTAAATTCCTATTTTAATGTATTGAACCTAAGAAAAATATAAAAAGTTGGAAAATGTGAAATTTCAAAAATAATAATAAAATAATATTAAAATAATATTAAAAATCCAAAAATTATAAAAAATTATAAAAACTTGCAAACTAGTTTATTTTAACCTAAATAATCAGAAAATCAAAGTGAAATTACCAAAATACCCCTAATGGGCCCTCAAATGGGCCAAATCCAAATTCAGTCAACACAAATGGGCTTTTGGGCCCAAAAAGTCAAACTTGGCCCAATTGACTTGGAAAAGCCCTATCTGACTCAAAATTCAATTCTAAGAACAAAACTCTAAAGGCCCAAAAGCTGAATGTGAGCTTATCACAGCTTATTGAACACAAAGCTTATTCTTATTGGGCTTTTCAGCCCATTAAGCCATAAGCTAATGCCATAAGCTCTAATTTGACACACAACCTTCTTTTGGGATGCTTATGAGATCTGTAAAAAGAATTTTTGAAAAAGCTTAATAAATAAGCCAGAAATATGCAATGTATTATTTCACAAAACGACAAAATAGTCGGGTTTGAGAAATAATGCACCTCAGAACTTGATTCAACTTGCAAAAGCTTTCAAATGGACTCAATAAGCAAAATCAATCAACAAAAATCCAATAAGCACAACCAATAAGCCAGAATAAGCACAAATGAACTTATGTAAAAGTCAAAGGAGTTGGTTTTCTAGTCAAACCCTAAAGTCAAACACCCAAATGCTCCAGTATGAACAAATGGGTCAAAATATGAGCACCTATTACAAATACAAAGTTGTTGCAGGTTGGAATAAGCTATTATAGCTTATTGATAAGCTGACACCAATTTAACACTATCAGTGGTAACTAGCAGGGGAAAGGAGTTCCCACTGCTTTGACTATTTGACCAAGCTTATTTGAGATTTCTGGTTTGATTCAATTGGAAACAAAGGCACCCTTGTGATCAGTGAATCACAAGGAGTCAATAGCAACAATAAAATCACAAATTGGTTCACACAATAAGCCACAATAAGCCAAACAGTTACCAGATATGCTCCAGATATGGAAATAAGCAGTTAAGCACTTAATAAGCAGATTTAGCTACAATAAGCCAACCAAACTTAACAAGATGCATACACAAGCTATATAAACTAAGAACAAACACAAAGCAACAAGAATCAAACACTGAATCAAAGTAAATAGCAAGATCAAAGCACTAGAAGTTACTGATGAATAATGAACATATGCAGAAACAAGTTTGCTGATATACTTGACACTTGATCCAATTTCAAGCCTCAAATCCTTCTTCCCTGGTGTGATTAACTATGATTTAGCACTTGTTATCCCTAGCCTAAGCCTAGATCTAGGTGTCCTCAAAATCCTAGCCAATTTTACCAAGTATTTAAGATTTTGTAGCCAAATCAAGAATCTATGTGTTCAAAACCACAAAACCTGCAAACAGATGAACATATGCACCTAACAAACAGATACAAACACTTGCAACCACAACACAAGCACTTAGCAAACCACAATCCCAATTCAAGCAGTAATCCCAAACACTCCTTAATCTACCACTTAACAAAGAAACTTGTGATTTTAACTAATAACCTACTGATTTTAATGATCAAAAACACTTAAACAATAGCAACTAACACAACTAAACTCAAAAATCACCAGCACAAACACCAATACTCAAAATCAAAGCACCAAATCAAAATCAGTCATAAACATGAAATTTTGAGTGGAATCTTAACAAGGGATTATACCTGCCTTCCACAACATCCTAGGAAGGCTAGCTATGCTCCTTGGACCTTGTTCAACAACTAGAACAAGACCAAGGTACTTCAACAAAGATGATCAAAGCCTGTTGATGTTCAAAGCAGAACAAGGCTTTGATTATGATATGTCTTCAACACAAGCAACAAACAAACTCAACCAAAGGCTTAGAATCCTTCTCAGGCTTGGTGTCAACAAGCTTGAAAGAATTCAAGGCTTAAGGCTAAGGGTTAGTACACAAATATTAGCCAAATCAGAACCTAGGATTTCAAGGTATTCAAACCTTAAAAACCTAATGAAACAAGACGTGCCTTAACCACAAGATTAAGGTAGGCCTTAACAATCAAATGGAACTCAGAATTAGGCTACTCAAACACCAACTTTTAATCAAATCAAAAAGAGAATTCAATATTTTCAGAAATTCAAATTTTATTAAACTTAAAAAGGAATTACAAAGATTGATAGCCTAAAACTGGAACAAAGGGACTCTCACATGTTGAGGTCTCCTTTTATAGGCAAATGCCTGGCTAAACACTATTCACAAACCCTAGCAACTGAAATTCCTATTCTATCCTTGCAGAACCTTCTAGGTGTGTTGCAAGCTGTTTTGGGAGAATCCTGGACGTTTGTTGAGTGCTTAGGGACAAAGTAATGATTTGCAGCCCTTGATTTTGCCAAGTAAGGATCAAGTGCCATGTGTCGTATTGTGAGTGGGGATGGGGGAATCATTCTGGTAGTGGGATTTAAGGTTTAAGGTGTGGGATGTGATTGAGGTGATGTGAATCACACGTGGGTTGAGTCAATTTTGATTTCCCCTTTGTTTTGCTCATTTTTGATCTTGGGTAAAAAGTTGTTCATCCCTGGTAAAAATCCAAACAGTAAGTGTTTGGCGCAATTTTAGGAATTTGAAGTTTGGAGTTGGCAGTTTAGGTCCTTGAATTTTGGAAAAGAGTGAATAGCAAGTTTAGTTTGTAAACAAAACGTGTTCCTTTGTTATACAACTTTCACCACTTGGCAGTTTTGGCACAAACTTTCCAAAAAGGTTATCAAGGGTTATTTTTGACACTTTTGCATATTTCAAGGGCTGATTTTGGACAATGCTGATCTTCAAAGGTCTTCAATGTATCTTTGGCTTGATGAGGGACCATAATTGATAATTTGGAATTGTTGAGGGACTAATCTTGCCATTTCTTCAAAGTTGAAGGACCTTTTGTGTAGTTTTGACAAACTTAAAGGACCAAACTTGTAATTTTCAATATACAAGGGTTTTAAGTGTCATTTCTTCAATGAATGAGGATCAATCTTGTTTGTCTTCAATTCTTCAAGGTATTTGTTGAGAATTCCATGATTAGGGCCCGGTTCTTTGTACGGCTTCGTTTCTCGTGTCCGTTTTTCCTTGTATCTTGTGATCTTTTGTCTTTTTCACGATATCCATACCTAAAATACACAAGTAAATAAACACAAGCATATATATGGTATTTTATGACATTTTTATGCATTTAAAGCCCGAAAAGAACGATGAGATCATGTATAAATGCCATCTCATCAGTAGCATTGAGTATAAGTTGGTTGAAAACTTGAATAAAGTAAAATTTTAACTCGTATGGAATATGAGATTGTTAAGAGGAAATCGTTAAGTCCTGTGATTGAATTATAAGGTTTTAAATGATCGTTGATTCGTGTTAAAGGTTGTTCCTAGGCCATTGTCCACTTATGAGGATGCCCAGTGTCCAAGAAATAAATTGAAGAAATCATCTTCTGAATTAGGACCAATGGATCTTTTGGGATAGGTGGAACACCTAATGACTCTTGTAGATTAGTATTCATTGTGGTATATTTTAAAAATCCCTAACTTAACTAAGACATCAGTTGGTAGGATGAGTTCTTGGAATTGTATGACATAGTGACACGTAATGTGTTACGGTACAATTTTAACTTGTTTGTGATTAATGAAAAGACTACCTTTGATTGCTAGATTCTACATGTATCGATGTTATCTATCTTTCATTGCTTCATCCTAATGTTCGCATTACTGATGCAACCATTAAACAAGTACTCATCTCGATTTGAGTTACGTTTTGGATTATTCTTTATGAGTGCCATCGATGTCATGAACCTCATGATTATTTGGCTAAGCTCGTCTCCTATCATATTGTAGTTAGTTCTTGGTGAACAACTGATAAGTTTGAAAACACTCATCAATAATGATCCATAAATCACTCAAAACACAGTCAAATACATTATATTTAACTGAAAAGTATCAGAATTACGTGGGTATTTGTGTTTCATGTGTTTTCAGGTAAGAAGATACATTTTTAAGCAAACACGCGGTTTCAAGGACTTATGTGATGAAAAGACGAATAAAATGACAAAAGATGCTTTAAGGACCTTACTTGCCATTATTTCCAAGATCGAGGGCTTAAGTTGCAATTTCTATAAAGATGAAGATAAAATGGAAATTTGATAACAAATCTTTAACACTTTTGATTAAAAGAAAATAGTGAAAGGATTAAAAAGATAAAGAATGAAAAAGAAGTATTTAACTTCCTTTTAGTTGGTCAAAGTCAATACTCATTCACACACAAACGTGTCCTTCTTCTACATACGAAGAGAGAGAAAGAGACATTCGTTCATAGTTTCTTTTCTCCATAAACCTGCAAATCAATTTCCAGAATGATACACGAAGATTCAGGCAAAGAACAAAACAGCAAAAGTGTTCCTCTCTTTATCCTCTACAAGGTGATACAAATTAATTTGATCAAGAGTGAAAGGCGAAGAAACGCCCAATTTGGGTTTAGCTTGAAGAACGAACTTAATCCTCGTATTTTACACGTGTCATCAAGTGATTGGATAGCACACGTCATCAACGCCTCTACTCCTCCTCTCAAACGCCTATAAATACAAGGAGAATACCTCATTTGAAGACGGTTAGACTAGGTGTTTTTACACACAGTAGCTTAGCTTTAGGAGTAGAATAGTTATACTCTTGTAACTCCTTTCCTACTATTCAGTTTTAATAGTGATTAACTCAGTTACGTATTCTGTTAATTCGGTTGTAACGGTTTTCTTTTCATCCATTAATGAAAGATTAATGTTCAGTTTTCTCAATCTTTTACTTTCTCTTATTTCTTCTTATCAACCTATCTGATTAAGCTTTTGAGTTATAAGGTGTTTCTAGCTTATGAGAATTGATTTTAAGCTGTAGTGATGATTTGAGTACTGATCAGTTATTAAGCCTAGTAATGATTCAAGATATTGTTCACGTCACTGTAGGAGTAGTGTGTTTATAGCGAAAATTTGTCTATTAGTTTGCTGGTTTGATTTAGTAGAGATTTGGTTCATTTATTGTTCGTAGAGTTAGATTAGTTTAGGCGACTGATTGCATCATTAGCTTTGAGTTACTGTTAGGTTTATAATCAGTTAGGATAGTCATAATTTTAGGAGTAGTAAGTTCACTATTACCATTCTCTCAATTCAGTAACTTGTTTTACTCATTCACTTGCAACAAATAGTATAGATAGGTTAGGGTATAGTGATCTTGGTTCAATGCGAAATATTTTGTTAGTTTTTGCAGGTTCAGATTCGAAGGTCCTGTTTGGTTTTTTTTCGCTTGTTTCGGTTTGATTTTGCAGGTTATCAGGTTTACAAGTTCTGTTGATGGAGTAGCAAATTTAGATGTGATTTAGTTGGAGGGGATCGATTCGATTTAGTTAACGAAATCAGTTAGAAGAATTGGTGAATTGTAGATCAAGGTTAGATAAGTTGGCTCAGCGCCATACTTCACCGTCAAAGGACTAAACGACGAATGTGCAGGTTAAGCGCTGTGTTAATTTTCTGTATTCTTGTAGTATAAATTCTGCTATAGCTAATCTTAGTGTAATCTCGTTGCTAGTTCATTGAAGTGATGAGATTTTAGTTACGTCTACATAGAATAATTCTGTTTGAAAACTGTCATTTCGTGTAGCTCGATAACAGTCAGATTGTAGGATCTTAGTGGATAACCAGTGTTTGGCAAGTGAGTTAACAGATCTTGAGTTTTAAAATTTACTTGCTATCTGTTCATAGTTGATATATATGTTTCTGTTCTAGTAGTGTAGCGTAGATTGCTTGCTTAATGATTGAATTACCTTGAATATGAATGATTGTTAACTGCTTTTGGTTATAGCTTGGTAATATTTTATTTTGTTTTGAAACTTGATGATTTTGTTTGTTCAGCTTTGACAACTGAATCCAGTAATGTAGAATGTTTAGATCATTGTAAATTAGCTTTATAGATTACTGCGTATTCTGTTCATAGTGTTAGTCAATTGGTTTTTACAGCTTTTGGTTATTCAGTTTTGATATATACTGATTTTTGGTTTATATACAGTTTGGCAATTGTAGAAAGTTTGATTTCACACTTTTATAAAACGCCAGTTGAAACTGTATTTGATTTGAGCTTGAATTGTTAAACTGATTTTGGCTTTAGAAAACGTAGATAGTATTTGGACTTTAAGATAGGAGTTGGGCCTTTTACATGAAATATGTAGGTGTTGATATTAGACAGTAAATGGATTCATTCTATTTGTTGGGCTTTGGGCCTGGTGTTTAGTAGTGGATGCAGTAATAGAAGTTTAGAGTAAAATCTGAATTACTAAATTTAGTTTCATAAACTTTTGTAATTAAGCTTTAAAGTTTGATAAATCTTGTGTAAAATTGTTAGTTTATATTTTGTTATTTGCATATTTCATTTGTAGAGTAAAAATTGTATTGTCCATTTTAAATTTTGTACTTTGAGCATATAAATGTGGTAATTGCTAAATGTTTTTAGTATAGTACGTATATGTAGTATATTAGCTATTTTTATATTTTTACGTGTTTTGTGACAAGTAGCTTAAATACCAAAATTACGATTTTTAACCGAAAACAATTAAGTCGAGCTTAAAAACGTTAGATCAATTCGATAAGACCGAGACAAAAACGAACTAAAAAAACGAGTTATCAGCAACTTTTCATCACTCTTTTGCAGATCACTCATTGTTTTTATAAGATACAATAGTATCCCTTCAGAAAAATTAAATTTTCATCACCGTAAGGACTATTTAAAGTGAGATTTATAAGTAATCGTTATCGAAATAAAGCTGTTTATGAAATACCTTAAAAAACTTAATTATTTCAATAACAAAGAACATCTTTGTAAATTTATTTTTGATTCTTATTCAAGAATTAAGCATGAAATTTTTTTTATTTTTAATGATGATAAAGTTTTGACGAACTGAGTATTGCATCGTTAATCCTGAAATTGTATATAGTTGCGCGCCTACATACAATTTGGAATGGACCATGCAAGGCTGATTAGTAGTCACAATGAAATTATTAACAAACACTAAATTTTCTTTGAAGATTGCAAAAGACTAAACTTTATGAGATCTGCAAGAAGTGCAAAAATAGAGACATATTGTTAAAAACACCTACATATGTGCCCGTACCATTTATTCTTCTAAGTCGAATTTAATCATCTGTGGAAATTAACTTAATTGACAATTGATATCCCTTCTTTGTCCAATTCTCCCGTGGTGAGATTCTTTGAAAAAGTATCTGATTACCGAGTGTTAATACCCGACTGGATGTATCGACGTTCCTATCATTTTATTTTATTAGATTTCATTTGAATGACCTGGGTAACGATTCGAGGAGCTTTCGAATGCGTACTCAAATTATGAAAACATGGGATATATTTATATTCGTTAAATGTTTTTGTCTGTATCTGATTTGAAATTCTCTCGCATAGATTATGTGTTGACCTTACTCTTTTAGTATTAGCTATGTCTCCATATATCCTTGAATATGTGAAGGATTATGAGTTATTATTAGTCTTTTGAGAAGTTCACATCTTATCAACGGTAATGAAACTGGAAGTTGATAGTGCCAGTAGAATGGATTGATTGACTATGACATGCCGACATTGTCTTAATTGATGGGAACTCGAGTAGAATTCCCCTAAATGATAAGATGCTGATTATCAAAAGTGATCTAAATAATTCTTGATGGATGACCATATCTTGCATTTAGTCTTGAAATTATATCATGAATGGTTATGAACTAGTCATAGATATTGTAATCTAGAAAGAACTTAAAGTAAATTTATTAAAAGATGTTTCTGTTATCTGAAACTTTAGGAGTATTTGTTGATGAATTACATAGACTTTCGCCATTAAGGCAGGTTGGATTTGGTATTGATTATATTTCCGGTGCTGCACCTGTGGCATGTGCACTGTACGTCAGCACCATCTGAATTAAAAGAATTACCGTACAACTGAGAGAGTTGTCAAAAAAAGCTTTTATTCTACCAAGCTCGTCATCATGAAGAGCTATAGTATTATCATTCCCTATATTTGTTGAATTACTGTGAACTAGGTAAATTGATGATCAAAATCTATATCCACTACCCAAGATGATAGATTTGTTCGATCATTTACAAGGTTCTAGCGTATGTTCTAAAAATTTGATCCACGGCATGGTTATCATCAACTTCGCATCCGCGAAAAAGATTATCTATTCCAATCACTACATCCGGAACTCGTAATGAACATTATGAGTTTCATGTTATGTTGTTTGGATTGACCAATGCACATGTAGCATCCATAAATTTAGTGAATCACGTGTGTAGGCTGTAATTTGATAAATTCATGCCTGTGACCATTAAGGACCATTTGTTTGTTTATAAGAATAAGAAGGAGTTAATAATCATTTATAGACCGCCCTGAATTGGCCGAGCAATGAAAACATGTACCTTGAGTATTTAACATGTGATTTAAGGCTTAATCCTTTACATTATTTGACCGTGTGATTAATAGATAATGGAATCTATTTTGACTCTTCAAAGATTAGAGCCATTAAGGCTTTGGGTTATACCAAAAAGAAAGTGCAAAAATGTTTTGACATATATTTTATCAAAGGATTTTTAAAGGAATCATTCTCTTATACCCAAATCATTTAACTAAACTCCTTTAGGGGTAAATGTTTGTGTATACCTCAAGACAACCTAAGAGGGATTGAAGAAACCATTTAAACCATGACTTGAAATTTGAAACGAAAAATTTATGCTTTTCAAACTAAGAAAATTTTGACCAAAGTATAAACAAAGATTTTTCGAACAATTACGGATCTTATTAATTATTTTCGATAAATCAACAAAAATCGTGTTAATTAAATTCAAATTTATTTTGAACATTTTTATATAATTGGACGAATGAAGAAATTTAAAACTTTTTACGTTTACATTTCATAAACACTAAATATTTATTATTTAATTACTTGTAATATTTATCGACGCTTTAAACGTCGGATTGAGTAAAATTGATAAAAATAATAGTTGAGACGAAATTAAAACTTAGAAAGTATGAAGAAAGAAATTTTGAATAAATACGGTCATGATATTTATTTCATCAGGGAAAGTGAATGAAAATATTGACACATAATATAGAAAGGATAAAGAATTATTTAGTATGTGTTCCTTACTAATGACTGTGCAAAGTAAATTGCCGAGCAATTTAAAATATAGCCGATGCTTGTAAAAAGGATAATATAGATAATAAAAAGGGGTTCGCGGCTAATGTGAACCATTAGAATTGAGAAGCCGATGGCGTTAAATTTATAAAAGGCCGCTCGTGGTTGCCTAAATATGGAGGATTTTGAGATTTAGTCATGTTGGAATCTTATAAGTTTAAGTATTCTATTCTTGCCATTTTTTGATTAAGTGTATCTTTATCTAAAGAAGTTGTACTGATGGCAAATTATGAAGGAAGACATCGCCTCATACATTAGTAAACGTCTAACTATTGCAAAGGTCATATCTGAATTTGATTCGAATTGGGTCATTGTCGACAGACTGACCAAATCTGCTAATATCATTCCTGTTAATGATAGATTCTCGATGAACAAATTGACTCTTTTGTATTTAAAGGAGTTGTGTAAACATAGTGTGCCCGTATCGATCATCTCTATCAAGATCCTCGCTTCGCATCGAATTTCTAGAGATTTGCAAAGAAGTCACGGGGAACGAACCTTGATGAGAGTACTGTTTACCACCCCAATCGAAGGGACGAGGTAAAGTAACGATACAAAACACTAGAAGTGTTGTTTTATGCTTGAATAATTGACCTTTGGTAATAAACCGTATAATCGTTTTCCTTTGGAGATATTATCATTGATAATTATCATATTAGGATTAAGATTGAATCTTGTGAGGATATATATGAGAGCATCAGTAAGCAGGAGTTGGGATGAAGACACCCGACATACACCCATTGTGAGTTGGACATGTCTTTCAGGTTTAAGGTTGCCTATGATGACGAACCTAACCTTCCAAAATACCCAACCCGTGAAACCTGAAATGATTGTTGAATTTAGGATCTGATTATTGACTATCAATAGTGGGCAGGAGGTTATGTGAATATGAAATGTAGATCTTGAAGTACAGGATGGGTAGCGAAGTTATGCCAAAAAATTTCACCTTGGAAAAATGAATAGATGATCTGAAAGATCATGGGAAATAAGTCCCCGTTGTATGGGACTATTGAGATGATGTAAAAAGTTGGTTTGAATGGCATATAAGCTGGATCTACCCTAGGACTTCAAGGACTGCGTGAATTATGTTTCGTATATCGAACTTGATAAATATCTATCAAGTGAAAATCTCATTACTTCTTGATAAAGTTTAGATCGGCGAAAAGTTGCATTCATCAAAAACTCGTGAACATCATGGATAGAGAAAGTAAGTCAACATTAAGATTTATCGTATTCCTGTAGTTATGTTTGATGAACTCGCGTATTGTAGTGAATTACACTTGTGAGAAAAGACCGAATGTGGAGGAAATACCCACATGGCTCTAACTCTATAAGAAGCGAGTAGTAAGATAAATCGATCTTTAAGGACAAAAATCCTGTTTAAGGGTAAATGTTGTGACAATCCGTCAATTTATGGTTGATATTTTATTCTCAAGTATTATTTAAAAACATTATTTTAATGTTATATTATGAACTCACTCAGTTTTGGGAAGAAAATCGGATTTACGTCTTGAAGTAGCATCGACTACGTCTAAACCGGAAGATTCTACATTACATGCTTACGTTTACATACACCGTTTTGGTGACAGTCCGACATTTCAGGAAATAAATTTATTCGTGAATATTATTTTGGGATTTTAAATTTGTGTTGGTTCATAAACTCACAAATTTACGAGAAGAGATTAGGACTTACGTTCATAATTTAACGTCCTTTACGACTAAACCGGAAACCCTAGGTTTACGTATTTACGTTTTTGAACTCCGTTTTTGATGAGACAATTTTTATTTGATTCGTTTTGTGCCGTTGATTCATAATTTATAAAAACGTTTTTCGTAAAATGACCCGAGGGCACGCAAATCGAGGAAACTAGAATCAAGGAGTACCCGTAATCAAATGGGCATGAGACAAGATAAACTTGCCCCACCCCCACTACATGGGACGGTAAGCTTATTAAACACACCTTTGAGGTGTCAAACTTGTAAGCTAACATGTTACACTTGTTAACTTTACTTAGCTAAACAAGCTACACACCATCAAAACCATTTTCACCAAACCATTTACACATTTCATCTCATGCAAACCACCATAAAATCCTCTCACTACTCTCACCCTTGCCGTCCAAAAACCACCATCAAACACCCCATTTTAATCAAATTTAACCATGAATCTTGTGTTATCTACACATATGATGAAGAACCTTTGAAGCCTTGTTGATTGGTGATCATTATAACATCCAAGGAGGTGATTTGCTTGTGTCCTAGGGCTGATTTCTCAACAAGTGTTCTTGGTGAAAGGTGATCTTGAAGATAAATTTGGTGTACCACAAGGTGTTGTCATCAAAAGACAAGTTATAGTCTTGGTTGGTAAACAAGATCATTCTTCCCATATGTAAAAAGGTTAAAATCTTGCTTAATTTAGTTGGTTGTATAAAAACAGTAAACAACCATATGTTAAACTGATAAAATGGAATATTTGAATCAATATACAGTAAGTATTAAGTATTGAACACATGTGAGAGTTGGCCATGCAATGGAATCATTATAATGAGTGAGATATGATCAAAACAAAATTGATGTACCAATCTGAATAGTCTGTTTTGTGAGGAATGTTAGGGACACTTATACTTGGATTGAGCAGTAGCTAAAACTAAGTTATTTTTAGCACATAATATGAAGTTTATGTCATCTAAAAATGTGCTTCTATCTCCTTGTATAACTCAAGATATGATAAAAAAAGGTGAAAGTGAAACTAAAAATCAGATTTGTGAAATTAAATTATAATAGTATTATAATAGCACTCAAATAAATATAGTATAAAATGTAATTAAAACCCACTAACTTATATATTACATTTATATAAGTATTTACAATAATAAATAAATGATACATTTTATAAAAATGGTAATTTGATAAGTTTATAAGTTATAAAAAACTATAAACATGATTTTTACGTCTTTTCGGCTAAAACCGTAAAATTAACGTTTTCGTCAATTAAAACTTAGATGGTCGGACCCGTCTAATGTAAACTTTTTATAACTTATATACTAATATATAAGTACATATTACAAGTAAAAACCGATAAAACCCGAGCTCTATAACATATGGACATTAACGGGCCAAAATAGCCTTATTAGACTATTAGCCCAACTAGTTTAGCTAAACACTAATGGACTTACTCATGGGCTTAACCCACTTAGGCCCAACATATGAGTAAAGGCCTGGTATTAAAAGTATAAATGGACAAATATAATGTATTGGGCTTTTAATGGGCTTATTGAGCCTCAATATGGAATTGGATTGAAACTAGTGTAACTAGTCAAAAATTTGACTGACACATAACACTATAATATTGAATGAAGATATAAAAACACACTTGGTCATAATCATACTTATAATATCATCATATATATACATAGCCATTATTTTTATAAAGTCATTGGAAAAGAGTCTAAGACGAGTATGATTTATATAGGTTTCCGTGATTGAAGCACGTACCGTACATCCAAATCGCCGATAACCGACTTTCCCAATCAACGTGAGTTCATAGCCTCGCACTCTTTTAAATGTTTTTATGAAATGTTTTATAAACCCGCGAGGGAGATAACATGTTATTTTTTATAAAATAGGACACTAGTTGTGCCGATTGTTTGTTTATTGATTTGGAACCGAATGATTGTATGACCCGATGAATGATTAAATGACCCGATGTATGAAATGAAATGGATTATTAAAGTTAGGTTATGTCACTAAAATTCCCATTAGCATGATTTGTTAACTACCGGGATTTGGTAGACGCTTATGCATATAATAGTACTATTTGTGGACGATCACCCCAGTTCGCGCCTTGACGGTTGATCCCCGTCGTGCCACATTGATTGGTAAGCGAATTTATGTATGAGAAGATTTCCATAGCGTGATTTTTGTGACGACACGCTAACTTAGATGGGCAAATTGAGTTTCGGGTTAGCTACCCGTTGTTTGGTATAGTAAGGTAACAATGTCATGCGGCTTATAATAATCCAAATAACGAAAATACTACTATACGCATTGAATTACAATATATTGCCTGACTAGGAATACGGGGTCTTATTATTGATATTATGTTCGTTTTTTGGTTTTACATAACCATATTCATATAACGGTTTTTATTTAACTTTATATAACATTATAAAACGTATTGTATGATGTATTTACGACAATGGTTCGTATAATGGTTTTGAAGGCAAAAGCCTATATTATGATTTCGACAAGGATTTGTATAAAATGTTTTTAGCCTATTTTATGGCCTACTACAAGGATATGTACAAAATGATTTACGGTAATAAATATATATACTGATGATATATTGATGGTTTTTCATTAAACTATATGAATTCACTCGGCGTTTTCGCTGACCTTTTCTTTTAACATGTTTTATCTCAGGTACTTGAAGGTAATTTCGGGAAGACGACAAGAATTCATGGCCCGCACTTAAATAACAAATTTCCATTCAAATGCTTTGTATAAATTTTATGAAACACGATGACTTGGGACCTATGTAATTTGATGTTTATGAACGGAAAATGCTTTATTATAAAACGACGCGATTTTATGTGTTGTCTATGATTTGAGTAGTGTGTTATCCCGTAACACCAAAGACTCTTCCGCTGAACAAAAGTATGAATATTTGGGGGTGTTACATACACAAACTTGGAAAAGTATTTATAACAAATTGCTAGAGTATTACAACCACAAGGACTGAATCTGCCAAAGAAGAAAAGAAAAAGAGTTAGTGGAGGCCACGTGAACCAACCAGACGCCCACTTCACCTCTCATACGGATCACCAACGTGGCAACCTTTTTCAGACAAAAAGAGCTAATAGAATAACGACACGTGGTTGTGTTTCCTTGGTTCTCTTCAGCGAATCGTGGAAGACGATACAGACACTTTCAAGCATCGACTTTAACATGGAAATTGCTCGTCAAGAGACGAATCCAATGGTACCGACCTTATTCATTGTCGTTGCTTCTATTAAAAGAACCCAAATCCATTTTATAAATCGACCCAAACCCTAGCCACATGTCAACATCTAATTAGACACTCTAGCTGTCAATTCCTGCCACGCTTTTCACTCTAGAATATTCCATCACCCACACGCAAACCCACACACCTTACCAACCACCTCAACTGTCCTATAAATACCCCCTCCTCCATACATAACTCGTGTCTATTTTTTCCAGCTTAGATATTGCTTAAATTTCTCTCAATTTAGTTTAATAAGTTGTAGTTATAGCTTATTGGAATTTTCCTTTCAAGTTGTACTCATTTTCATCATTTATAAAAATAAAAATTCAAAAATAATGTTCATCTTCGTCTTCAATTTATTCTGCTGATTCTACTATTCGAATTGCTTTGTTTGACGTTGATTCGTGTTATAGAGCTTAGATATATGCTCTAGGAACTTGTTTGGTGTTGATTGGTTCAATATTGAAGATTTTGAGAATTTTGGAAAGAAATTTCAGATTTGAACACACAGATTCAGATCTGTGTGTTCTGGTGTTGTTTGTTGTTGTTTGAAGTTAGTATAGGATAGAGGAGTTTAGGATTCGGCTATCTCTACATCAAAGGAGGCCTGGAAGACATGCTTTCTCATATTTACACTTTTTAGGCAAAACTAGGCTATGTGTTAAGCTGCTCATATTCATGTGTTTTGGTTTGATTTAATTGCTTATAGTCACTTATTTAGATCTGCTTTTGTGTTCTGGTTTGGTGTTTAAGCTTCATATGCATTAGATCTGTGTTCTTCTTTATTAAATTTTCATAAATATGTCATATAGGCTGTTTGGATGGAAGAATTTAGAATCTGGGTTTGAGTGCTATGTTTTGAGTTTGTGTGCATCTATTACTCTTCATTCAGTCACTCTAATTTGGTCAAAGTTGTGGTAAAATACAAAGTCAAAATGGTTTTTAGCTGTAAAATTGTTCAAGTCATCTGGTTTTCAAAATTGCTCATCAGTCACTTTTCATAGCTTGCATAATATTCAATAATCTGTCTTAGGTTTTAAAATCTGGGTTTCTAGTTAGATCATAGGAAAATAAACAAGTTCTTAGTTATTATCTTTGGATTATAACAACTAGATAAGTCTGGATTTGGATTTGAGAAAGGCTGTTCATGCATAGTTCAACTGTTTGCTTATTTGATTTTTAAAAATAGCTTTTCAAGTAGTTGTCTAGCTTAATTCTTTTTTACAAGTTGCTAATATACACCTAATAAGTAGATCTGGAGCATTTGGTGCTTTTCTAAAAAAGTCAAAAAGTCAATCTTAGCTTATTAATAAGCTGTTTTTGGTTTTAAGTTTTTTTGGCTTATTTAGTGAGTAATTTTCAATTCTATCAAACATTTCATAAGTTTTCTCAGCTCATTAGTAAGTCTAGGAAGTATCAGCTCTTAAAATAAGCTAGATAAGTAGAAATTTAATTTTGTGCTTATTGAAAAAGTCGTTTGAGAGATTTAGCTTATTACAAAAGCTCATATAAAATTTGACTAGCTTATTTTTGATTTAGAACATTTTGCAAGTTGAACGAACAAAAATGGTCAAGTAATAAGCTCAGAATCAGCTAATTTAGAATAAGCCCGTTTTTCTTATTAGTTGTTTTGTTATTTGCATTTTAGTCCTTGCTGTTTGGTTTGTTTTTATTTTCAGCAACATTAGTTAATTGCACTGTGGTCCTTTCTCTTTCTCTTTTATTTTTATACGGCCCAAAAAGACCCTTGAGCTGGGTGGGTCTGTTGGGCTAGTTTGTTGGGCTTAATTTCGAATTAGGTTAAAAAACGCAATTGGGCTAGTACATGTTTATTAGTCCGATTTTAAAATATATTTTACTTTTCAAAGTTTAATTTTCATTATTAATTTTTATAAAATAGTTTTTAATAAAATAAAAAATATTATAAATTCTAAAAATAATAAAAAATCATTTTTAATCTTTTGACATTTTGACATTTTAAATTATGGATATTTTTAGATTTTGCTTTTATTAAGCTTTTTATCTGCATTTTATATTTCTATTTACGTGCTTTGTTTACTTGTTCTTTGTGTTTTATTTGTGGTACGTGCACCTTGTTTTTAGCATTAGTAAGTATTTTTACGTAGTATAATATTTTTACATTTTTAGTTTTTTGTTTGAATTAGAAATAGATTACCAAGCAAGCATTATTAACCAAAAACGATTAATCTCTTTGAAATAATTAGAACTCAATTCCAGTTGAGTCGAGGAAAAACAAACATTAATCTCTTATATTTAAAATTCCTATATTAGTTACAAATAGGGATAAGTATGAAAATAGCACATTTGGTCCCTCAAATATAAAAAAGAAACAAGAGTGTCTCAACATTAGCATGATATTTTTTCCCCGACCCCGACCCTAACATAAACATTTTCACATTGTAAAATAGTGGAGCGAACTGGCTGAGTTCTCATAAAATATTTGTTATTTGATATTACCACGCTACTACTCTATATTAAATACACTGTAAACAATTACTGCAAGTGATACGCAAATGTTAAATTATAATAGATGTAGTTGCATTAACGCAACCACCTCCTTAACTCGCGATCAACATACATGCTACGAGATATTGTGAACAAAATTACAAATACTGGTTAGAGGAATCATCAAGCGTCAACCATGGCCCCAACCCGCGTGCATCGCGCGGGTCTGCATACCTCATATAATCCAATTTTTACAATTTTTTATTAGTTATTGACTTATTCAATGACTACATGTCTTAATCAATAAGACATTACAAGCTAATAAACCTTACTTTAAATTCCAAGTCTTTTCACAAATAGAAGACTTAATGCTCAGATCTTGATCAGTAAGATATAATCATTAAACTAAAGTAAAACCGAGTATCATTCGTGATCTCAATAGTAACTTTCAAGTTAATAACAAACTTACCATGTTTATCAGTTTCTAGGAAAATATAATCATGTAGTTTATCTCTCTTGACATTCCATATCTAATAAGGCAACCTACCATAAATGTGTAGTAGTCCTAATATGAAAATAGTTTCCTTACTTACAAAGTCAAGAAAACCCTTGATCATATTGTTAAAGTTATTCGATGGCCATAATTAAGATTTCCCCCACTTGGGTAGGGAACTACTTATTGCATAAAACAATACTACACCGGTTAGTTGGTTGTATCAATCAATATGATGGTGTCACATATAGAATTAAGTCTAGCTCAAAGCATAGCCTAAAGTAAGAAGAACTCCATCTTATTTATAACGATAACTTCAACAACGGAAGCTACATCTCAAAAGGAAACAAGCTATCTAAGATACTACACAACGATTCTTACTAAATGAAGAAGCATCACACTTAGAAAGTAATTCATTATTTCAAGTCCAACAAGAAATAAAGTGAGCAGCTTATAGCTCCCACTGAAATTGACAACATTTCATGTATGTCGTTTTGTATAAAATGTATTACTCCCACTTGTTTTAACAACACTTGAAGTGTTTCACTACTAGTGAAGTTAAGTGACATTTTATTTTTCCATGCATTGAATATCCACACATTATTTCTAGTGTAAGTCACATTGACTAGTAACAATTATTTAGATATTCAAATAAGTATGTTAAGTTCTATATATGTATACTTATGATGTACTTTCCATATATACATATATGTTTTATTAACTTGAAACATTGGCACGCAATTTTCCCTCCTTTGTTGTAGTAGCAAGCCTACAATACCTTTGTAGGTATGTAGCGTTTATTACTAGGTCAAAACAAACAAATAAAGAAAACCGATTCTTTAGGTTTTGCTTTCACCATTCGTGCGGTGATATTTCCGTATATATAATCAAACCTTTAAATATGACGTGATCATATCAAGATATTTACCTTTGGTAGTTAAGACATAATTTCTCTAGTTATCCAACAAGATATGAAATTTAACTTACCATTTAGGTATTTCATATGTTTGACTCGAATTGGGATAATTCATTCATTCCTTTTATAGCTTTTCCACATGTAAAAAGTATAGGAACGAACCTTAAAATTTTCTTATGGAAAATAAACACGGCTTGTCATCCTCAAGTAACGACCAAACCCCATGCTATTGGTCTACGTTTCATTTATACATTAAAAGAACTTGCAAAGTTTAATTATTAGTATTTTCGATAATAATTCCTTTATAAAATTAACTACCCATGTTTATGGACTTTAAACAATTAATTTTATTAAGAGCCTGAGACCTAACTTGAACTTATTCCATCAATGCAGTTGATCTACAAGAGATGAAATAATTCAAAACGTAATCATCGAATGATAATTGCCACTGGTGCAACTCTTAGCCATGATGAGGTCATGACTACAATATCTAGTATAAACGTAGTCACGTCATGTTTGCCTCATCTCGTACTACGTGTAAAAGGTCTAACCAAACATACACGATGTAAGTCGTCCAATATTAGTCTGCAGATTTATAACCTACGGGTCTGACCCTTGGTTATTATGGCGCCTCATCTTGGTCAAGCCTTAAGACTGTCTTTGATGACATAACTAAGACAAGTGACTAATACATTGGTTAGCACAAAACATACTTAAGTGGTTAAATAAAATTTTGAAAAACAATGACAAAATTTGCATAAAAGGAAACATGTAAAACATCTTTTTATAAAGAGTTTCTAAAATAATGAATTTTCCATATTTTTAAACTTTTCTTTAATAAAACATATGCCTCAGTTTCATGAATCTACAGGTAAACCAAAACCGAGATACCCATAGTTTTAAAAACGTTGTACAAGTTTCATAAACGTGCCATAGTTTGCTTCATCATGTTTTCCTCACACCTCTTACGAGTACCAATGGAAAATTCAATGGGACCTTGCTATGGTCACATTTGACTTTAGGTGTCTTGGAATACACATAAAAAGGACACGGAGAAGTTGGTTAGCGCGAAACTAGTTAAGCACCTCCTTCTTTAGGAACGCAAAGCGAACTGTCTATACCTTTCTAGTGTAGTCTAACTAAAACAGTATAAAAATTAAATAGATATTTGTTTTTATATAGTTATAGAGTAAATAAGATACTTAGTCAAAAGACCAAATATTTACTTACCCTAGTTAATCTGTTTTAATTCTTGAAAATATTTTGCATTTAATACAGAATAAACAGTTTATAGTGATAAATCAAAACAAATAAATCAAGAATCACACAAGACTAATATATCAAATATAAACTATAAATAAGCAAGATCTTTTCCAAAATTAACTTATTTAGAGCACTAAATTTAGCAAATTCAGAAAAACTAATTTTAAAATTTTAGGCAAGATTCTGTTTTGCAAGGCAGAAATCGACAAGAAGACGATTTTTCAAATTTCTACTAAAACTAAAAGGTTGTGCAGAATCAAGTATTTAGTGTCCTTTAGGAAACTGGAGTCTGTAGGTATACAAATTATTTTATAAAAATTATTTTCTGTTCGAGTGTCATGAATCGCAGCCCCTAAAATAATTTTATAAAACCCATCTTAGGCATGCATACACCAATCTAATTAGCGCTTTCTTAATCTCATAGCAATCCTAAACATGTTAAGCATCTAAATCATGCATTATAATAATTTTGTAATCATGGTTCATGGATTTAATCGTATTAAACATGCATAACATAACCAAAAACACGTAAATTGCACACATAGTTGTAATTAACGTTTTGTTATAACCTAAAAGGCATGCAAACTTATTTTTTCCAGGAAATTGTGGATCTAATAATATCTAAATAAAAAATTTAAAAATCTACAATTAAATCATAATTAACTATTCAAGAAAAAATTATTTTGCACAGGTTTTAGGCCATTTTTATGTAATTAAATGGCATAGATTTGGCTCGTGATGCCACTGTTAGAATTTAACAACCCTAATGTATCTAACATACATGCATCAAGAGTAATCGCAGTGCATATAATCGATTATCTATGCACATAATGTAATTAACATAAACATAAAGAAAACATACATTTTCTCCAAGAACGATGATCAAGATGTAGATTAAAAGATTGTGCCACCCTAATCTTGTATAGCCCACGATTTCACCACAAATCTCAACCCCAAAAACCAATAAGAAAACTAAAAGTAGGTTTTATCTACGTGTATCCACACTACACCTCAACACGATTAAGCCCGATTGCTAAATCTCACCAACTTGAACAACAAATCCAAAAACCCTAAAATAAGGGTATGATTAAATCAAACCTCTCAAAGGAACGATCGATTTGTGCGGTTTTGTTGTAGGTTGGGGTTCGAAAAAACAAGTACATCATAAGGTGAAGGAATCTTCATCATATCGGTGCAGATAACTTCTCCTAAAAGTTGTTTCCTTAAACAAAAAGCACTCCTTGTTTCTTTTCTTACCTAATCCGAATTTTAAAGACAAAAAACACCCTTGGATTGACTTTTTGACTTTATATAAACTTGTATGGTATTTACACTAATTACCTTAAAGTTTAAAGCATTCCCGTTCGTTAACCGTTAAACTATTTAACTAACAACCGTTAATTTTTTCAAGTCTTGGTAAATTAAATAAATAGAATACATAATATATATATATATATATATCTATATATATATATATATAAATATATATATATATATATATATATATATATATATATATGTATATATATATATATATATATGTATATATATATATATATATATATATATGTATATATATATATATATAAATATATATATATATATATATATATATATATATATATATATATATATATATATATATATATATATAATATATATATATATATATATATATATATATATGTATATATATATATATATATATATATATATATATATATATATATATATATATATATGTATATATATATATATATATATATATATATATATATATATATATATATATATATATATATATATATATGTATATATATATATATATATATATATATATATATATATATATATATATATATATATATATATATATATATATATTTATATATATATATATATATATATATAATATATATATATATATATATATATATATATATATATATTTATATATATATATATATATATATATATATATACATATATATATATATATATATACATATATATATATATATATATATATATACATATATATATATATATATATATATATATATATATATATATATATATATATATATATATATATATATATATATATATTTATATATATATAGATATATATATATATATATATATATATATATTGATCACATATATTTAATAAAGCATGATCTAAGTGTATTAGCGTGTGATTGATGGACACGTAATAATGCATGTTTTTAATAGTAATATCCCTTCATTTATGGCATAATAAATAGCAAACGTGTATTATTAGTGCATATATCGTTTATATGTGTTATTTATTATTGTAGGTTTAACACCCCCCAAATATTCACATTTTGAATCAGCGGAAGAGTCGTTGGTGTTACGGGATAACACATTACTCAAATCATAGACAACGCTTAAAATTCGCGTCGTTTAATAATAAAGCATTTTCCATTCATGAATATCAAATTACACAGGTCCTCAGGTCATAATATGTCATACAAATTTACAAAACATTTGAATGGAAATTTTTATTTGAATGTGGGCCATAATTTTTGTCGTCTTCCCGAGAATTACTTTCATGTACCTGAGATAAAACATGTTAAAAGTCAGTGAAACGCCGAGTGAACCCATAGAGTTTAATAAACCATTAATATATCACCTGTATATAATCATTACCGAAAATCATTTAATACAATTCTTTGTCGTAGGCCATAAAATAGGCCAAAGACATTTTATACGAATCTTTGTCGTAAATCATAATATAGGCCTTTGCCTTCAAAACCATTGTACGAACCATTTTCGTAAATCATACAATACGTTTTATAACGTTGTTTAAAGTATAGTAAAAACTGTTATATAAAACAGTTATGTAAAACCAGAACACAGGTATGAAAATAAATAAGACCCCATATTGCTAGTCAGGCAATATATTGTAATTCAAATTATTTATCATACACTATTCCTTAAACCGTAGCCTCAGTTTTACCTTTATCATTAATATTATCGGATTGTTACAAGCCGCATGACATTGTTACCTTTCTATAATATATTTCGGGTAGCTAGCCCGGAATTTATTTGCCCATCTAAGACAGCGTGTCGTCACAATAATCACGCTTATATAAATCCTCTCCTACATAAATTCGCTTACCAATCAATGTGGCACAACGGGGATCAACCGTCAAGGTGCTAACTGGGGTGATCTTCTCCAAATAGTACTATTATATATGCATAAGCGTCTTCTAAATCTCGATAGTTCACATTTCATGCTAATGGGACTTTAGTGACATAACCTAACTAATAATAATCCATTTCATTTCATTGATTAGGTCATATAATCATCGGGTCCATATCAATAAGCATACAATCGGGACTACTTGTGTTCTATTTTTATCAAAACTAATATGTTATCTCCCTCGCGGGTTTATAAAATATTTCATAGAACATTTAAAAGAGTATGAGGCTATGAACTCACATTAGTTGGGAAAGGCGGGTTATTGGTAATTAGAATGTACGGTACGTGCCTCGATCACGGAAACCTAAACAAATAATACTCGGTCACTATCGTCAAATAACTTTATAAAAGTTGTTATGTATATGTAATGATGTTATAACATGATGATCAAGTGGGGTTTTATTTCCTTACACAACATTACTAGTTGTTTAGTTTAGTTAACTTAGGCTTATCATACTAGTTACACTAGTTTTAGCCCATTTACACATTAAGGCCCAATAAGCCCATTAAGGGTCCAATACATTATATTAGTCCATTTATTCATTTAAGACCAGGCCCATACTCATATGTTGGGCCCAAATGGGTTAAGCCCATGAGTAAGTCCAATAACATTAAACCAAACTAGTTGGGCCTAGTGGTCCAAAAAGGCTAATTTGACCCATCATGGTCCATTAGTTACAAAGCTCGGTTTTGTCGATTTTTACTTGTCAAATGTGTTTACATATTAGTATATGAGTTATAAATATGTTACATTAGACGGGTCCTGACCATCTAAGTTTTATTTGGCGAAAACGCTAATCTTTCGGTTTTAGCCGAAAAGACGTAAAACTTATATATAGTTTGTAGTTTTAGAAAAACGTTTGAGTTTTACTTTTATAAAATGCCATGTTTATTTGTTATAGTATACTAACTTATTTTATAATAGTTATTATTATTTAGTGGCCTTTATATACTTATTGTATAATAGTATTTACTTTGAGTGCTCTTTTTATATTATATAGTTTATTAAGAAATCTGATTTCTAAAGTCAAATCAACCATTTTTGTCATATCTTGAGTTCTACAAAGGGATAGAACCTCAAATTTAAACAGCATAAACTAAATGATGTGCGCTACAAATAACTCTTATAGCTACTGCTCAATCAGCCTCGAAGTATTTTAATAATTCGTCCAAAACAGACTATACATATTTGTACTACAAAAGTGTTTTGGTCATATCTTGCTTATTTTTAACATTCTATTGCATGGCCAACTCACCACATATGTAAAAATCATTTATCTATCTGTATATTTAATAATATTAGCCATTTAACCAAGTGAAGATATTGATACTTACTGTTTTATACAACCTATGTGAATAGTCATGATTTTAACATTTTTACTTGTAGATTTTAACCTTTTTATCCTAATATAGTAACACAAAATCCCCACACAATATATTGATCATCATTTATCATCATATACATATACACTTTTGAAGAAAATACATGAATACATTTACAAAACTATAGGACGATAGAAAGAATATGATCTCTATACCAATCAATATGATGAAAGATTGAGATTTTGATGAACAAGGCTTGGTTCTTGTCACCAAATCTTTAGCTTAGCAACATCACTCTTTGATACCACCAATTGTGTGAATACTTCTTGAAAAATCAGCCCTAATCCTCCATATAACTTCTTTTCACTTGTTAAAATCACCTCCAATCATCTTCTTTTTATGTAGCAATCAACATATGTTGATTATAGTTTAAGGTTATGGTAAATTTTTGATGAAAATTGTGTTTGGTGGTGGTTATGTTTAACACCCCCAAATTTATACGCAGCGGAATACATCTTTGGGTGCTAAACAATGATACAATAACACATAATTTATAAAGAACGACTCAAAAAGAGACGTTTCAAATTTATCGTTCCTAAAACATTTATCAGAGTAGCGTAGTCCCCAAGTAATCGTTACCAAAAGATAAGTTAAAAAAATATTAGTTTGTTTTAAAAATGGAACGATAAATAAATCAAAGAGTTTGAACAACAAAAGCAGTGCACAACTTCAATCCCCGTGACCTCCAAGCTTCCACTTCTTGATTACCTGAAATACATGTAAGTAAAACAATAAGCAAAAATACCGAGTGAATCTATAGGTTTATGTAATCAATTTGAACACAAGCAAAGATTATAAGTTTGTGGCATGCTTACTAAGCATCAAATAATAATTTGCATCAACAATGATAATTGTATATAGCATAAATTGCAATAAGCTCATGGAACTGAGCCCTTAAACACTCCTTTTAGAGGTCTGATAAGACATGAGATTTATTAATTGTCGGTTACCTCCAGATTAATGGTACATTGCCGTATACCTGACTTCTCAATACAATATGTGCAAACAGTGTGGAGGTCGGGCTGAAGCTTCTGTGACAAGTCCACACAAACTGAACCGGGGCGGCTTCCCCCATAGATCTACTAATTGTACTAGCGGCTAGCCCATCATAAGCTAGTTAACGGTCCATAATTGAGGCTTTAACAAAGGCAATCACTTAATGCTATTTAAAGGCAACCACGGGTCCATTCATAGAGGGACAAACATACCATAAAAATCTTGTGTTCTAAGTTTATAAAACATGTATTCCCCCTCGCGGGTTTTTAAAATCATATAATTGCGCAAACGAGGCTATAGACTCACCTTAGCCAATAGTGGTAATGAGAAGATCGCCGACGATAGATGATGCCTTTCAAACACGAGAACCGCAACCTATCAAATAAGGTGCGTTCATTAATAATAGGCTCGAGAAATAAACCATACATAAGAATATAAAACTCGAATCATATAATCACGACAAACTCGAGAGAAAACGATATAAATAACTTCATTATACTCTACTGCACATTTACTTAACCATTTTATACTTTTAACAAAGTTCGCCGGTACATACTACATGTACTAGCTTATTTACCCCTTTTAAACTCGTCAACCGTTTATGAAACGACTCGATAAACTAACTTACTATATATAGAAAGTCCTCCTACAAGTTTATCAAATGAAATTACTTGTAAAGTCCTTTACCCGACTCATTTTCAAACTACAAAATCCGGACAGATTTACGTTAATTTTTCATACAACCGTTTTAACTTATTTAAACGACTCCGTTTACAAAACCGACACTCGGGTTTTAAAGTAAACTCAACCTATAAAATAAACACCTCATTATCAGTAGGTTACATATTTCAAAACTTCCATTTAGAGTCCCGGGATTCGATCCAAATGTCGACAACAACTATTTGTAGTGCCGATACTCGTCTCCCGGTACACGATCATTCAAAACATCATAACTTCGCGCTCGTTTGGAGCTAGAAGCTCTACCTTATATTAAATCGAAGCTAATAAAATTATCTACAACCCTAGGCTATAAGTTAAGCCATTTTCAAAACATAAAAATTCGGATTTTACAGTTTACTTACTGTTATAAAATGACCATTAAAATCTTGTACAAAATCATCTTTTTGATCAAAACCAACCATAGAAATGATCATTTCTATACTCTATCATCATCATATATGAACCATAACATGTAAATCATCATCAAAATAAAAACCTTTTGATCAAAATGAAGTTTTTAACAAAGTTTCTAGCAAGAACACCATGGATCATGCCAAGAACACCATGCATGATCATGGTTTCTACCTACCAACATCAAGAAAATAAAAAGTGCTTGAATGTAAGAATTTTTCATACCCAAAATGATCATTGATCAAAAATAAGAATGGGTCTAGTTTTGGTTTAGCTCAAATCATCCTCAAACTCAAGATAAATTGAAAATTGAATGGATTTGGGATGGGGTGTGAGTTTCGGCAATTTAGAGAGAGAGAGAGAGAGGATGATGAATTTTTTTTTTGAGTGGAAAATGAATTGTGTGTGTTTGTTTAAGCTTTATATATAGTGGGGTAGGGACCTTGGTTGCAATTTGGCAATAGTTGTGGCTAAAAATGAAAATAGTTAGCTAAAAAGCGGGAAATAATTATTAGTCAATTTTAAAAATATTTACGGGGCTCGGGTTTCGTAAAAATACTTAAAAGTTTAAACACACACGAAAAATAATAATATAGCGACTCGATACGTAATTAAAACGATATCGTCGAAAGTATTAAATATCGAAACGATCGATAATAAAATATAAAAATTTTGGCATCCGTCGGTATCGCGATCACTAGTAGTCCTCGTTACTCGTCAAAATATTAAAATATAATATTTAATATCGGTTTCAACTTAAACCGTTAAACATAATAATATTTAACGTTATAAAATACTTCAAAATAATTGAAATATAGAATTAAATTATGACCATATTTTTACGGGTTTTACATCCTCACCACCTTAAGGGAGCGACGTCCCGACGCTCAACTCACCTCATACTCGAGTTGATCACCACACGGAAGGATGAGGGCATTCCTTATAAAGAAGTCCACACGTTCCCACGTGAATCTCGATCCACGATCTCCACTGGTTGTTTTACAAAACGCAACTTTATCTCACCAAAAAGGAATAAATAAATCCTTATCCACCGGTCACCCGTCAAGCTCGACACATGAAAATTTTATGAATCACACGAAGCTAATTCGACGACAAGAATAGATGACAGGATTTTCGGGTAAGTCCAGTTAAAAGGAAGGTTGCAAATTATAGGATATCCATCGGCCGGATAGCCATGGACACACATCAAAAAGAACTAACAAGAAAAACATTTTCATCATCGGAGGGTGCTCACACGCGGGTCCCTACTCAAAAGATAATACAAAGACACCATCTCACTTACGCCAACGCGCATTAAATTCTCAATGAACATCGTTGTTGAAAGTCAAAAAGATATTACATAATATGTGCTCCACATGATCGGACGTCATCGGATGATGCCGTCTCAAGTTATCACAACTTACGATCATTTGACTAGAACACACACCATATAAGTACATAAAAGAAAAGGTCGAACATAAACATCGAGTATAGATCTCCACCATTAATCATCAAGAAAACCTTGAACGACCCCTTGATAATAACCACTTGATCTCCAGAGTCTTCTATGATCCTTCGATAGTAGCAAGTAAAATTACAAAAACTTCATATCCATGATATGTTGCCATTGAATACTCGGTCCTCAATCATTCCACAAGTACACGCATAAATCCTGGTGACACTTATCGTTTCTTCTTATACACTGCTTCCTGAGATTGATTGTAAACTCAGAATAAAATAGTGATCTTCAATACGAGGAATAGAACGAGATAAAAATGAATTCAATAAACGCATAAACGGACAAGATGTGGTAAAATGATTTAAGGTTGACGATCGACGAGGGATCTCGACTCGCGTAACCGTAAAACATAATAATTCACAATACTAGAAAAATGAGAGCGAAGAATGAATTAAATATTATCATTAAAATAACATTTGTCACAATTATCCGTCCCGGATTTGGTATTACATTAAAACTCAGTTGAAGTACCTTCATGATAAAGATGATATATTAAAAATAGAAGTTAAATAGCTTCATAATTTATTTTGGCTGTCTTAAGAAGCTTTGAAAGAATGACATGAATTTATTAATTAAACTCATATTGATGGTTACAATTAGAAAATATAATTTCCAAATTAAATCATTATTAGAAATATAAATTAAACCAGTAATTTCATTACATTAAAAGTAAAGTATGATAAGTCAATTACTTCAAAGATAGAGATAATTTCATTTTAAACATTAGTTTTAGTTATACAAAATATAATGTATAAATTTCACCTTTTACTTGTAATGGTTATTTCGATAATTGAAAATCATTGGATAAAGTATAAAAGTTCCATAAAAATTTTATAATACGTTGTAGAAATACATAAAGGTGTTTATTATTTCAAAATAAACATGGGATATATTCGGGTTTCAAAATGTGACAAGATAACAAACGAATACGAATGGAAATAATGGTCAACAATTAGTACGAAAGAAAACGAAGCAAATGTCGTATGAATTCTTAAAGAGAATAATAAAATAAAGGCGTTGATGGTATGACAATAAGAAATAATAGATTAAACAAGTTGTCAATTTTGTTAGTGCGGTCGATGGTTCACCAACATCAGCTCTTTAACTTAGCGGTGGTCGATACATGATCTGAAATAAGATCCATATAAAAATTTTAATAAAATAAAATTCCTAATAATCACTTGTAATTAAAACAAATCAAATGAACGATGTTAGTGTTTAAAGAGATAAGTCAAAGCACGGTTCACAAGAGTGGATTTCAAGACAAACGGGAGTGACGGACGTCATCCCGGATATACGAAAATCACTCTAGTGATAATTCATTACTCACGCGCGGAGACATTCCAGAGATCTATAAAATCGCATAAAGAACATTGGACGAGAAGGAAGGATAAAACATCGAGACTTCCAAGTCATTTATCAACAGTCAGTAATTAGACGAACAGTCAAAAGAAATCAGTTATAAGACAAAATGAAGTAACAAGTGGAAAAAATCATCGAGTAAAAACATACCCGTAAACGTGTAATTCATCCAAGAGAAGGTAAGAAAACATATGCGGATGCATAGAAATTGCGCCACTTGCATAAAATATAAAGGTTTTCAAAAATTCTTTTCACTTTATTTCATTTTATTTATCTTTATCATAAATACAAGTGAAAAGTTGATTATTATCAAGATTTTTAAGGTGACTACTATTCAGCCTAGCATGGCTCCTTCTAAATTAGACATAGGTGATCAGGCTATGTATAATTTATGAATAGCAATGTAGTGCTCAGTTTCGTCGAAAAGTATTACGTTTCTTATGTTTATATAAACCATGCCATTTGTAAAATGGAATTTAAAAATAGTTTATAAATTTATAGGATACAAGTAATTTGTGATATTTTTAAGCAACAACTTAAATGTTCTAAAAATGATTTCATAATATCAAAGTAAAACAATTTGTGAAAAAATTGTAATAAAAATGTCAATTAAAATTATAAAGTGACATTTAATGAGGTATATAATAACCAAAGGTTTGCAGAAAGTGGCAAATAGTAGCTCATAAAACAACCAATGAAATGGTTACAAGTTAATAAGGTTTCAAAAGGTTATAAGGTTAGACGGAAACGCCATGAGACATGCGATAAGAATGTCGACGAAGAATGTGAAGGCAAAACTTTAAAACTCAACCCAAATCAGTGGGAGGTTAGAAGAAAATAAAAATAAAGTAACATCGAATGACAAATGAGTCATATATATAAAAAGAATAAATCAATCCATATGTGTATTCTATGTAAGATACTTGACACAACATACTTTTAAGAAAGTATATAATTCATTTTCAAATTACACCATTAATCTGGTAATTGCTAATCCTGTACTGTTTCTATTTTTAAACATTTTCACATGCAACTAGCATTAGTTAGTTGTAAAAATTATTTTTTTTTTGTTAAAATTTTACGATCTCAGATGAAATCAAAACTGCTTAGAAACGTTTAAAACCCATGTTCTGAATTTTCTATCATATTTAACGTTTAATATGAGCCGATTAATTGACCCGATAAACGACATCTCCAAGACTCGGAGTCTAAAGCATTTTAATGCAAAACGATGTTTCAGACGACTTTCTAGTTTTACCCGAGACCTGAAACCCAATGTAAAATGACCAAAATACCCCTGCAAGTTCTGTGCAGGTTTGACTATTTTATTTTAAAAACGCAGGTTTTACTTTTAAGTTGTGACCTGTTTATACTGCCCCTGCAGTTTCTCCATTAAATATATTTTTCGACACTTCCTAACGGCTCAATATATATATATATATATATATATATATATATATATATATATATATATATATATATATATATATATATATATATATATATATATATATATATATATATATATATATATATATATATATATATATATATATATATATATATATATATATATATATATATATATATATATATATATATATATATATATATATATATATATATATATATATATATATACACATGTCTTATGGATTTTACAACAATGAAAAATAAATCTCATAATGAGCATCAAATAAAAATATAGTATAGTGGATGACAGAAGATGCTTCAAGGTATCCAACATGATATTTAGGAAGCAAAACGGTGAATGATGTCCATAATTTAGACTTCAAAATGTAAGGTAGACTAATCTCCTTGGTGCCATGATTGTCCAAAAGCACAAAACATAACAAGAAAAGAATGGAACATTAACGGGTTGCACTCCGGGAGCAAGAAAGTTAATGAAAGAGGATAATACAAGTTTATAGATGTAAAATCGTATTCCAATCTAGCGCCATAATCTAGACGATGATTTATAAAATGACGATGACGTTACCGAGATATAAGCGAACAATACACTTCGGAGTCGATACATATAAATGTCAATGAATTAAATCTTCGCATGCCGTGTAAAACTGTGATAAAAATCAACAAAATATTGCGAAAAACCATGATATTATTCAACACGATTATAGGAAGTGTTTCAAAATGTGTGACTCACACGATAGCGGTTAGTCTATTCCAAGGACACATTGAGCTACACAATGGTCTAGAGACTACGTTTCAAGACGTTCAAGCACAAACAGCCGAAAGATGATTTGGATATCTACATAGATATCTCAAAGGGTTAAACAATAAAAGTAACGCGCACAGATGAAGGTATGTAAGGTCATAATATAAAAATTTTGCAATAAAGGCAATTTAAATACTTCAAAAATAAATACAGAAAGATCTTGAAATTCATTGTATTTGTTTAAGTTAATCAATAATAAATGATAAACTTTTATCGAAAAGTTTAACGACATAAATATATATCGATAAAGGGATCCTAGATATAAATATATATCCATAAGTGGATCATAGTATTTATTTATAAATACTTGGCAATAAGGTACACGTAATAACGCATACTAAAGTGGTAATCCCAGAAGTAGCTTGAACCTGAAGTCACGCGAAGTCATGTGCACCAACTCGAAAATAAAAACTGACAGTTATAGTTTAGGTTTTTAAAATAAATACCTATTTCTCTATAACTCATGGCTCTGGTACCAATCTTTAACACCCCCAAATTTATACGCAGCGGAATACATCTTTGGGTGCTAAACAATGATACAATAACACATAATTTATAAAGAACGACTCGAAAAGAGACGTTTCAAATTTATCGTTCCTAAAACATTTATCAGATTAGCGTAGTCCCAAGTAATCGTTACCAAAAGATAAGTTAAAACAAAATATTAGTTTGTTTTAAAAATGGAACGATAAATAAATCAAAGAGTTTGAACAACAAAAGCAGTGCACAACTTTAATCCCCGTGACCTCCAAGCTTCTACTTCTTGATTACCTGAAATACATGTGAGTAAAACAATCAACAAAAATTCCGAATGAATCTATAGGTTTATGTAATCAATTTGAACACAAGCAAAGATTATAAGTTTGTGGCATGCTTAATAAGCATCAAATAATAATTTGCATCAACAATGATAATTGTATATAGCATAAATTGCAATAAGCTCATGGAACCGAGCCCTTAAACACTCCTTTTAGAGGTCTGATAAGACAGGAGATTTATTAATTGTCGGTTACCTCCAGATTAATGGTACATTGCCGTATACCTGACTTCTCAATACAATATGTCCAAACAGTGTGGAGGTTGGGCTGAAGCTTCTGTGACAAGTCCACACAAACTGAACCGGGGCGGCTTCCCCCATAGATCTACTAATTGTACTAGCGGCTAGCCCATCATAAGCTAGTTAACGGTCCATAATTGAGGCTTTAACAAAGGCAATCACTTAATGCTATTTAAAGGCAACCACGGGTCCATTCATAGAGGGACAAGCATACCATAAAAATCTTGTGTTCTAAGTTTATAAAACATGTATTCCCCCTCGCGGGTTTTTAAAATCATATAATTGCGCAAACGAGGCTATAGACTCACCTTAGCCAATAGTGGTAATGAGAAGATCGCCGACGATAGATGATGCCTTTCAAACACGAGAACCGCAACCTATCAAATAAGGTGCGTTCATTAATAATAGAATCGAGAAATAAACCATACATAAGAATATAAAACTCGACTCATATAATCACGAAAAACTCGAGAGAAAACGATATAACTTCATTATACTCTACTGCACATTTACTTAACCATTTTATACTTTTAACAAAGTTCGCCGGTACATACTACATGTACTAGCTTATTTACCCCTTTTAAACTCGTCAACCGTTTATGAAACGACTCGATAAAATAACTTACTATATATACAAAGTCCTCCTACAAGTTTATCAAATGAAATTACTTTTAAAGTCCTTTGCCCGACTCATTTTCAAACTACAAAATCCGGACAGATTTACGTTAATTTTTCATACAACCGTTTTAACTTATTTAAACGACTCCGTTTACAAAACCGACACTCGGGTTTTAAAGTAAACTCAATCTATAAAATAAACACCTCATTATCAGTAGGTTACATATTTCAAAACTTCCATTTAGAGTCCCCGGGATTCGATCCAAATATTGACAACAACTATTTGTAGTGCCGATACTCGTCTCACGGTACACGATCATTCAAAACATTATAACTTCGCGCTCGTTTGGAGCTAGAAGCTCTACCTTATATCAAATCGAAGCTAATAAAATTATCTACAACCCTAGGCTAAAAGTTAAGCCATTTTCAAAACATAAAAATTCGGATTTTACAGTTTACTTACTGTTATAAAATGACCATTAAAATCTTGTACAAAATCATCTTTTTGATCAAAACCAACAATAGAAATGATCATTTCTATACTCTATCATCATCATATATGAACCATAACATGTAAATCATCATCAAAATAAAAACCTTTAGATCAAAATGAAGTTTTTAACAAAGTTTTTAGCAAGAACACCATGGATCATGCCAAGAACACCATGCATGATCATGGTTTCTACCTACCAACATCAAGAAAATAAAAAGTGCTTGCATGTAAGAATTTTTCATACCAAAATGATCCTTGATCAAAAATAAGAATGGGTCTAGTTTTGGTTTAGCTCAAATCATCCTCAAACTCAAGATAAATTGAAAATTGAATGGATTTGGGATGGGGTGTGAATTTTGGCAATTTAGAGAGAGAGAGAGAGGATGATGAATTTTTTTTTGAGTGGAAAATGAATTGTGTGTGTTTGTTTAAGCTTTATATATAGAGGGGTAGGGACCTTGGTTGCAATTTGGCAATAGTTGTGGCTAAAAATAAAAATAGTTAGCTAAAAAGCGGGAAATAATTATTAGTCAACTTTGAAAATATTTACGGGGCTCGGGTTTCGTAAAAATACTTAAAAGTTTAAACACACACGAAAAATAATAATATAGCGACTCGATACGGAATTAAAACGATATCGTCGAAAATATTAAATATCGAAACGATCGATAATAAAATATAAAATTTTTGGCATCCGTCGGTATCGCGATCACTAGTAGTCCTCGTTACTCATCAAAATATTAAAATATAATATTTAATATCGGTTTCAACTTAAACCGTTAAATATAATAATATTTAACGTTATAAAATACTTCAAAATAATTGAAAAATAGAATTAAATTATGACCTTATTTTTACAGGTTTTACATTATGGGACGGCCTAAAGGAGAGGAGGAGGAGAGTGGGAGAATTTTCTAGCTTGTTGCATGTGTTGTGTCAGAAAGTGTGAAGAAAGTTGCTAGTTTTGTGGCTTAGTTGGTTTACAAATGCAAGTATAGGACAAGTGTCCTAAAGATGGCTATAAAATTGACACCCAAGAGGTGTGGTCGCTTGTTGTGGCCGCCCATAGTGAGGGGGTGGGACAAGTGTAACTTGTTTCATCCCCTATTAATTTATGGGTACTCCTCGATTCTAGTTTCCTTGATTTAAGTGCCCTCGGGTTGATTTACGAAAATATTTTTTATAAATTATGAAACTACGGCACAAAACGATTCTAATAAAAATTGTCTCATAAAAAACGGAGCACAAAAGCGTAAATATGTAAACCTAGGGTTTCCGGTTTAATCGTAAAAGACGCTAAATTATGCACGTAAGTCCTAATTTCTTCTCGTAAATTTGTGAGTTTATGAACCAACACAAATTAAAATTCCAAAATAATATTCGAGGATAAATATACTATCTGAAATGTCGGACTGTCACAAAATCGGAGTACGTAAACGTAAACACGTAACGTAGAGCTCTCCGGTTTAGACGTGGACGATGCTACTTTAGGACGTAAACCCCTATTTCTTCCCAAAAGTGAGTGAGTTCATAATATAACAATAAAATAATGATTATAAATAATACTTGAGAATAAAAGAACGACCTCAAATTGACGGATTGTCACATCAGTTCCCCCTAAAGAGGATCTTTGTCCTCAAAGATCAGTTCATCTTACTACTCGCTTCTTATAGAGTTAAAGTCATGTGGGTATTTCCTCCACATTCGGTCTTTTCTCTCAAGTGTAATTCATTACAATACGCGAGTTTCATCGGCATAACAATAGGAATACGGTCATGCTTAAGTTGACTTACTTTCTCTATCCATGATGTCCACGGGTTTTCGATGAATGCAACTCTTCGCCGATCCAAAATTCATTGAGAAATAATCAGATTTTCACTTGATAAACATTTTATCAAGTTCGATATACGAAAAATAGTTCATGCAGCCCTTGAAGTCCTAGGGAAGATCTAGCTTATATGCCTCTCAAACCAAATCTTTACATTATCTCAATGGTCCCATACAACAGGGACTTAGATTCCCACGATCATTCAGATCATCCATTCATCTTTCCATGATGAAATTTTTTTGGCATAGCTTTGCTACCCATCCTACACTTCAAGATCTACATTTTATATTCACATAACCTCCTGCCCATTACTGGCAGTCAACAATTAGATCCTAATTTCCACAATCATTTCAGGTCTCGCGGGTCGGGTATCTTCATCCCAACTCCTGCCTACAGATGCTCCTCAAACTTTTCTTTATATAGATCCTCGCAAGGTTCGGTCTCAATCCTAAAGCGATAATTATCAATGATAATCCATCCAAAGGTAAGAGATTATCATGTTCATTACCAAATGTCAATCATACAAGCACAAATCAAGATTTCTAATGTCTGTATCGTTCCTTCACCTTGCCCCTCCGGTTGGGGGGTGGTAAACAGTAATCATATCAAGATTCGTTCCTAATGACCTCAAAAGGAATCTCCAGAGATGCGAAACGAGGATCTTGATAGAGATGATTGATACAGGCACACTATGTTTACACAACTCCTTTAAAAATAAATGAGCCAACCTCTCCATCGAGAACCTATCATTAATTGGAATGATATGAGCAGATTTGGTCAGTCTATAGACGATGACCCAAATCAAATCAAATCCAGATGATGACCTTGGAAGATTTGGGATAAAATCTACGATGATTCTATCCCACTTCCAAACAGGAATAATAAGTTGTAGAAGTAATCCTGATGGATTTTGGTGTTCAGCCTCGACCTTCGCAAAAGTTAAACATTTACTAACATATGTTGCGATGTCTGCTTTTACATTTGGCCATCAATACAACTTCTTCAGGTAAAGATACATTTTATCAAAAATGGCATGAATAGAATACTTAAACTTATGAGATTCTAACATGAGTAAATCTCAAAATCCTCCATTTTTAGGCCACCACAAACGACCTTTTTAAACACTTAACGCCATCGGCTCCCATCTCTAATGGTTCTCATGAGCCGTGATTCATCATTCATATTATCCTTCTTACATGCATCGGCTATTTCTAAATTGCTCGGGCAAATTATTATGTATGGTCAATACTAAGGAACGCATCTTAATTGGTCCTTTATCCTTTCTACATAATGTGTCAGTATCTACATTCACCTTCCCTAATGAAATAAATATCATGACCACAATCACTCATAAATTCTTTCTTCATATTTTCTAAGTTTTAGTTTCGTCTCAACTATTATCTTTATTAGTTTTGCCCAGTCTGACGTTTAAGGCGTCGATAATTATTACAAGTAATTAAATAATAAATATTTAATTTTATGAAACGTAAACGTAAAATTTTTAAATTTCTCAGTTCGTCTAATTATAGAAAAATGTTCAAAATAAATTTGAATTTAATTAACATGATTTTTGTTGATTTATCGAAAATAATTAATAAGATCCGTAAATGTTCGAAAAATCTTTGTTTATACTTTGGTAAAAAAATTTCTTAGTTGAAGAGCAAAAATTGTCGTTCTAAATTCCATGTTATGGGTTATATGGTTTCCTCAATCCCTCTTAGGTTGTCTTGAGGTATACACAAACATCTACTCCTAAGGGATTTTAGTTAAATGATCTGGGTGTAAGGGAATAACTCCCTAAAAATCCTTCGATAGATATCAGTCAAAACCTCTTCGCACATCCTTTTTGGTATAATCCAAAGCCTTAATGGCTCTAATCTTTGAAGAGTCAACATAGATTCCACTACCATTAATCACACGGTCAAAGAATGTAAAGGATCAATCCCTAAATCACCTGATAAATACTCAGGGTACATGTTTTCACTGCTCGTCTAACTCAGGGCAGTCTACAAATGATTACTAACTCCTTCTTATTCTTAGAAACAAACAAAGGGTTCTTAATGATCACAAGCATGAACTTATTAAAATACAGCTTACACACGCGATTCATCAAATTCATGAATGCTACATGTGCATTGGTCGATCCAAACGACATCACATGAAACTCATAATGTTCAAGAGTTCTATATGTAGTGATTGGAATAGATAATCTTCTTTGCGGACGCGAAGTTGATGATAATCATGCCGTAGATCAATTTTTGAATATACGCTAGAACCTTGTAAATGATCGAACAAATCTTTCATCTTGAGTAATGGATATAAATTTTTGATCGTCAATATATTCAGTTCACGGTAATCAATAAATATAAGGAATGATAACACCATAGCTCTTCATGATGACGAGCCAGGTAGAATAAAAGCTTTTTCCGACAACTCTCTCAGTTGCACGGTAACTCTTTTGATTCAGATGGTGCTGAAGTATACTGCACATGCCATAGGTGCAGCACCGGGAATATAATCAATACAAAATTCAACTTGCCTTATTGGCGTAAGTCTAGGTAATTCATCAGCAAATACCTCATAAAGTTTCAAATAACAGGAACATCTTTTAATAAATTTACTTTAAGATCCTTCTAAATTACAAGAACTATGACTAGTTCATAACCATTCATGGTATAATTTCAAGCCCAAATGCAGGATACGGTCACCCATCAAGAAATATTTAGATCACATTTTATATTCAACATCTTATCTTGTAAGGGAATTCTATTCGTGTTCCCATCAATTAAGACAATGACATCATGTCATAATCAACCAATCCATCCTAATGGCATTACCAACTTTCCAGTTGTATTACCGTTGACAAGATGAGAACTTCTCAAAAGGCTAAGAATGAATCGTAATCCTTCACAAACCAAGAATATCTAGAGACATAGATACCATTAAAAGAGTAAGGTCAATGCATGATTTACGCGAGAGAATTTCAAATCAGATAAACACGACAATATTAACGAATATGGATATATCCCATATTTTCATGATTTTTGTATGCACCCGGAAGCACCTCGGATCGTTACCCATGTCTTTCAAATGAAATCTAACCAAAAGAAATGATAGGAACGTCGATACACCCAGTCGGGTATCAACACTCGATAATTATAAAATTTTACAAATAATCTCATCATGAGAGAATTGGACAAGAAGGGGAGGTCAATTGTCAAATAAGACAATTTCCATAGATGAATAAATCCGACTCAGAAAAATAAATGGTACGGGCACATATGTAGGTGTCCCTAACAATATGTCCCTATTTTGCACTTCTTGCAGATCTCATAAAAATTCAATCTTTCACAATTACAAAGAAAAATTTAATGTTTATTAACAATTTCATGGTGACTACTAATCAGCCTTGCATGGTCCCTTCCAAATTGTACGTAGGCGCGCAACTATGTGCAATTTTTAGGATAAACGATGCAATACTCAGTTCGTCAAATTTTTTGTCATCATGTTTTAAAATAAAAATATATTCATGCTTAATTCTGGAATGAGAATAAAAATGAATTTATAGAGATGCTCTTCGTTATGAAAGCAATTAAATTTTTCCAAGGTGCATAAACAACTTTATTTCGTTAACGATTACTTAATAGTACTGATTTAAATAACTCATATGAAAATAATAATTTCATATTTTCCCCCAGATGGTATTGTATTATTCATAAAAACAATGAGTGATCTGTAAAAGGGTGATGAAGAGTTGTTCACCAAGAACTAATTACAATATGATAGGAAATGAGTGATGAGATGGCATTTATACATGATCTCATCGTTCTTTTCGGGCTTTAAATGCATAAAAATGTCATAAAATACCATATATATGCTTGTGTTTGTTTACTTGTGTATTTTAGGTATGGATTTCGTGAAAAAGACAAAAGATCACAAGAAACAAGGAAAAACGAACACGAGAAACGAAGCCGCACAATGAACCGGGCCCTAGTTTGTGAATTGTCAAAGAAAAAAACCCTTGAAGACTTGAAGATGTACAAGATTGATCCATCATTTATGAAGAAATGACACTTAATACCCTTGTATATTCATAATTACAAGTTTGGTCCCTTAAGTTTGTCAAAATTATAAAAAGGTCCTCCAAGTTTGAAGAATTGGCTAGATTAGTCCTTCAACAAATCCAAAATGTCAAGAATGGTCCTTCATAAAGTCCAAGATCCAAAGAAGCCCTTAAAGTTCAAGAATATTACATTTTTAGTCCTTTAGATATGGTTTAAATATTAAAAGAACTAAAATTGTAATTAGCCTAAAGTGTTAAAAGCCCTAAATCCTTTTTCCAAAACATTTTGTGGCCAATGTGAGAATTCAGAAACTTCAAAATACAAAGGAAACGAGTTTATAAGGAAAATAAACTTAATATACAAAGTTTTCCAAAGGCTGAGGACTTAAGTTGTGCAAATGAAACTTTCAAAAGTATTTTGCGCCAAACAAATACACAATCCACCAAAACCGGATCAAACTTGTTACTGTTTACCTTATGAAACCCAGTTTTATACTCACTTTAAACAAAGCGTAAAATGAAATTACCCAGTCCCACGCTTAATTCACACACACACACAAACTCATCCCACACCAAAATTCCCAATCCCCACTCACCAAAGGACCCCACCATTCAACCCGTTACCCAATCATATGACACCCTCCTCTCTAAGCAATCCTAGTTGGCAAGATCAACGCTTTATGACTACTACTTATTCTACAAGCACAAAATGAACGTTCAAGATCAAATTTGACAGATCATGCACATCAAACGCGTCTAGAAGGCCAAGGGCAATTTTGAGAATTCATAGGTAGGGTTTTCGATGTATTTTCCCTTCTAGAATCATCTTATTCGTCTATAAAAGGAGGCCTCAACATGTGAGAGCCCCTTTGTTTCATATTTTAGCTAAGTCTTTGTAATCCATTTTTATAAAATAAAAGTTTGAAGTTCTAAAATTGTGATTTTCCTTTCAAGTTTTTGTGAAAGTTTGGTGTTTGATTAGCTAAAGTCCGAGTTCCATATTTGATTATTTTTTAGGAAAGGTTTTATGGTTTAAATCCTTGTTTTCAAAAAAATCAGTTTTCATAGTTTTGTGTTCACACAAGTCCTTTGAAAACTTGAGAAATCAGTTTACAAAGGGGTGTTTGGGTTAACTGATATACCAGGATTTGAGGCAAATTGAGTGGGTGTACTTGGTTGTTTATTGTTGTTTATTGTTTCAATGGTGTATTTGGTCATTTATCTGTAAGCTTTGTGGTTTGAATCATCATAGTCCAACAAAGGGCTATAAAATCTGATTAACTTGTTGAAATTGGCTAAAATTTTGGGGACACCTAGATCTAAGGGTAGACTAGGGCTAACAAGTGCTAAGTTTATTTAACTCAACCAGGGAAAGGGATTTAAAGGTTTAAAATTGGATTGGTGGTCATTTAGACCAGCAAAAGGGTTTTGGATATTGCCTTTGTTCATCAGTAACTGCATAAGTTTGAATCTGCTTCTAATCTTTAATCCAGTGTTTGAAACAAGTTTATTTGTGCTTATTGGACTTTATTATAGCTTGTGTATGTATATGGTTCATTTTGGTTGGCTTATTCATGCTTAAACTGCTTTTTAGTTTGTAACTGCTTATTTTAATGTCTGTGCAATATCTGGTGACTGTTTGCTTATTTTGTGCTTATTGGCTGGATCAATTTTTGATTTCTTGCTTGATATTGACTCCTTACAAATCACTGGTTGTAAGGGTGCCTTTGTTTTCCATTGAATCCAAATGGATCTCTCTAAATTTCTAAGTCAAATAATCAAAGCAGTGGGAACTCCTTTCCCCTGCTGCTAGCCACTGCTAGTGTTATTTTTTGGATAGCTTATCAATAAGCTGTTCTAGCTTATTTAAACCTGCAACAACATTAAGTTTGTAATAGGTGATACTTATTTGACCCATTTGTTCATACTAGAGCATTTGAGGGGTTAACTTTGAGCTTTGACTAGAACCAATTACTTTGACTTTTACATAAGTGCTTATCAGCTTATTCAGCTTATTTTGCTTGGCTTATTGAACTTTTCTTTATTGATTTGTCTTAATTAAGTCATTTAGAGTCTTTTAGAACTTGAATCAAGGTCGGAGGTGGTCTAGAACTCCAAGTCGACTATTTTCTCTTTTAGTGAAATTTTACTTTGCTTATTTCTGACTTATTAGTTGAGCTTATTGGAAATTTATTTTCACAGATCTCTTAGGCATCTCAAAAGAAGGTTGTGTGTCAAATTAGAGCTTATGGCATTGGCTTATAGGTTAATGGGCCAAAAAGCCCATTAAGAATAAGCTGTTGTTCTATTAAGCTGTGATAAGCTCACATTCAGCTTTTGGGCCTTGAGACTTTTGTGTTTAGAATTAAATTTTAAGCAAGACTGGTGATTTTCATCTTATTTGGTTAAGTTTCATCTTATTGGGCCAAAAAGCTCATTTTCATAAGCTATTTTTGTTTTTAGCCCATTTGGGGGCCCAATAGGGGTAATTTGGTAATTTCACTTTTATTTTATGTTTATTTAGGTTAAAATAAACTAATTTGCAAGTTTTTAGAAATTTTTATAATTTTTGGGTTTTTAATAATATTTTAATATTATTTTATTATTAAATTTCATTTTTCACATTTTTGCAACTTTTATATTTTTCTGAGGTCAAATAAATTAAGTTAGGATTTTTAAAACTCTTAGATCAATTTTAGCATCATTTCTTAATTTTAAGAATTATTTTAATATTTTAATAGCTTTAATCATTTAAACATAGTTTTCCTTAGTTTAAAAATTCATAAAAATAGTTTTTAGTCTTTTTAAGTCATTTAAGAGTTTTACAAAGTGAAAAATCTTTATTTGTACTTTTTAATAATTATTTGGATTTTTAGGGCTTTAATTAGCATTTAACAATTAATATTTAATTTATTGAAAGGATTGAAAAGATTTTGATCATTTGTAAACTCTTAGTTTGTTTTAATTGATTTTTAGTAATTTTCTGGGAATTTTTAGAATTAATTTTTATTTTATCACTTTTTACGGTTTTTAATTTAGTCGTCGTAGTATAATTCTAACGTAACCGTTATTCTCTTTTCTCATCCCTTCTTTCTCATATTAATCTCAAATCATTACGAATTATTCACACATATATACCTCCTTGGGAAACGAATTTATTTGGGTCATTAACTCTTGATTTTCCTAAATCATTTGTTTAATACTTACCGCTCTACCACAATCATTTTGGCGCCGCTGCTGGGGAGGTGTGTCGTGATTAATTTATCATTTTGTTTTTAATATTAACCATAAATAGTATTTGTATTAGTGGAACTCTACTAATACGTATTATCGGTTTTTTTCATTTTTCTTGTGAAATTATTATTAATATATTGTATTAAGTATCACAACAAATACAAAATATTTCCAAAAGTGTGAAAACACAACCTTAACTGGGATTTGATCTCCTAATTATTGTAATCGAATCTCAAATAAAAAGAAAAAGGCAAAAATAGATAAATACTTTCGTGAAGCTCGATTTTGAAAAATACAAACTATAAGGTGGGTATAAGGCGGGTATTATAAAATATACCCTAAAGAAAAAGGCTCTTAAGTGCTTCGCGCCGCCTCGTTTCTCCGCTTGCTTGTGAGTATTTTGAGATTGAAGGCTAATCGAGGGTTTTGCCGCCCAAAGTATTATTACGTATCATATATGTTTGCTTGGTTTCTTTGTGATTAAACCCTCTTGAACAATTTGGTTTTCACCAAAGTTCTAAAGTCAATCAAAGGCGTTCACTTCACGTGATCGTTTTCATTCTTTTGAGGCTTCTTTAATCAAGAGATTGATTCGATGAGAGATTTTGTAGATTGTTGTCTACGAATACACACAAAATCCAAAAAAATTAAAAACAATAAAAAACACAAAAAAATTGAAAACTCACAAAACACCCAAAAATAATTTTCTTTGCTCACCTCCCATTCTACGTCACGTTTATGCTAACTCGTAATCAAGAAAAACGAGCTCGTAAACGTCGTCAAAGTCAAGGAAATTTGATTGAAGAACAAACTCCAATTGTCGAACCCGTTGTAGAACCAATAGTCACCAGGGCTAATCGTACCATGATGGAGTTGCTTCAAGCACCCACCGAGGGTTTTGGAGAAGCTATTGTGATTCCCGTCATCCTTGCGGAGAATTTCGAGATTAAGACGGGTTTAATGTCGATGTTACAAGCAAATAAGTTTAGAGGTCATGAGAAAGACAACCCGCATTATCACATAAGTAATTTTAATCGTCTCACCGCAACAAGCAAGTTTAAGGATATTCTCCATGACGCCATTAAGATGTTGTTGTTTCCATACTCGTTGGATGGACCCGCAAAAATTTGGCTCGAGAAAGAACCGCCAAATTCGATTTTGACATGGGGTGATCTCGTCTCTAAGTTTGTGAACCAATTTTTTCCACCATCTAAGACAACACATTTGAAAAATGAGATTTCAAGGTTTACACAACGAAATAATGAAAGTTTTTCAATGGCATGGGAACGATTTAAAGAAATGTTACATGAATGTCCACACCATGATTTTTTGGAATTGCATCAAATAGATACTTTTTATAATGCGCTTAATGATCATGAACGAGATTATTTGAATGCCGCCGTGGGTGGTAATTTTTTGTGCAAAACGACCGATGAGACTTTAAAGATTATTGAGAATAGATCTAAGGTTTCTAACCCTCGTAACACACCGAGTGTTGCCAATACGGGTTCATCGTCATCGTCATCGTCTCGTAACATTAATGCCTTACATGATGAAGCAAATGAGGAAAATCGGTTTTTCGATAGATTTTCGACGTTTATGACACATTGGAAAGCACAAGATGCTTTTAATTCCGCATCGGTTAAAGCGGTTGAAAAGAGTTGTTTATCTTGTGGTGGAGCTCATGATCTTTCCGAGTTCATTACCACTGGTGGTAACACTTCGAGTGCTTATGTAGAAACGGGAACTTACAACCAAAACGGCCAAGGTTCCCGCCCAAATCAAGCTCCCCAAAATCAAAATGCTAACAACTATCAAAACAACCATCAAAATGGTGGTTATCAAGGCAATTCACGTAACTACAACAAAGGGAATTACCAAAGTGGGAATGGACAAATTTCAAATCAAAACCAAAACCGTGAATTTCAAAACACTACACAAGGTTTCAAAATGCTCACACTAAAAATCTTAATGGAGAGTTTTTGGATTATGCAAAAGCAAACGATGCTAAGTTTGATAACCTTCAACGTGAGATGATTAGATTAAGATCCGAGTTGAAAAACGAGCTTAAAAACGAACTTGCTAACGAATTGAAAACTCATGCTAATAAAATGGAAGGAAACGTCCAACCTCTTCAACAAAATCAACAAAAGATGGTACAAGGACAACATGAGATTAAGCAAGAGTTGTTAAAAGCGGATGCTAGGCAATCAAAATTTGAAGATCGAATGGCTAGATGTTTGAAGCAATCATATGTAAACCCTCTTCCTCGGGTGGTCTTCCTAGTGATACCATTGTAAACCCGAAGGGAGAAATGAAGGTTATTACTAATCGTAGTGGTAAAACTTTCAAGGAACCAATCTCTCGTCCAAGTACTTCTACGTAGAAGGAAATCGAGAAAGAGCCCGAGGTGATGGTCGAAAAGGAGCATATCACAAGACCACGAAGTACCGCTCATACCACACCTACGGTTAAACCAATACCAATCATGGAACCCGAGATTCCAAGGCCGTTTCCTAATGCCCAACCCGCACCACCCTTACCTTACCATTCGAGACGAAACAAAGAGAAAATGCAAGAACGTAACAAACAACAAATCGAGCTTTTTATAAAAATGTTTCAACAAGTTCATTTTGATGTAAGTTTAGTCGACGCGTTGTTATACATGCCTCGTTTCGCTTCCACTTTCAAAGGTATGATGAACGATAAGGAGAAGTGATAGGTGTGTAAACACCCATCCTTTTACCACTTAATTCTGGCTAAAACGAGACCAAAACGCGTATTTAATATCATTTGTTTGGAATTATGCGTGGTTTTTGTGTTTATTATGTTTTCAGAGCCAACCGGATGAATATTGAAGAAAACGTGGGATTGCACGGGTTTTACCGAAGAAAAAGACTCAAGATGAAGTCTATTGTCCAAGAGATGCAAAAGATTTGAAGTCACTGGGCCTATTCGAAGATTTATCGAAGAAAAGGACCAAAGATGGAAGATTTATGTAAGTCGAAGAAACTCAAGTCTATTGAACGAAGAAATTAAAAGACGAGTTGAATTTAATCGACGACAAATCCCGAATCAGAATCGAAAACGTCAACTTTTCTGAAAAGACGAGAAGACAAGAAGAACGGGAGAAAGCCCACTCACCAACCAAAGGGAACACCTATATAAAGGGTTCCCTCACACTTTTCATCCAGTTTTTCATTCCCCTCTTTTTTCTCCCTTTCTGTTCGTAGATATCACCAACACCACTAGGGTGTTTGGTGATTTTGATCTTTGTTTTTCAATCTTGTAATTTTAATCTTTGTTTTGTGATTGTTAAAACCTTAATCATTCTATACATCAATCTTTCATTTCATCTTGTTCATCTCCATTTATTTGGTTAAAAGTTTAAGTTCTTATTTGATTGATTTAATCTTTAAAAGTTGTTGGGTTTTGTGTTTTTATTGATGGGATTTGTAGTTTATGGTTAGTAAATGCTTAGTGATTAGTTTATTTAAGTTTTTGGTGAAAAACTTGGTGATTTTTGGATTGAATTCGAGTTCCCCTGTTTTTTCGGTAAGTGACTGTTCTTGAGTTTCCCAGGTTCCGGATGAACCAAAAGTTCCGAATGAACTTAAACTTCCGAATGAACTTAAACTCCGGATGAACACAAAGTTCCGCATGAGTTTAAGAAGTTCCGAATGAATTTGCTTTTTAAAAGTTCCGAATGAGTTTTTAAAGTTTCGAATGAATTTTCCCTTAAAAAGTTCCGAATGAATTTTCCCTTTAAAAGTTCCGAATAAATTCTTTTTCATAAAGTTCCGAATGAATGCTTTGTCCAAATCTTCCGAATAAACTTCCGAACCAAAAGTTCCGAACCAACTTCCGGATCAAAAGTTCCGAGTGAACTTCCGGATCAATAACTTCCGAATCAACTTCCGAAGAAAGTTCCGAGTGAAGGTTCCGAGTGAAGTTCCGAGTGAAGGTTCCGAGTAAACTTCCGAACGAAGTTCCGGATCAAGGGTTCCGAGTGAAAAGTTCCGGATGAATAGTTCCGAATCAAGGTACTTCCGAATCAATTTTCTTTGATTATTTTTAAGTGTTACTGTTTCTTAAGTGTTACTGTTTCTTCATTTTTATTTCATATTTTAATTCTAGTTTTTATTTACTGTTATTAATATAATTGCCTTTAAATTTAAGTTTACATTTTATGCATTTAAAACTTTTAGTAGATTAGAAAATCATTCCCCTTTTTAGTAACCAAGAACAATCATTCCACTTAGAACCGAGATCAATTCGAGAGGATATCGAGAGAGATTAGAGAACCCCATACAAATACCTTAGTATCAAATGGCGCCGCTGCCGGCTCTTCTCGTTAAGATCAATAGTTTTTTGTGAGAACTTGGATTTTGGGATCCGTTCCCCGTGAACGTTAATTTTTCATAAAAACTTTCAAAAACACAAAAAAAAAATATATAAAATTTTCAAAAAAATCCTAAAAATTAAAAAAAACATAAAAACCAAAAATATTTTGCTTTGTTTTTGCCTTGTTAGTTCTTTTGCAGGTGTATGCGCACTCGATCAACGTCTTATCAAGAGCCCAAGCCTCTCGATAACTTAGACATGGCCGGTGTACAAAACAACAACAACATACCACCTCCAAACAATAATAATAACAATAACAACCCACCTTTCAACAACATGAATAATAATAACAATAATGAGCCTCTACCGGATAATCGCCCGATGATTGAACTGCTGCAAGCTCATGTAGATGGCAACACTGATCCAATTGTTATACCAGCGATTGCAGCCAACAACTTTGAGCTAAAATCCGGCTTTATCCAGATGGTCTCCGCTCAACCATTCTTGGGGCGTACCATTGATGATCCACATGACCACATCAAGAGATTCTTGCAACTAACCAACACGGTCAAATTCAATGGTGTTCCACAAGAGGTAATCAGGTTACAACTTTTTCCCTTTTCTTTAGAGGGACAAGACCGGCATTGGCTTGCTAAGGAACCGCCACAGAGTATTCTCTCGTGGACGGATTTGGAAACCAAGTTTATCAATTACTTTTTCCCACCCTCTCGTACTACCGCTTTACGGAATGAAATCATAAATTTTGAACAAAAGTACGATGAGTCGTTTAGTGAATCTTGGGATCGTTTTAAAGATCTTTTAAGAAAATGCCCACAACATGGTTTTACCAAAGTGCACCAAATTAACACTTTTTACAATGGTTTAAGCATGAATGACCAAGCTTCACTAAACAGTGCCTCGGGGGGTAATCTTTTGGCTAAGACTTCCAATGCTGCTTGGGATATCATTGAGAATAAGTCTCGTGTGCAAACCAAGAGTGTTCGGACCAATGTCGCTAGTGCTAGCACTAGTGACAGCGACAAGCGACTGGACAAAATCACTGTGCTTCTTGAATCGCTTGCTACCCAAACCGCCAGCAACACCAACAGCATCAACGCTAGAAACGCCAAAGACGCTCAAGTCAATGCTGTTAGCCAACCATGCGAGATATGCGGGGGTCCTCACTCTTACACCACTTGTACTGCCACCCAAGACTACCCTTCTGAGAATGTGAATGCAGCATACGACACTTATCCTCAACCTGCTTATCAAGCTAGACCTCAAGGTGACCGTAATTTGCTTAGCTACCGCTCCAACAACTACCTCTCACCACCCGGTTTTCCTCCTAGCAACCCAAACCAACAACAAAACCTCAATCGCCCTCATCAACAACCACAACAACCTCGTACACCATACATCCCTCCTCACAAGCAGCAACAACCACCTCAACGAAACAACCAAGTCTACCAGCAACCTGCTTATCAACCACCCGCATACAATGCTCCTCCCAACCAACCCACCGCTCTTCACCAAGAAGTGGAAACTTATATAAGGACTAATGATGTGATCGTGGGAAATCTTCAGCGCGAAGTGCTCAACTTGAAAGCAGACCTGGTCAAACAAGGGAACGATCTGAGAGCTGACATGAGAAACACGTTGGATAGTCAAACGAATGACTTGAAGAACATGATGACTAGTTTCTTCCAAGGTAATCAACCCTCTTCTTCGGGTACTCTTCCGAGTAACACCGTTGCGAATCCAAGAGGGGAGATGAAAGCAATCACCACTCGCAGTGGCAAAGGTACCAAGGAACCCGAGCTTCCTATACCTCTACCGGTGAATGTGACTAAGGAGAACGAGTCACCTGCTCCTGTTCCTCATCCTTCTCCATCCCCAATTTCTCCGCCTCTTACTTCTACCCCTCCTCCACCCAAGGATGTGAGTGATCCTATTCTTCCGAAGCCTTCCTCTTCTTCCAATATACCTTATCCATCTAGGTTGAGGAAAGAGAAGCTCAAAAGCAAGGATGATATTCAGGTTTCGAACTTTCTTAAAATGTTCAAACAACTGAATTTCAATATCTCCTTCGCTGAGGCTCTCGCTCACATGCCTAAGTATGCGAAAATGTTTAAAGATCTTCTGAGTGACAAGGAAAAGCTTCTCGATATTGCCAACACCCAACTTAATGAGAATTGCTCTGCAGTGCTCTTAAGGAAATTGCCAACCAAGCTTGGTGATCCGGGTCGTTTCTTAATCACTTGCAATTTCCCGGGAGTAGAGAATTGCATGGCCCTATCCGATCTAGGTGCCAGTATTAATCTCATGCCTCTAAGCGTTTGGAAGCAATTATCTCTCCCTGAGCTAGTCCCCACCAAAATGACTTTGGAATTAGCTAACCGTACGGTCGCTTATCCAGTGGGGATAGCCGAAGACGTCTTTGTAGGAGTCGACAAATTCACTTTTCCTGCCGATTTCGTCGTCGTCGACTACGAGATGGACCCTCGTGTTCCCTTGATCGTGGGTCGTCCATTCCTGAGGACCGGTCGCACTCTTATCGATGTTGAAGCTGGTGAGCTTATCATGAGAGTGGGTGACGATAAAATCGTCTTCAACATGGGAAAGTTGTCTAAACAACCTTATTCATACGAGAGTGTTAATTGTATTGACGTTCTGGATGAGGCTTGTGAAGAACACTTCAAAGATGCTTGTAAAAGTATTCCTACCTCTCTTCCCAATGTTGAAACCGTTTCCTCTATTGATTCATCACTGTCTCTCTTTGGAGAAAGTGATTTGTTTTGGAACAATCTTGAAGCTACCATGGGAGATGTGAACTTAGCTAATGATGATTCTCCCACCGATGGGGATGACGACATGCATTTCTTTGAAAACCTTCTCCATGAAGACACTCCTTCTCCTCTATCTCCCACGGTTATTGCTATCGATACTCTGACTTTGAATACGCCTCCCGTCGAAAATCCTCCGGATTTAGAACTGAAGGAGTTGCCACCTCATCTCGAGTACGTGTTTCTTGAAGAAGAGAAGAAGTCGCCCGTCATTATCGCGAAGGACTTGAAGGAAGAAGAAAAATCTTGCCTCATCGCCGTGCTTAAAGATCACAAAAAGGCGATTGCTTGGAAAATTTCGGATATTCGCGGAATTGATCCTCACTTCTGCACACACAAAATTCTCATGGAGGACGACTTTAAGCCCACAATTCAAAGCCAACGAAGGGTGAATCCAAAAATCCATGAAGTCATCAAAACAGAGGTTATCAAACTTCTTGATGTGGGTATGATTTACCCTATTTCGGATTCACCATGGGTTAGTCCAGTCCATTGTGTGCCCAAGAAGGGCGGAATTACAGTTGTTCCCAATGAACACAACGAGTTGATTTCCACTCGTCTCGTTACTGGGTGGAGAGTTTGTATAGACTACCGCAAACTCAATGATGCCACGAGAAAGGATCATTTCCCTCTACCTTTTATGGATCAAATGCTTGAACGTTTAGCGGGTAATGAATATTACTGCTTTCTTGATGGTTTCTCGGGTTATTTCCAAATACCCATCAATCCCCAAGATCAAGAGAAGACAACATTCACTTGTCCCTATGGCACATTTGCCTACAAAAGAATGCCTTTTGGCTTATGCAATGCCCCCGGGACTTTCCAAAGGTGCATGTTAGCTATCTTCCATGACATGGTTGAACAAACCATGGAAGTCTTCATGGATGATTTCTCGGTCTTCGGGTATTCCTTCTCTTCTTGCCTTGCCAATTTGGAACGTATGCTTAAGCGGTGCGAAGACACTCGCCTTGTTCTGAATTGGGAAAAATGCCATTTTATGGTAAAAGAAGGCATCGTGCTAGGATACAGGATCTCCAAAGCCGGTCTTGAAGTAGACCGTGCTAAAGTCGATGTTATCGCTAAGTTGCCTCCACCTTCAACAGTGAAGGGTGTGAGAAGTTTCCTGGGTCATGCGGGCTTCTACCGTCGATTCATCAAAGATTTTTCTCAAATCGCTCGCCCGATGACCCACCTCTTGGAAAAAGATACTCCTTTTATCTTTTCCAAAGAGTGTCTTGAAGCCTTCAACTCGCTTAAGGATAAGCTAACTAAGGCACCCGTCTTGGTTACCCCTAATTGGGAGCTGCCCTTTGAGTTGATGTGCGATGCTAGTGATTTTGCTATTGGAGCGGTTCTGGGACAAAGAGTGAACAAACACTTCCAACCGATCCATTACGCTAGCAAGACAATGACGAGGGCTCAATTGCATTACACGACAACCGAAAAAGAGCTTTTAGCTGTTGTCTATGCCTTTGAAAAATTTCGCCCCTATCTTGTCCTTTCCACCACAATCGTTTACACCGATCATTCCGCGTTGAAGTACTTGTTGACAAAGCAAGATTCAAAACCAAGACTTCTTCGCTGGGTTTTGCTACTCCAAGAATTTAAAATCGAAATTCGCGATAAAAAAGGAGCTGAAAACCTGGCCGCAGATCATCTCAGTAGACTTGAGGATCCTTACCAAGGGGATCATCTGAACAAAGAAATCAATGATTCTTTTCCCTTGGAGACCTTAATGTCTATTAATTCGAATTCTGATGAAACCCCGTGGTTTGCGGACATTGCAAACTACTTAGCGGGTGGAATTCTCAAGGAAGGGTTAACTTCCCAACAAAAGAAAAAGTTCTTCAACGACATTAAGACTTACTTTTGGGATGACCCTTACCTATTCAAACAATGTGCCGACTTGATTATTCGCCGATGTGTTGATGGACCGACAGCTTTAAAAATCCTTGACGCTTGCCACAAAGGACCCACCGGTGGTCACTTTGGTCCCAATTACACCGCCAAAAAAGTGTTTGATTCGGGATTTTATTGGCCCTCCATATATCGTGACGCTCACAACATGGTTAAACGCTGTGATGTTTGCCAAAAACAAGGCACGATCACACATAAAGACGAGATGCCTCAGAATTTCATTCAAGAATGTGAAATCTTTGATGTTTGGGGTATCGACTTTATGGGGCCATTCCCTTCTTCTAAAGGAAACAAATACATCCTTGTAGCTGTTGACTACGTTTCAAAGTGGGTTGAAGCCAAAGCTTTACCTACTAATGACGCAAGGGTGGTTTGTAACTTTTTGAAAGCTCTATTCGCTAGATTCGGTGTGCCTCGTGCCATTATTAGTGATCGTGGGACTCATTTTTGCAATGACCAATTTGCTAGAGTCATGGATAAGTACGGTGTAAATCATCGTCTTTCCACAGCCTACCACCCACAAACTAATGGCCAGGCTGAAATATCCAACCGAGGACTAAAGCGAATTCTTGAAAGGATCGTGGGAGAGCATCGTGCCTCATGGGCTGATAAACTTGATGATGCTTTGTGGGCTTTTCGTACCGCATACAAGACTCTGATTGGTTGTACGCCATATCGTCTCGTGTATGGGAAAGCATGCCACCTCCCCATTGAGTTGGAGCACAAGGCTTACTGGGCCTTGAAGTGGGCTAATTTTGATATCAACAAAGCCGGTGACCTACGCAAGATCCAACTCAATGAGCTCAATGAACTCCGTAATGAGGCTTATGAAAATTCTTTGATCTATAAGGAAAGGACTAAGCTCATTCACGACTCTAAGATTAAGAACCGAGAGTTCCATGTTGGAGACAAAGTCTTACTTTTTAACTCTCGGTTGAAAATCTTTTCGGGCAAGCTGAAATCTCGTTGGTCCGGCCCATTCACCATTGCCCAAATTTTTCCATATGGTACTCTCGAGCTCGCTCAACCTAATGGACCTAATTTTAAGGTGAATGGCCAACGAGTGAAGTTGTACTTTGGTGAGGACACCTCTCAGGAGATGATTCCATCCCTCACCACGTTCCCCATGAACTAATTTTGGGTCGAGTCAGGCTCGTGACTCGGTTATCAAAAACAAGCGCTCCTCGGGAGGCAGCCCGAGTATCTATCCTTTTATGTTTTAACCTCCTAAGTGTAGGGGGACCTCTATAGGTGTTTGTATTTGTGTGGTGATGTGATTACAGGGATAAGTGCACTCTTGGAATCTTTGAAGAACCGTGCTCCCGTGTTATCCGAAATCCGGTTCTATCTCTCAACTATCGTGATTCAATTTTCTTCATACTCTCATTTCAAATTGATCACTTTAGTCGTCTCTTCCTTAACTTGAGTTAACCAACGTGCACAATGTCATAAGTGTAGGGGAAACTTTTCCCACATGCTTAAACATTGAGGACAATGTTTATCTTAAGTGTAGGGGGGACTTCTATCGAAGTTTTAAGTGGACTTTTCCATGAAAATGCCTTCATTTAACCGGAAAATCATCTTTTTCAACATTTTTCAAAATTTTTTATTAACTTTGGCCATTTTGTCGTAATTTTTAAATTTTTATCGTTGTTTTCATATGTATATATCCCGCAATAAGTCAAAAATATTAATAAAGTGGTGTAGCTAGTTTGTAAGTCTTTGACATATTAGGCCCGTTGCGTTTATTTTGTCTCAACCCGAATAAACTTATCTAAGTTTATTCTAGCTAGTATCCTTAACCATGTAGACCTTAATTGGTTTATTAGGCTAAGTATCCACGAGTCTCATTACTTGAGATTTTAAATTGTGGAGGACGAGAAATGATAGAGTCAATTATAAGTCGGTATTCTTGCACAAGCTCACTTGGTGTAATTATTTGCCTATTCTCCCATCACTTGCTAATAATTTATCTGCAATAAGTAAGGTCGTACGATTTGAAAAGTTACTTAGCTTCTAGCCCAAGATCGTTTAAAAGTTGCTCGGTAATGATAAGAGTTCATAGCCAAGGCATAACTTATGAAGCGGGGCGCGAAGATTGGCGAATCTGAAAAGGCCCTAACAAGGCATGAGGATTCCATTTTATTGCTAAAGATCCAAAGTAATGTGAAAAGCATTATTCCCAAAGTCAATATGAAGGATCAAGACTCACGACGAAAAGCAATCAACTCCCGTAAAGATCATGGAGAAGTCTATCCGAAAAGACCCTAACAAGGTATGAGGATAAATAGATCCAAGTCCGAAAAGGAGGCGGATCGTTGTATCTCAAAATCCCAAACAGAGATTGAAGAAATAATCATGAAGTCGTGGTCAACAAAGTTGGAATACCCCTAAAAAGTCTCCAAGTGAAGAAACTCTATGAACGATGAGAAGACCATTATCTCAAGCACGTCTCTCAAGATATGAAGTATGAAGTACATGCCAAATATCGGCCCGAGAAAGGTCTCAAATCGTGAACCGAGTTATGCCAAGATATGAACTTTTTGATATCCCGAGAAGCAGTTTTAAGAGATTTTGTCCTTTAGCTAACTATTGATCAAATCGTCCTACTTTGCTTTCAGCCTAAATAAACTATCGAAATAAGTCCAAAAATGCATCTTCATGATCATTCTAAGACAAAAATAAAATATTAGAGATACACCTAGGAATAAGGGAGTTTAAGCATATAATTAAGCCATGTGTGTAAGTGTTTGATTTACTAACTTATAATAACAATGATCTCGTTTTTAAGCTTAGTTTGGGGAACGTGAAACTTGAGGATGATAAATATTCGCAGCACCGAAGCCCTAATGTAAGTCCTTGATTTCTTTGCAAGTTATTTCCATGTAGCTATTTTCAAGTGAAAATGGTTTTCTATCCTTTTGTTTCCTTTAAAAGTTTGAATTTCTTTTAGTACTTTAAATTTTTGTTTAGTAGTATTTGAATAAGGCCAAGGTTGATTAATTATGAGAAAAGTGTAAATTTGCTTTATCGCTAAGCATTGCATGAGGGCATGGCAATGGTTAAGTGTAGGGGATTTGATAGGTGTGTAAACACCCATCCTTTTACCACTTAATTCTGGCTAAAACGAGACCAAAACGCGTATTTAATATCATTTGTTTGGAATTATGCGTGGTTTTTGTGTTTATTATGTTTTCAGAGCCAACCGGATGAATATTGAAGAAAACGTGGGATTGCACGGGTTTTACCGAAGAAAAAGACTCAAGATGAAGTCTATTATCCAAGAGATGCAAAAGATTTGAAGTCACTGGGCCTATTAGAAGATTTATCGAAGAAAAGGACCAAAGATGGAAGATTTATGTAAGTCGAAGAAACTCAAGTCTATTAAACGAAGAAATTAAAAGACGAGTTGAATTTAATCGACGGACAAATCCCGAATCAAAATCGAAAACGTCAACTTTTCTGAAAAGACGAGAAGACAAGAAGACCGGTAGAAAGCCCACTCACCAACCAAAGGGAACACCTATATAAAGGGTTCCCCTCACACTTTTCATCCAGTTTTTCATTCCCCTCTTTTTTCTCCCTTTCTGTTCGTAGATATCACCAACACCACTAGGGTGTTTGGTGATTTTGATCTTTGTTTTTCAATCTTGTAATTTTAATCTTTGTTTTGTGATTGTTAAAACCTTAATCATTCAATACATCAATCTTTCATTTCATCTTGTTCATCTCCATTTATTTGGTTAAAGTTTAAGTTCTTATTTGATTGATTTAATCTTTAAAAGTTGTTGGGTTTTGTGTTTTTATTGATGGGATTTGTAGTTTATGGTTAGTAGATGCTTAGTGATTAGTTTATTTAAGTTTTTGGTGAAAAACTTGGTGATTTTTGGATTGAATTCGAGTTCCCCTGTTTTTTCGGTAAGTGACTGTTCTTGAGTTTCCCAGGTTCCGGATGAACCAAAAGTTCCGAATGAACTTAAACTTCCGAATGAACTTAAACTTCCGAATGAACTTAAACTTCCGGATGAACACAAAGTTCCGCATGAGTTTAAGAAGTTCCGAATGAATTTGCTTTTTAAAAGTTCTGAATGAGTTTTTAAAGTTCCGAATGAATTTTCCCTTAAAAAGTTCCGAATGAATTTTCCCTTTAAAAGTTCCGAATAAATTCTTTTTCATAAAGTTCCGAATGAATGCTTTGTCCAAATCTTCCGAATAAACTTCCGAACCAAAATTTCCGAACCAACTTCCGGATCGAAAGTTCCAAGTGTACTTCCGGATCAACAACTTCCGAATCAACTTCCGAAGAAAGTTCCGAGTGAAGGTTCCGAGTGAAGGTTCCGAGTGAAGTTCCGAGTGAAGGTTCCGAGTAAACTTCCGAACGAAGTTCCAGATCAAGGGTTCCGAGTGAAAAGTTCCGGATGAATAGTTTCGAATCAAGATACTTCCGAATCAATTTTCTTTGATTATTTTTAAGTGTTACTGTTTCTTAAGTGTTACTGTTTCTTCATTTCTATTTCATATTTTAATTCTAGTTTATATTTACTGTTATTAAAATAATTGCCTTTAAATTTAAGTTTACATTTTATGCATTTAAAACTTTTAGTAGATTATAAAATCATTCCCCTTTTTAGTAACCAAGAACAATCATTCCACTTAGAACCGAGATCAATTCGAGAGGAGTCCGAGAGAATTTAGAAAGAACCCCTTGAAAATCATAGTATCAAGAAGCTTTCAAAGCTTGCTAATTGTTCTTCGGTTTATCTTAACCGCATACCGGAAAAAGTTGGTGACCCCGGGAAGTTTCTCATTCCTTGTGATATACAAGATATTAAAGAATGTCTCGCCTTGGCCGATCTTGGTGCGAGCATTAATTTGATGCCATTTTCCATTTGTAAATCGCTTTCGCTTCCGGCTCTTACTCCTTCGAACATGTCTATCGAGATGGCCGATCATTCTACGATTTTAGCATGTGGAGTAGCCGAGGATGTTTTCGTGAAAGTGGGGAAGTTCTACTATCCCGTGGATTTTATAGTAATTGACATCCCCGCAGATCCTCAAGTTCCTCTAATTTTAGGTCGTCCATTTTTAGACACCTCGAGATCGCTTATCGACGTTCATGCAAGAACTATTACTTTGAGATTCAACGAAGAGGAACTTGTTATAAACGCTACTCAAAACTCGACACCTTCACATGTTTATGCAATCGCTACCATCAATCACATTGACTTAATTGATGTGGTTTGCGATGAGTTTTCACAAGAAGTGTTAGGTTTTTCTGATAGCTCGTCAAGTGGCAATTCCACTATTTTGGATCCAATTCTTGCTAATTCTACACCAAATCTCACTCCATTCCAAGGAGGTGATTTGACTTCAAATGAAATAGACAATGAAGATGAGGTGATTATTGGTAATGATACTCTTATTCCACCATTTCTTCCGCATGGAAGTTATGAGTGTTGAACAAAAACTTTGATCGAGGAACCGCCTATCCTTGAATTGAAAGATCTTCCATCTCACCTTGAATACGCATTCTTGGAAGGTGATGACAAGTTGCCGATTATTATTGCAAAATATCTTGCTAATGATGAAAAACCCTCACTTTTGAAAGTTCTTAAAGCTCATAAAGGGGCAATTGCGTGTAAAATTTCCGACATTAAGGGTATTGACCCAAAATTTTGTACTCACGAGATTTTAATGGAGGAGGACTACAAACCCGCAATTCAAAGTCAAAGAAGGGTGTTAATGCAAGTGATGCCTAAAAACATTATTAGTGTTAACTAATCTTTCTTAGTTTTGATCACAACAAACTATACAACACATTTAGTGTAAAACATAAAATGAATTATTTAACTAACACTATCATCAAGGTAATAATCATATCACTAACCTTTCTTAATCATACTTAGTGATCATCAAAATGATTATCCTTAAAACTCACTTTTGTTAATATGACAAAAGACTTTTTAATAAACTTTCTTTTTTAGAAAATGTTTTATTAAAATGGAAAATGAAAATTTGAAAATAGCATATTCCATATGCTATTAGAATATCCTTTGAAGGCTTCAAATACCTCAGATATTCCTACCCTACTAAAAGACAAAAAAACGGAGCGTACTCTAGGGGCGGAACCTTAAGTAGCTAGGCGGTCCTTAGCGATATGGAACCGTCGGGCTAGATAAGGTACCGCGCCCAGATAGCCGTTATATATCCGTTATACTTTGTATCCTTTAAATAGTGGGTCAAATCTCATTTTCCAACAAGCCTCTTGGACGTTTTTCTCAGCCCCCTTTCTCTTTTCTATAGCATAATCATTAGTAAATGATCACTTAATTTGTTAAGGATGTTTACATATGATTATCCTCTTGATCCCCTCCTTTACCTTGTCCAAAGAGAAGATCACTCACTCACTAGTGTTGTGATAAAGATGAATCTATGAACTAGTCATATTCATCATGATACCCTTTTTGTTTTTGGTTAATCCATTGTATTTATGAATACTTGGACTAGTTGTGTTCATCCAAGTTATTTGTGAATACTTGGATTTGTTGTGTACATCCATTGCATATGTGTTTGCTTGGATTTGTGTTGTGTAAATCTAAGCTACATGTGTGTACTTGGATAAGTCTAGTTGAGTTGTAATAGATTTGATTAGTAGTTCTCACTAAACTATAAAGTGATGTGGTTGTGTCTTGTGAGTTCTCACTAAACTTGAAAGTGATTAGTAGTTATGTTGTGTGAAGTTCTCACTTAGCTTCAAAGTGAAGAGTCGTGAAGATTGGTTCTAGCTTTGGATTAGAACTCGACATCTAGCCTTGTGTCGTAAAATGGTGAAGTAGGCAACGTCGTGAAGATTGGTTCTACCTTGAGATTAGAACTCGACATCTAGTCTTGTGTCGTTAAATTGTGAAGTAGGCAACGTTGTGTAGATTGGTCCTAGCTAAAGATTAGGTCTCGACATTTAGCTTAGTGTCGGAAAATAATGTAAGCAACGATGTAAGGTTTTCTCCGCCGAGAAGGGAGCTTGTGGATATAGTGGAAATCTCTATTAGGTGTACTCGAGGAGTGGAGTAGAAACGAGGATAGAGCCTCGTTGTCGAACCACTATAAATCTTGGTGTCTCCCCACTAGGTTGTTTCCTTCCTTACTCTTTACTTATTTCATTATCATTATACTTACCTATTATCTTTGCTAGTGCCTTTTGAATTGAACCTAATCATTATGCAACTTAGCCTCAAGTAAAAGATATTTTTGATACAACCCAAATTGAAAGTAACTTTAATTTGGTCACCAATAAAGAGAAACTATTCAACCCCCCCCCCCCCCCCCCCCCCTCCTTCTAGTTTCTACAATTGGCATCAGAGCGATGGTCACTCAAGATCTTTGAAGTATATTGTACTTTGAAACTTGGATCGATCCATTGTCTCCTCAAATTAGAAGGTCAAGTTGTACTAAAGTTTCTCTTTGGTCAAAACTTTTTTTTCTTTGAAAATAGGTCTTTTTAATTGGTAATATTACATCCCACTTAGATTAGTAGCATTTATACATTTTAGATCTACTCTTGAAATTTATCTACAAGATTGCATCTTTTCTTGTGTAGGTACTCATGAAGATCAATCATTGAATTGATTGCAGATTGAGCTACTTGCACTTGTAGAAGACTCATCTTCATTGATCTTCAATATCTTTGAATGATGATTGGGAATAAAACTAGTCATTGAAGACTTTGTATTCTTCTTAGTCACTCTTGAGGCTTGCAGTGATGGATTGGAATGCTCTTGTGGCCAAGGTACGTTTTCGTTCTTCCACGCGCCCTTTGATCATTCTTTTGATCATTACATGACTATGTGCTTGCTCTTGGCATCCTTGCCTTGACATTTGTTTGTGGTTTGTGATTCTTTCCTTTTATCCTCTCAAACCTTCATTGCTTGGATACTTGACTCACTATGGTGAGGTAGAGTGAGTTAGTAGTAGCTTAAAGTATCAAGCATGATATCATGGTTCCATACGGTTAGTAGGCCCTTCGTGGGAGAGAAAGTGAATCTATGCCTTGTTCATATCTTGGTTTAGCCTAAGACTATTATTGAAAGTGATCTTGTCTATGCTTCAATATTTTCTTTGTGTTTGTTCATTACCAAAGCCGTTTAACACTTCGCCGGAAAGGCATGTCTTAAACCACTATATATGACACAAGCTCTTCGTTTCAATTATTTGAAGATTGTCATTATTCCCTTGAGCATTAATCCTAGTCTTGATTCACTTCCCTTGACTTCTCTCCACTTTGTCGTTTTGCTACGAGTAGTCGTTTGTCCGTTTCAATTCTTTTCGATCTTGATTTAACTTGTAATCCTTCGTTAAGGCATATTGCTTAGTGTTATGATGATCCAATGATATTCTAAAAGGCTCATGATATATTTTTAAGTGTTTTAGAAAAACTTGGTTTTTAAAATTTGGTGTTTTTCATTGATAAAAACCAGCCTCTGTAGGCGGTTCTTTATCTCTGGCGGTTCAAACTTCGGTACCTTATCGATAAGGAACCGCGGGTAGCAACTTGAGTCAGAGCGCCCGTTTGATTATTTTATTCCTTTTCAAACCACTATCTCTCTCTCCCAAAAACACACAGCCGACGGGTTTCATCTTTTCCACCATTGTTGAAGCTTCAAAAACCTTCAATCACTCAAATTAATTGATTCTAAGTTGTGGGTTTCACTCATCCTTCATCTAACATCAATTAATTGTAAGTATTTTCTTTCAATTTCATCTATTTTGTTCTAGGGTTCATCCTTTCATAATTGGGGATTTTTAAAACTAAAATTGAATTAAAACCTTAATAGGAATGTGGGTTGACATGGTTATTTTACTATGATTCCTTAGGTTCGTATTCATTAAGATTTCACTAAAACCTGCTTGTAGAACAAATCCAAATTTTGATTAATTATTTTGATTAAAAGATGGATTTGAGATGAACCCATGAACAAATAGGTAATGTCATTGTTAATGCTTACCTAAAAACCTTGTTTTGAAAAACCAATGTTCTAATCCATTGTTGATCCAACATAGATCATGTGTTCTTGGTTAATGATGGAATAGATGCATTGTGAACATGAAAATGATATGGATTCAATCCTTTGTTTGTCGAGATATTGATATAACACATTCTCATATTTTCGATTTTTGATTTTTCATATGAGTGATTGGAAATATGTTTTTCTTGTTTGTATTTAGGTACTAATCATGCCTTCACAATATCAAAAAGATCATCAACTCACTAGAAACTATATGCCGGACATTTCCCAAACCTATGCTTCCCTTCAACTTCGAAACTCATTTCCATCCCTTTCTACTCGTTGTTTCCATGAGGGTAGAGTCGTTGACGAGGGAATAACGGGTTATAACTATATCCAATCTATGTTTGAGCTTTCGGGGTTTGATTGCTTGCTCAACATAGAAGAAGATATTTACCCCTTGTTCCTTCTTGAATTCTTTAGCACCTACTCCATGCTTGAATACAATGGAGAAATTTTCATTCGTTTCGTGTTGAATGATCAATTGATTCAATACTCCCTCGAAAACTTTGGTGAAATTCTTGGTGTGCCATATGAAGGCACTTGTCGTTTTACGGATAAATGGAGACTTGATGCTCTCTTGGAATCCTACGATAAACCTCCAAATGACCTCACCGAAATTGATCTAGAGTTCATCCTTTACATCATTTCGAAAGAGCGTGATGGAAACGTTGTGAGAAGCCTTCATCCAAATGTGTGAAATGTGAATCGATATGAAGTGCTCTCTAGCGACCTTAAGGATTTTATGGTCCAATGGGCAAATATCCTTAGGGAGAATGTCTTTTGTCTTGGTGGAAACCGAGATCATATCCCGGCTTGTATGGTGCATATGTTGAGTTGCATCTTTACATCCACTAAGTACAATTTGGCATTCTATATCACTCGACGAATAAAGTATGCCCTTTCAAAGCCAAAAACAAACCTTCCCTATGCTATGCTTCTTACTCGCCTTTTCAAAAGGGTTGCTCATGATTTTCCCCACCTCGATCTTTCTCGTTTCACCCGGTTCATCGGGTTATGTTGCCTATTCAAGAGGTATATGCAAGAAAGACAAGAAGTGATCGAGGTTCGCAAAAATCCGATCATCAAGAGACGGATGATGAGGACACCTATATGCCAACAAGTGATGGTGATGGCATAGGTACTAGTTCTTACTTCAACTCTTCCAGTAATTCCCACCCATCCTCAAACTCATTCGTGGATGGACTTGAAGACTTAGCTCCCCCACCTCGTTACTCCTCTAGTGAAGTACCGGAAGATCTCAACATGGAGCATCTCTACCGTCAAAATCTTAGGACTAGAGGTGAATTGCATGAACATCGGGTTGAGTCAAGGAAGGGATTCAAGTATTTGGGGAATATGATCAAGGGATTGGGCAAGAAGAGAAGGTGAAAGCTTTGAAGTATTTCAAAGAATACATGTTGGTAAACATGTAATGTTGAACCATTTTTTTTTATTATCTTGGATGTGTATTAACTTATGCTACATGTTTGGATTGTTATTTTTAATCCTAAATGTTGCTTATGCCTTCATGTTTGTGATTTACATAGCTTTGTGCATGCCTTATGATAGTTAGCTTCTTAGATTTTGGTCAGTAGTTAACTTTGGCTTGTGAATCCTTTGATAAAAATATTGGTTAACCAAAATTTGGGATGGGAAATTTTTGAAAGACCTCTGGTCGCGGTTCCATATCGACCAGTGGCTCCTTATCGATAAGGAACCGCCGGTCCTAGATAAGGAACCGCCGCCACTGTATCCGACAGAATCTTTTGCTTTACACTATTTTCTTCGATCTGTTTAAACTTTGCATGATTCTTTGCAAAAACCTGCATATTTCCTAAACTAGGTTACTTAAATTCATTATTCACCTAAAATGATTTTAACCCATTACTAGTTTTGATCATCCCCTCACCCATTTAAACCCACCTTGTTAGTCATGTTCTTCACACATCAAAACATCCTTCCCTAACCCTTAAACCACCCTTGTCAACCATGGTTTCTACAAAAACCTCAAACACCCCAAGGAAAACACTTAAGATTAGGATTAAGGTACCCAAGCCTAACTCCTCACCCTTTCACACACCCAAAAATGAGATGGTTCCAATCCTCATTTCCTCATCACCCTCACCACCCCTTGCACCATGCAAGACAACATCCACCCATGGTACTAACCACTCCATCGGTTCTACCTCCTCTTCATTCAACTCAAGAATGAATGAGCTCTCTTCACCCTTCACTCCAGGTGCATCCTTAGATGTGACCACACAACCCCAACCAATCCAAAGCATTCCTTTTGTGAATGACTTTGATGACACCTTGGTGACTTCACCATTTACCACTCCTAACTCACCCATTTCACCAACCTTGGAGAACATATCTCCACACTCACCCATTTCTCCTTTGGGGAACATGCCTCCACTCTCACCCTCATCACCCTTGGAGAACATGCCTCCTCCACCTCCACCACACTCAAACTCTCCAATTTTGGGTGTTCCACTTTCCCTCCTTTTGGGTGATCCTTACTATGGGTTTCAAGAGACTCATGGTCCTAATTGTCCATGTTGTCTCTACAACCACTACATCATCCATAACCTTAGGATGGAGATGTTTGGACTACATAGGAGGTTGCAAGAGTTCTTGCTTACCTTGTTCTCCATGCCTCCTCCTAGGAGATGAATGATGAGTTTTCTAAATAAATGGTTTTCAACAAAACCAAGCCAAAGAAGACTACTAATCTAGATCTAATGTTAAGCTAGCTTTGTAATAGTTAGTTGTCTTTCTTTTCTATTTGTCATTGTAGTTGCTTCCTTCATGTGTGTTTCATGATGTTGATCTATGGATTTAGCTTTATGTGTTTCTATCCTTATGTGCACATTAATCAACTTTAATTTGAAATTAAAATTGAACCTAAATCTATTACAACCTCTAAAAACTTGACTAAAATTGGTTCAAAATGATATTCAAATATTTTGTCACCTTTTGTCAAGACATTCTTTGTGAATGTGTTGCTTTATGTAACCCTAACATAATTTGGTGCTAATAGAGGTAAAATTCCAAGATTTGCAACTTTTTGAAAAAGTCTTAGTTTTTCCCAAAACCCTGGAAAAACATGGTTTCATGTCCACTGGATGCGGCTCACTAAAAGTCGCGCGGTTCCTTATGTGATAAGGAACCACCGGTCCCTATAAGGTACCGCAGACAGAAATCAATTTTTGACGATTTTTTGGTCAAAACTTTTAAAACCCTATACCCTGTCAAGATTCCTTGTTTACTCAAATTGACTATACATTCCTTGACACTCCACTTTTTGTATTCAAATTCTTACCTTGATTACATTCTACTTATACCCCAACCTTGAGATTTCATTCTCACACTTTCCCAACCTTGAGATTTCATTCTCACACCTTCCCAACCTTGAGATTTTGTTCTCACACCTTAACAATGCCTAACTCATCCTTTCATAACCTTGACATTTCATTTTCACAAGCTCACTCACCCAAAGCTTCCTCATCCAAACTTTCAAAGAAACCGAAAATCTCGGTTCGACCTATTTGGATCAAGAAGAATGAACCATCTTCTTCCAAACCACCCAAAAACCCTACCTTCTCTCCAATCAAGTATTGGAATGAGACTTATACCATTAACCCCATCACCGGAGCTAAAGAAAATGGTCCCCCACCACCACAATCCTTCAATACCCCTCAACTCAATGATCTTTCAACCTTCCCAAACCTCACAAGGCATTCTGAAAACATTTCCAAACCCATTACCCCTCCACCACCAAACCCTAGGTTTGATGCCATACCCCCATCCACCGATTTTGTGTTGCATCATGGATCCTCGTGTGCTTGTTGTCGATTTCAACAAATTGAACTTGCTCATGTGTATGAGAAGTTAAATTTTCTTGAATTCCTCCTCACTCGACCTCCTATTCAAGTTTTCGTTCCGGTGGACAAAACTTCGAATGATGCATCGTCGTCTTATTTTTCCAACTAAAGGACTAACTACTCTTGGAGTCTTTATTACTTTAGTTGCTTTAGAGTCTTTTTTTCTAGCAATCTTGGAAAATTATCACTATTAGAATAGCTTATGCTTTGTGGTTTAATTTCCATATCTTTTACTTTAGATACTCATATTGTGTGTATGACTATCTACTTTGTTGTGTCTTTTCTATTATGTAACCTTTGTGTGTTATCCCTTTAGTTCTATTTTGAGTTGATCAAGGTTAATTTTTACAATTGCTTATGGGTGATTCCATCATTTCTAAACTTTAACCCATTGACAAGCTTATCATCTTCATTGGATTGAAGTTTGATTTTGTCAATTACCTTTTTGGACAAACTTAGCAAAATACTTGCTTCTAATTTGAGATTTATTCTCTCTCTCCCTCTCAAGTTACGTAGTAGGTAGTGATCATATATACATTGGTGTTTCTTTCCTTTCTACTAACCTTTGTGTAGCATGTCACCTTAGCTCATATACTTGGTGCCCCAAGCAAGGGGGAGCAACCACCAAGGCGGAGCTACTAGCAAAGTTCGATGTTCTTCAAAGACTTGTGCTAAACTTTTTGCTACGACAAAGGGGGAGAAATGATAGTGATAAACTCGTTAATAATTCGTTATTTTGTGTTTCTATACAAATGAGTTTATAGTTTGTCGTAATCAAAAAGGGGGAGATTGTTAATGCAAGTGATGCCTAAAAACATTATTAGTGTTAACTAATCTTTCTTAGTTTTGATCACAACAAACTATACAACACATTTAGTGTAAAACATAAAAACGAATTATTTAACTAACACTATCATCAAGGTAATAATCATATCACTAACCTTTCTTAATCATACTTAGTGATCATCAAAATGATTATCCTTAAAACTCACTTTTGTTAATATGACAAAAGACTTTTTAATAAACTTTCTTTTTTAGAAAATGTTTTATTAAAATGGAAAATGAAAATTTGAAAATAGCATATTCCATATGCTATTAGAATATCCTTTGAAGGCTTCAAATACCTTAGATATTCCTACCCCACTAAAAGACAAAAAACGGAGCGTACTCTAGGGGCGGAACCTTAAGTAGCTAGGCGGTTCCTTAGCGATATGGAACCGCCGGGCTAGATAAGGTACCGCGCCCAGATAGCCGTTATATATCCGTTATACTTTGTCTCCTTTAAATAGTGGGTCAAATCTCATTTTCCAACAAGCCTCTTGGACGTTTTTCTCAGCCCCCTTTCTCTTTTCTATAGCATAATCATTAGTAAATGATCACTTAATTTGTTAAGGATGTTTACATATGATTATCCTCTTGATCCCCTCCTTTACCTTGTCCAAAGAGAAGATCACTCACTCACTAGTGTTGTGATAAAGATGAATCTATGAACTAGTCATAATCATCATGATACCCTTTTTGTTTTAGGTTAATCCATTGTATTTATGAATACTTGGACTAGTTGTGTTCATCCAAGTTATTTGTGAATACTTGGATTTGTTGTGTACATCCATTGCATATGTGTTTGCTTGGATTTGTGTTGTGTAAATCCAAGCTACATGTGTGTACTTGGATAAGTCTAGTTGAGTTGTAATATATTTGATTAGTAGTTCTCACTAAACTATAAAGTGATGTGGTTGTGTCTTGTGAGTTCTCACTAAACTTGAAAGTGATTAGTAGTTGTGTTGTGTGAAGTTCTCACTTAGCTTCAAAGTAAAGAGTCGTGAAGATTCGTTCTAGCTTTGGATTAGAACTCGACATCTAGCCTTGTGTCGTAAAATAGTGAAGTAGGCAACGTCGTGAAGATTGGTTCTACCTTGAGATTAGAACTCGACATCTAGCCTTGTGTCGTTAAATTGTGAAGTAGGCAACGTTGTGTAGATTGGTCCTAGCTAAAGATTAGGTCTCGACATTTAGCTTAGTGTCGGAAAATAATGTAAGCAACGATGTAAGGTTTTCTCCACCGAGAAGGGAGCTTGTGGACATAGTGGAAATCTCGAGTAGGTGTACTCGAGGAGTGGAGTAGAAACGAGGATAGAGCCTCGTTGTCGAACCAGTATAAATCTTGGTGTCTCCCCACTAGGTTGTTTCCTTCCTTACTCTTTACTTATTTCATTGTCATTATACTTACCTATTATCTTTGCTAGTGCATTTTGAATTGAACCTAATCATTATGCAACTTAGCCTCAAGTAAAAGATATTTTTGATACAACCCAAATTGAAAGTAACTTTAATTTGGTCACCAATAAAGAGAAACTATTCAACCCCCCCCCCCCCCCCCCCTTCTAGTTTCTACAAAGGGTAAACCCCAAAATTCACGATGTCATCAAAAAGGAAGTCTTAAAACTCCTTGACGCGGGAATGATTTATCCTATCTCCGATAGCCCATGGGTGAGCCCAATCCATTGTGTCCCTAAAAAGGGAGGAATGACCGTTGTGCCCAATGAAAACAACGAGTTAATTTCCACTCATGTTGTGACCGGTTGGAGGGTGTGTATTGACTACCGAAAGTTAAATGACGCCACTCGTAAAGACCACTTTCCCTTGCCCTTCATGGATCAAATGTTGGAGCGACTCGCGGGAAATGAATTCTATTGCTTTTTAGATGGGTTTTCCGCTTACTTTCAAATCCCTATCGACCCTCGTGATCAAGAGAAAAGTACGTTTACATGTCCTTATGGAATGTTTGCTTATCGTAGGATGCCTTTCGGACTTTGCAATGCACCGGGTACGTTTCAACGGTGTATGATGGCTTTTTTTCATGATATGATCGAGAAGTCGATGGAAGTGTTTATGGATGACTTTTCGGTGTTTGACAATTCGTTCACATCATGTTTATCTAATCTCGAGCAAATGTTAAAACGTTGTGAAGAATCCAACCTTGTGCTTAATTGGGAAAAATGTCATTTTATGTGTAAACAAGGAATCGCCTTAGGGAACAAGGTCCCGAAAGCGGGGATTAAGGTCGATAAAGCTAAGATAGACGTCATCGCCAAGTTACCTCATCCCAAATCCGTCAAGGGAGTTAGGAGTTTCCTAGGCCACGCGCGCTTTTATCGTCGTTTCATCAAAGACTTTTCGAAAATATCTCGACCTATGACACACCTTCTCGAGAAGGATGCTCCTTTTAATTTCAGTGAGGATTGTGTTAGAGCTTTCGAAACTCTTAAAAGGAAACTTACCGAAGCTCCCATTCTTGGTGCTCCTAATTGGGAATTACCCTTTGAAATCATGTGTGATGCAAGTGATTATGCTATAGGGGCCGTCTTAGGGCAACGTTATGAAAAGCATTTCCGTCATATCCATTATGCTAGTAAGACGATGAACGAGGCTCAATTAAAGTACACCACAACGGAAAAGGAATTCCTTGCCGTGGTCTATGCTTTTGAGAAATTTCGACCTTATCTCGTCTTAACTAAAAGCATCGTGTATACGGACCAGTTGGCTATCAAGTATCTCTTAGCTAAGCAAGATGCTAAGCCGAGATTGCTTCGTTGGATGCTCCTCCTCCAAGAATTTGATGTCACCGTACTTGACAAAAAAGGAGCCGAGAATCTAGCGGCCGATCATCTCTCTCGTCTAGAAGATCCTCACAAAGATGTTTTCGAGAACAAGGAAATTACCGAAACATTTACTCTTGAGACTCTCGGTGTAGTGAATTTTAAAGACACCACCCCGTGGTTTTCCGACATTGCAAATTACCATGCGGGGAACTTCATAATCAAGGGTATGACGACACAACAAAGGAGAAAATTCTTTCGTGACGTCAAGTTCTATTTTTGGGACGACCCTTATCTCTTTCGGGTTTGTGCGGATCAACTCATTCGACGTTGTGTCTTTGGTACCGAATCTTCGAACATCCTTAGAGCTTGTCATGAGGGACCCACGGGTGGTCACCACAGTGTTAATATCACGGCTAAGAAATTGTTTGATGCCGGCTTCTTTTGGCCTACGATCTATCGTGATGCACACGCACTTGTGAAGTCGTGTGATTCGTGCCAACATCAAGGAAAATCGTCTCAACGTGATGAAATGCCGCAAAACATAATTCAAGTGTGTGAGATTTTCGACATTTGGGGCATAGACTTTATGGGGCCGTTCCCATCGTCTCATGGAAACAAGTATATCCTCGTCGCCGTCGACTACCTTTCAAAGTGGGTGGAAGCTAAGGCTTTACCTACTAATGATGCTCATATGGTGGTGAAGTTTTGGAAGAAACTATTCTCTCGGTTTGGAACCCCTCGTGCTATTATAAGCGATCGTGGAACCCATTTTTCTAATGACCAATTCGAGAAGGTCTTAAAGAAATATGGAGTTACTCATCGTCTTTCTACTGCTTATCACCCGCAAATGAGTGGGCAAGTCGAGGTTTCAAACCGAGCTTTGAAGAGGATTTTAGAGAGGTCGATTGGAGAAAACCGTGCTTCATGGTCGGACAAACTCGATGACGCTTTATGGGCCTTTCGTACCGCTTATAAGACACCTATCGGTTGTACTCCATATAAGTTGGTTTATGGAAAGAATTGTCATTTGCCCATTGAATTCGAGCATAAGGCATATTGGGCCCTTAAGCATGCAAATTATGATTTGAAGACCGCGGGAGATCACCGGAAAATATAATTAAATGAATTGGATGAATTAAGAGATAATGCTTATGAAAATTCATTAATTTTTAAAGAAAATACTAAAAAGTTTCATGATGCAAAGATTAAAAACCGGGTTTTTAACGTTGGTGATCAAGTGTTACTTTTTAACTCTCGATTGAAGATATTTTCCGGAAAATTGAAATCTCGTTGGTCGGGTCCTTTCACCATAACTCAAGTGTTTCTTTATGGGACCATCGAGCTAGCTCAAAATGATGGTCCTAACTTCAAGGTGAATGGACATAGGCTTAAGCACTACTTCGGTGGGGAAGTCCCTTTGTTGGACGACCTTGACCAAGTCACCTTTCCCAATGATAATTAGCATTGAGGGGATCGAGTCGAGCTCATGACTCGGTATTCAAAAATGAGGTGCCTCGTGGGGGAGATCCCATTCCTATCCATTATACATATTAATGCTTTCTAATAGTTATTGAGAGGGGATTTGTGCCCTTCCAACTCGTTGTCTCGTGGTTGTTTGTGAATGTGTTATCTAGATCATCATCATCGCCACGATTGAAGACTCTCATGTTCGTTTACGTGAGCCTCGATCGTTTGCTTAAAGAGTTTTTCATGAATCCATGACATATCCTTTATTGTTCTAACAATTATCTTTTAGCATAACTCATAAAGGCCTTTTAGATATATTGTTGATCACCCTTTCCATGCTAGATCCCAAGCATTCGACTCTTCGTCTCTAGTATGGGGGTGCTCCACCTTTAGACTCGAAACGTTGAGGACAATGTTTAATTTTAGTATTGGGGTGAATAGATACTTGCTTTACTACGCCCTCACGTTTTCCAACTTTCAACGTTTTGTTTTATTTTATTGCTAATAAGGCTAAAAATGGCCAAATTTTAAATTTTTCTTAGTTTTCATAAGTGTTTTTAAGACACGAATGTATATTTTCCGATGGGTAGAATAAGAGTTAATTTTTTACTTGATGGGCATTTGGAGCCCTTTACATTCCTTAACCCGCTCGAATCAAGTTTTGCTAGACTTTTATATAGGGAACTTTAAAACACGAAAGTCTTAGCTCATTCGGGTTAAGAACAAGAACTTTTCGCATGTTCCTATAATTGATCCTAGAAAGTCACTTATCAAAGGAACTTTAAAATGCATTCTCTAAACATGAAAAAGTCTAAGAAAGTGCAAGATCCTATACGTGGCTTGAAAACCCAAAACTTCGATTTGATATAGTCTTAATGAAAGCTAATCCAAATTTGGCTTAATTTGGACTTGCATGGCTAAGTATTCACGAGTCTCTTTAATTAGAGGTCTTTAAATAGTGAAGAACGAGAAATGATAGAGTTAGACAAGTGATCATGCTAAACGTAGAACATGAAAACGTTCTTTCAAAAACTCATATGTTTTTAATTGTGGCTTTTTCTCCCATAAGATCAATGCATTAGGAATAAAAATAATTGCAATAAGTAAGGTTGTACGATTTGAAAGGTTACTTAGCTTCTAGCACAAGATCGTTTAAAAGTTTCTAGGGGTTAAATAGAGTTCATAGCCAAGGCATAACTTATTGAAGCGGGATGAGAAGATTGGTGAAGATCCAAAAAGGCCCTAACAAGGCATGAGGAGATCTGTTTTGTTGCTAAAGATCCAAGATGATGTGAAGTATCATTGTTCCTAAATCAATATGAAGGATCGAGACTCACGACGAAAAGCAATTACTCCCCTAAAGATCATGGATAAAGTCTATCCAGAAAGACCCTTACAAGGTATGAGGATAAATATATCCAAGTCCTAAAAGGAGGCGGATCGTTGTAAATCAAAATCCAAAATAAAGATTGAAGAAAAATGATGAAGTCGTGGTCCAAAGTATGAAGAATCTCTCAAAACGTCAAGTGAAGAAATTCCAAAATATTAAGAGAAGACCATAATTTCAAGAACGTCTTCCAAAGATTTGAAGTATGAAGTACATGCCAAATATCGGTCCGAGAAAGGTCCCAAATCGTGAAACGAGTTATGCCAAGATATGAACTTAAGGAGATACACAAGAAGCCGTTTTAAAAGATTTTGTCCTTCGGCTAACTATCAATTAAATCATGCTACTTTATTTTCGGACTAATAAATACTCAAATAAGTCAATATGAATCACTTGTGATCCATGACAAATAGTTAAAAAATTCTAGAAACCTTTTCTTTTATAATAACTAGGATTGCGGGGAGAAAAAGTATTACATAATTTGAACGTATGAGTAGTGTTAGCATTGTGACTTGTACCAACAATGATCTCGTTTTTGCACTTAGCATGGAATGTATGACAATCAAGGATGACGAACTTTACTCTATGAGATATTCACTTGTTTCTATTCATTGACCCTAAAAGTCACACACGTGATGAAAATCATTCATTATGTCTTCACACATCTTCGTAGTATTATTGCAAGTTTTACTTTTCAATAAAGGGTAATAAAATTGAATTTTGGAGATGCTTAGATACTTTATTCTAGCATTGCGTGAGGGCACGGAAATGGTTTAGTATTGGGGAGTGATGAGATGGCATTTATACATGATCTCATCGTTCTTTTCGGGCTTTAAATGCATAAAAATGTCATAAAATACCATATATATATGCTTGTGTTTATTTACTTGTGTATTTTAGGTATGGGTTTCGTGAAAAAGACAAAAGATCACAAGAAACAAGGAAAAATGAACACAAGAAACGAAGCCGCACAATGAACCGGGCCCTAATTTGGGAATTGTCAAAGAAAAAAACCCTTGAAGACTTGAAGATGTACAAGATTGATCCATCATTTATGAAGAGATGACACTTAATACTCTTGTATATCATAATTACATTTGGTCCCTTAAGTTTGTCAAAATTACAAAAAGGTCCTCCAAGTTTGAAGAATTGGCAAGATTAGTCCTTTAACAAATCCAAAATGTCAAGAATGGTCCTTAATAGAGTCCAAGATCCAAAGAAGCCCTTGAAGTTCAAGAATATTGATTGATCGTAGAATAAGGGTATAAATTCTTTGAAAATATAAACGTAAACGTAAATCGCAAACGAATATATAAAAATTACACCTCGGGATCGTTGTTCGACGGAGAGTTGAAAATTAAAATTCTAAAAAAGAATTGCGATTAATAACCGAAGACGTTTATTGGAAAAGTAAAAACGAAGACGGAAACGTAAAAGCGTAAAGAAAAATAAGAACAAGGCAAATCGGAATGACGAAAAATTAAAACAAAATTAATTTATTAAATTTTTTTTGAAAACTAAAGTAAAAATAAACCTTTTTTTACTTATATAGGAAAAATAAAAATAAAAATTACTTGGAATCTATGATAAATTAAAAACGAGCACTGGAACAAAGATGTAAAACATTTCACTAGCTAAACTAGATGAAATTAAAAAGCATATAAAAGAAAAATAAAAGGAAACAAAACCAAAAAGGGAATAGAGAGTAGATGGTTTCTCAATGTTGCTTTATGTCTGCTATTCGTTCAAGGTCATGGGTTCAACTCCCACTGTGGCCCTTTCTAATTTTTTTTCTTTTATTATAATACACGAAATAGAACAAAGAATAAAAAGTAATTAAAAAGAAGTATAAACAAAAAGGAAACGAGAGCAGTTGGTTGGAAGCCTGTTTGTTGCGTCTGTTGATGTGTACAGGTCAGGGGTTCGATACCCACTTGCTGCACATTTTTGGTAGTTTATTTCTTTTTTCAGAAGACTCCTTCAGCAGACTCTAACAAAGAAATTCAAGGACGCTACAGTAACTTCTAAACGCAGAAGCAACCAATTATTTACCACAACAACAAAAACTACGTAGCATCAGTTCTAACTGCAATCATACTTACTGAAAATCTAAACAATAAAACTCAAACAATTAAAAGAAACATGGAATTCAGTAGCAACTAATGGTTAACACGCAGTAGCAAGTGAACTCAAGACACAGAACAAAAACGCAGCAAAAGCAACAGGTGAACGCATAAATGCACGAATAGCGGTAGCAGCTAGCCAGACACTATAAATAATCTACAGGTTGGCATGACACGGCTACCCACGCGAACGTAAAGCATCAACAAACAACATTCATCAAGAATAACTTTAAAACATCACAATAATACTAAGATTATCAGCACCATATCAAACTAAGAACTTTGGCAGATAATTAAAAAACGCAGATAATTAAAAAAACGCAGCAGCAGACTAATTTTTATATCATGAACAATCGATAATAACGACAACAGCAAGAAACAAATTAACACAATACCACAATCATAGAACAAAACAAGCAGAAACAAAATTTCTATGAATTAAGAGCAATGAACAGACTATAGGGCTAAGACAAGGTAGATAGATCCAATATCAACCTAAATGTATTCTAACCTCAAACCAGATAATCAAAACACCAAGAAGATCTTCGTAAAGAAACACGAAATAATTGGTTGCAAACATTAAAATCAACAAACAAACAAAATTTAAACTACATACTGGGTACCATAGGCAGAAACAACAATAACAATGATTTTTTATATTTTAACTCTATTAAGAAAAATAAAGGTGAAAACGACTAAGTCTAAACCTCCTTCAAAACTTATAAAAAAACTAAATCCTCAAGCAGTCCTTAATCTTGGTCGTCAAGCAAAACCAAACACCCCCCAGTTAGCAATTTTTTCAAATGAAGTTTAACAAACTAAGCAAGGACAAGTAATGTAAAAGGAATGAACTCGAATAGCAATAACAATAAGAAAATAGCAGATAACATGCAACAAGTTTAAGAAATAAGCATATAAGCTTAGAAATAAAACTAAGGCAGATTATAGTACTTTAAGAAGTAAAATGGAGGAGAAAACTTACTCAGGGTACGAAGCACTTTTACTTCTAACACACTAACCAATAAGCCTCTCAACTCAACTTTCTCACCCCCCCCCCCCCCCCCCAATCCACCAAATCCCACAATAGCTTATCAAACTGGCTTATAGCGCCTACAGGATGAATAGAAAGAACTACCAATGAACTTTAATAACAACTACCACTAAGAAGCTCCCAACAGCTTCTAACACAAACAATCATGTTCTTAACCCTCCTAAGTAAACTCTTGGTCAGAGAGCTTATACATACAAGCTTATGAACTTTCTCGAAACAAAAGAACTTTGAAATCTCTTCAAACCTGAAAACACATGAAAGCAAACAAGAATAAAGCTCCTAGAAGCTTAATGGCCATCTTATTTGTCAGAGATAAGCTGGTCACAAGCTTATGGAACAGTAAGTGAACAAACAAAAAAACCAAAAATCTCTGATTTTTTAGAAAACTTTGGAAATAGAAACTAAATCTTTTTGCAAGTAAATTGAAAGGTAACCAACATAAATTAACAAACCATAGACACCACACCTTATATCTTGATTATCAGTCAAGATATAAGGCTGCTAAATATGGTTTGGGTCCCAAAATCCTTTTAACCAAAAATAAGTTTGAAGAAAACGGTTTTGTTGAATAAATAAAAGACAAGTGCAGAAATTTAAATCGACTTTAAAATAAATGGAACACAAAAAGTATGTAAGGCCAATCAATCACTTTAACTATTAAAAAGAAAGGGTTTACATAAATTTTGGAACAAATGAAATAAGCTAACTATGCTACTACTTATAGAACTACAATGAGGAAAGACCATAGCAAGCTGATGTTGTCATAATTCTCTCATAAATTCCAAGAATGCCCCTGATTTTGAATTCCATAATCGTCTTCTTTATCACATGGCCTTGCAAATGTTGTCATTGTTGTGTAGAGGCATTATAAATCCGTTGGATGAGATTAGGGACCAAGGATTGCATCTAAGTCGTTGATTGAGTCAAATGCTCTTGTCTTCATTTAGAACCCGTGACTCATAGTTGACATACTTGTCAAAATTTGCACATGGGATTGGTTAATCACAGGTTGAATTAACTTCTGACATAATCAATTGCAAATATCCCTTTGCTTGGTGGAATTAACTTGTGGGTGATGTGTAGATTAGAGGGTGATTATGAATCTGTAATTTCCACAGGACATGTTTTTTTACTAAATATGAATTTGACCATTTGACCAAAGGAATTAAAAAGGACAGGGAGAAAGTTATTTAATAACTTTACAAAAGTGACAGAAATTACCCCCTCCTCTTTTTCTAACTTCAGTCCTTGTTATTTTGCACCGTTAATCCTTAAGGCTTGGCATGTTAAGTCCTTTTGGTATTTGCAAATTAAGTCCTTTTTGTGAGAATAAGGACTTATGTTGTCAATCTTGTAATCTTCAGGGGCTGTTCTTGGATGTTTATCAAACTATAGGGACCCCAATGTAGTTATGAATAATTGACGGGTATAAAGTGTCAATTCTTGAAACTTGAGGGACCAATCTTGACAATCTTCAAAACTTCAAGGTCTTTTATGAACAATCAACACTCGGGTCCGGTTCACTTGTGCGGCTTTGTTTCCCGTGTTTGTTTTTTCTTGATTCTTATGATATTTTTTCAATTTCACGATATCCTTACCTACAATCACACAATTGAGAAAACAAAGGGTTTTTGCATGGTTTTTATGATATTTTTAGCCATTTTAAGCGCGATTTGGACGATGAGACTATGTATAATTGCAGTCTCATCACTCCCCCATATTTAACCATTGTCGTGCCCTCACGCAATGCTAGAACTAAGTATCGTAGCACTTCCAAAATTCATTTTTATGATGGCATTTATTGAAGACATAAACTTAAATAAACTACTACACGTGTTTTAGACATAATGTATTGTTTTCATCATGGTTAAGTGACTTTTAGGGTCAAAGAATAAGAACATGTGAATGCCTCATAGAGATAAGTTCGTCATCCTCGATTTTCATCCAAATCCATGTTAAGCGTGTAACGAGATCATTGTTATTATAAGTTAGCAACACAATCATTACTCATGAGTGTTAATTACATACCTAAACTCCCTTATTCCTAATTGGTATCTCTGATGTTTTACTTTCTCTTAATGATCACGAGGATACATTGTTGAGTTATGTGTGAATAGAGATTAGGTCCAAAAATTGAGTTTTAACGGTGTAACCAAAATCATCGAATTAATAATCCACCTTAATATACAACGATGTCAAAAAATTAAGTCAACAAGAAGGATCGATAAACACGATTTTATAACATTTTTGAACATGAGAATTATTACCAAGACTTTTATACGCCCCCTAACGGAAGGGCCTTATTATCATAGGTTTACCTCCATCTTTTATTCAACTCCGCCATGGAGCTTTTATTATGACTTCGGTCTTGCCTTGCCTTTTATTTAACCTCGCCATGATGTGTTTATTATGGCCAAAGACATATATCCTCACGCTAAAGCAAATTTTGGATCTTTAAAGCTTCAAAGATTAAGGCTTGATTCACTTTCAATTTGGGCATAGATTTTTCGGCCTTGTGAGCTTCAAATTTTTGCTTAATTTAGGTGAGCACTTGAAGTCTTATTATTAGGTGAAGCTTTCGATTATTCGGGTTGCCAATACTTCAAAACCGTGACGCTGGCGATACCTTAATGTTTCCCAATTTAATTATACATGGAAGCTACTAAAACAAATTAGAAACCAACAATAGTGACTAAACCGCTAAATCAATATTTATTAACAATTTATTATAAAAGCACAGGAGAATAAGCAATAATTACTACACATGAGATCTTGAAAGATTACGAGACTTATAAATAACTCTATCATTTCTCGTCCTCATTTAAGAGACTTAGCCTACAAAGTTAAGGAATCGAAGCTAAGTGCTCAACACGCACGTTCGAGTAAAAAATTACTCTTATTCTTACCATCGGAAAACCTACATTCGTGTCTTAAACACTTATGAAAAACAAGAAAAGTTTTAAAATTTGGCCATTTTTAGCCTTATTTTGTAACAAAACGATAACAAAAAGATGAATATTAGATTACGTGATGACGTAAGCAAGGTGAAGTATCTACTTACCCCCCCCCCCCCTACTAAAACTAAACATTGTCCTCAATGTTTCGAGTCTAGGGGTGAAAACACCCCCATACTAGAGACGAAGTCGAATGCTTAATCTCGTGCATGGAAAGGGTAAAATGAATAACCTAAAAGCCGTTTATGAATTATGCTAATAAGATAAACGTTAGAACATAAAAGGATATCATCGGATATCGAAATCTCCAAAGGAAACGATCGAATCTCGAGTGATCCGTAAAACGAACACGAGAGGCTTCAATGATGACGATGAACCTAATGAATCACAATCACAAACAACCACGGAACAAAGGTTGGAAGAGCATAAGTCCCCTCCTTACACTATTATAAAATGATAATATTTACAAGGATAAGCATGAGAATCCCCCACGAGGCACCTTGTTTTTGATAACCGAGTCAAAAGCTTGACTCGAATCCCCATAAATGTGTTCATTTAGGGATAATCATGGTATAGTCACTTTTGGTGGGGCTTACATGATAAACAATGCCTAAAAGTACATGGAGTACTTTAAAAACCCGATAAACGTATACCGGGGTCAAAGATAGCGTCCTCGTTTTTAGATGAAAGACAAAACAACGCCACTCCAACATGAACCCCAATGGGGTAGAAGAAAAGAGATGAGAAGTAGAAAGGTGGGGCAATGGGTAAGTCAACAAAATGAGCTACTCGAGGTAGACTCACACCAAGCTAATATATATGATTTCCATTTATTGCATCGGTGGAAGACCGAGATTTCCCTTTACAAGCAATTCCGGGATCGTAAATCTCGTCCTCGGTGGAGAAATGTGAGGGAACATAAGGGGCTTCCCCCACACTAGATCCACACCAACCATCGTCAAAAGGTGTAGACGAGGTGGTAGCACTCATAAAACACGGTGATGACGGAGTTAAACATGTAGAAAATTCCTTTAAAACATTTTTAAATTTTTTCCCTTTTTCATCGTTTAAAAACTCTTTATGAAAAGCCGATTTGATAATGTCGAAAATATTTGGCGTGTAAATTTCAAAATGAGTCGCGCTAAAAATCCTCACATTTAAGTCATTGGTGGGAGGGGGTGGCGGATTGTATAAGTTCTCAAAACGTCGATCAATAAAGAACACCGCCCCCTCGGGGTCAACATACTCGTCAACCTTATGAACGTCGATCTCATCGATATCCTCATCAAAGATAGGCTTTTCAAACCAAGGTTTGTCATTCCCCTCCTTGAGTATCTTAGAAACTCTCTCGAAAAGATCACGATCAAGCACGAAACCATCATTCATTTGTGGGGATTGTTGATAAGTTAAATCCTCACGAATGTGGTAAACGTAATTCTCATTTGAGGATTGTTGATTAGGTAACTCCTCGAGAATTGTATTTTTAGTGGTCACATGAGTTGGTTCGTCATCGAAAATAAGACGTTCCAACTCATTTAGTTCATCCTCGATTTTGGAAAGATCGACCTCACTCGTAGGTGGGAGTGGAGGCATAAGAGTTAGCTCTCGTTCAATGATTTCTCCAATCTCGAGATCAAACTCGTAATCATCGTACTTCACATGAGAAGAGGTCTTTTTTTGAGAATCCTCAACAATGGCATGTGGATTTCGAAGTACGTGATCAATCTCGGCAAAATCGCCATCGTCATCGTCAAAGAAAGAGTCGATGTGAGCACTCACAACCATGGTCTTACAAGTCGAATGACTATGCTTAGGTGACTTTTCTATGATGAGAGGATCGATGTCGATGAAACCTTTCGCCTCAACGGGTGTTGGGCTAGGAAAAGGAGGCACTTCGATGGAATTAGAAGTTGAAGCCTCAAAGACTTGGTCCTTCGAAGGTGGTGAAGACGAGTCCATTTTGGTCATTGTCGTGATGGCGCTAACGTCGCCCTTCGGAATTGGTGTGTCACTTTTTTCATCGAATACATCCCAAAGTGATTTTTCATTCAAAAATTTACACATACCCTTTTGAATTAGGTACACGTACTCTTTATCATTAAAATCATCATCTTTAAAACCGTTCTTCTTAATTTTTTCAAAACATGCATTAAGCCTCATTCTTTCAGCTAAAGTGAACATTTTGAAATCATTAGGTTTAGAAACATTTGGTTTTGAAACCTCGGATTTTTCATTATCATTAAACACTTGGGATTTACTCTTGAAAAAGTCCACTTTATCCTCCCCATATCTCATAGTAAGTCTCCCCTCGTGAACGTCGATTTCGGTTCGAGCCGTCGATAAAAATGGTCAGCCTAAAATAATGGGACATTTAGGGTCACACTCGTAATCGGATATAACGAAATCCACGAGAAAAACAAAATTTCCAACTTTGACATAGACATCCTCGGCTATTCCAATTTCCAAAGAGAATGAGGCATGAGATTGATGCTAGCACCTAAATCGGCAAGGGCTAAACATCCCTCAATCTCAGAAAAATCACAAGGTAGTAGAAATTGGCCTGAATCCTCTTCCTTTCTCGGCATATGCTTTTGGGTTTTTTAAGAAGGATCGATGCACAAGTTTCTTCAAGGGTTACTTTGGTAAGGTTGGTAAAGCTCTCTTTTTGAACCTTGGATGGAATTTAAGGTACACGAGGGTGTGCACTCTTTTACTTGGTCGCCACGTTCACCCCATCGACTTTAGAACAATAAGACGTCTTAGAAGTCGAGGATTGAGAAGAAGGAACAACTCGAAATCCATCAAGGTTAGGGGTAATCACACGACATTTATCACGAGACGAGGCGGCTTTACATTGTTCCTTCAGATTTGCAACGGTGTGACTAGGTAACGAACTCGATGAAGCACCCGAGGACTTGTTCATAATGGCCGAAAACATCTTTTTTATGTAAATTTGTCCTTGCTCAATCTTCGTGTTTTGAAGTTTCAAAGTATTAGAAAAATCGTTTTTCAAAGTACCAATTTCTCCCTCTAATCGTCTCATATTAGCCTCATTCGTTTTCATGTAATTTTGAAAATCATTTGACGAACTATTTTGATTTGAATTAAAGTTCCCTTGGTTTTGATTACTTCTTTGAAAATTGTTTTGATTCCCACTTGAAAAATTGTTACCTTGATTGTTGTTGTTCGAAAAATTTGAGTTTTGATTATTGTCTCGATTTTACCAATTCAAATTACGACCTTGATTATAACCTTGGTTTTGAAAATTCCCTTGTTGAATGTTTCCTTGAAAATTGTTACGGTTTTTATTCGAAAAATTGTTGCCTTGGTTATAATTGCCTTGTTGTGATGGACTGGCGTTATTTTGATTTTGATTTTCAAAATTGTTGTTTAACGCACTCACATTTGACGTTTGGCCATCTGTAGCCGCACACTCGTAATAATTATGAGGTCCACCAGAAAACGTACACGATGCCTCAACCGCTTTCACCGTAGCGGGAGCTTCTTTCTTTTGCATTTTGACGAGAAAAGACGTAAACACATTCGTAAGCTTGTCGACTTTCGCATCAACTCTCTCAATGTCGCGATTAGAACTACTAACGTTGGCGACATTGGCAAAATTCGGTGCGTTGCGGAGTTGGTAAACCTTGGATCAATTTTCGATAATCTTTAAAGCGTCTTTTGGAGTTTTACACAAAAAGTTGCCACCGGCGGCGGAATTCAACGAAACTTGTTTTCGAAAATTAAGACCGTTGAAAAACGTATCGATTTGGTGCAACTCGGAAAACCATGGTGAGGACATTGCCTAAGCAATTCCTTAAAATGATCCCACGCGTCTCTAAAAGATTCATTTGGTTTTTGCTCAAATCTCGTAATTTCATTTTTGAAACACGTAGTCTTAGACGGTGGGAAAAAATGATTAACGAACTTGGAGACGAGATCCTTCCACGTAGTTATCGAATTAGGTGGCTCTTTCTCGTACCAATCCTTGGAGGCACCATCGAGCGAGTACGGAAAAAGCATAAGCTTGACGACATCGGTGTCGACGTTCTTAAACTTGCTCGTGGCTAAAAGTCAATCAAAATTTCGAATATGGTCGTGAGGATTATCGGCTTCACGACCTCGAAACTTCGTAGTTTGAATCAACGAAAGCATTCCGCTCTTAATCTCAAAATTCTCCGCTTCGATAGCGGGAATTACGATCGCGTCTCCATAACCCTCGGTGGGTGCTTGCAGCAATTCCATCATCGAACGATTGTCGGCCATCTCGTCTAAGGTTTCTTCAACAACGATATTAGGAACGTCGGTTTCTAAATCTCATCTACGTCGTCGATTCTTTCGATTACGATTGCGTCGATCGAAGCGTCGCTAGAATTAGAATAATCCTTCGATCGAGTGCGCATGCACTAAGCGTAGAATGGGGGTAGCAAAGAAGATTCTTTTTGGGGTTTTTCGATTTTTCATTTTTTTTTGGTTTTTGATTGTTTTTTAATTTTTTGGGATTTTTGAATGTATTACGTAGACACAAATCTACAAATCTCTCCTCGAATCGATTTCTCGATTAAAGGAGCCTCAAAGAATGAAAACGATCACGTGGAGTGAACGTTCTCGATGACTTTAGAACGTTGGTGGAACACCAAAACGTTCAAGAGGGTTTAATCTTGAAAACAACCAATATATGATACGTAGATAATACTTGGGCGGCAAACCCTCGATTAGCCCTCTTTCTCAAAACACGCACAAGCAAGCGGGGGAAACGAGGCGGCGCTAAACACTTAAGAGCCTTTTTCCCTTAGGTCGTAAAATATAACCGCCTTATACCCACCTTATAGTTTGTGTTAATTGAAATTAAGCCTCAAGAAAGTATTTATCTATTTTGCCTTTAAACTTTTGCTTTAGATTCGAATACAATGATCGAGTGATGAAATCCCGAATCAAGGTTGCGTTTTCACGCTTTTGGAGTACTTGTATATTTATTGTTCTACGTAAGTACAATATAGTAATAGGGGTACAATATTGTTCCCCGGCAGCGGCGCCATTTGATTGATCGTAGAATAGGGGTATAATTTTTTTGAAAATATAAACTTAAACGTAAAACGCAAACGAATATATAAAAATTACACCCTCGGGATCGTTGTTCGACGGAGAGTTGAAAATTGAAATTCTAAAAAAGAATTGCGCTTAATAACCGAAGACGTTTATTGGAAAAGTAAAAACGAAGACGGAAACGTAAAAGCGTAAAAAAATAAAATAAGAATAAGAATAACGCAAATCAGAATGACAAAAAATTAAAAAAAATTTAATTTATTATTTTTTTTTTTGAAAACTAAAGTAAAAATAAACTTTTTTTGACTTAAATAGGAAAAAAAATTACTTGGAACCTATGATAAATTAAAAACGAGCACTGGAACAAAGATGTAAAACATTTCACTAGCTAAACTAGACGAAATTAAAAAGCATATAAAAGAAAAATAAAAGGAAACAAAATCAAAAAGGGAATAGAGAGGAGATGGTTTCTCAATGTTGTTGTGTGTCTGCTATTCGTTCAAGGTCATTGGTTCAACTCCCACTGTGGCCCTTTCTAATTTTTTTTATTTTATTATAATACACGAAATAGAACAAAGAATAAAAAGAAATTAAAAAAGAAGTATAAACAAAAAGGAAACGAGAGCAGTTGGTTGGAAGCCTGTTTTTTACGTCTGTTGGTGTGTACAGGTCAGGGGTTCGAAACCCACTTGCTGCACATTTTTGGCTGTTTATTTCTTTTTTCAAAAGACTCCTTCAGCAGACTCTAACAAAGAAATTCTAGGACGCTACAATAACTTCTAAACGCAGAAGCAACCAATTATTTACCACAACAACAAAAACTACGTAGCATCAGTTCTAACTGCAATCATACTTACTTAAAATCTAAACAATAAAACTCAAACAATTAAAAGAAACCTGGAATTCAATAGCAAGTAATGGCTAACACGCAGCAGCAAGTGAACTCAAGACACAGAACAAAAACACAGCAAAAGCAACAGGTGAACGCATAAATGCACGAATAGCGGTAACAGATAGCCAGACACTATAAATAATCCGCAGGCTGGCGTGACACGGCAACCCACGCGAACGTAAAGCATCAACAAACAAGATTCATCAAGAATAACTTTAAAACATCACAATAATACTAAGATTATCAGCACCATATCAAACTAAGAACTTTGGCAGATAATTCAAAAACGCAAATAATTTAAAAAACGCAGCAGCAGACTAATTTCTATATCATGAACAATCGACAATAACGACAACAGCAAGAAACAAATTAACACAATACCACAATCATAACACAAAACAAGCAGAAACAAAATTTCTATGAATTAAGAGCAATGAACAGACTATGGGGCTAAGACAAGGTAGATAGATCCAATATCAACCTAAATGTATTCTAACCTCAAACTAGATAATCAAAACACCAAGAAGATCTTCGTAAAGAAACAAGAAATAACTGGTTGCAACAATAAAATCAACAAACAAACAAATTTAAACTACATACTGGGTACCATAGGTAGAAACAACAATAACAATGATTTTTTATATTTTAACTCTATTAAGCAAAATAAAGGTGAAAACGACTAAGTCTAAACCTCCTTCAAAACTTATAAAAAAACTAAATCCTCAAGCAGTCCTTAATCTTGGTCGTCAAGCAAAACCAAACACCCCCTAGTTAGCAATTTTTTCAAATGAAGTTTAACAAACTAAGCAAGGAAAATTAATGTAAAAGGAATGAACTCGAATAGGAATAACAATAAGAAAATAGCAGATAACATGCAACAAGTTTAACACATAAGCATATAAGCTTAGAAATAAAACTAAGGTTTATTGTAGTACTTTAAGAAGTAAAATGGAGGAGAAAACTTACTCAGGGTCCGAAGCACTTTTACTTCTAACACACTAACCAATAAGCCTCTCAACTCAACTTTCTCACCCCCCCCCCCCCCCCCAATCCACCAAATCCCACAATAGCTTATCAAATTAGCTTATAGCACCCACAGGAAGAACATAAAGAACTACCAATGAACTTTAATAACAACTACCACTAAGAAGCTCCCAATAGCTTCTAACACAAACAATCAAGTTCTTAACCCTCCTAAGTAAACTCTTTGTCAAAGAGCTTATACAGACAATCTTATGAACTTTCTCGAAACAAAAGAACTTTGAAATCTCTTCAAACCTGAAAACACATGAAAGCAAACAAGAACATAAAAAGCTCCTAGAAGCTTAATGGCCAGCTTATTTGTCAGAGATAAGCTGGTCACAAGCTTATGGAACAGTAAGTGAACAAACAAAAAAACCAAAAATCTCTGAGTTTTTAGAAAACTTTGGAAATAGAAAAAAACTCTTTTTGCAAGTAAATTGAAAGGTAACCAACATAAATTAACAAACCATAGACACCACACCTTATATCTTGATTATCAGTCAAGATATAAGGCTGCTAAATATGGTTTGGAACCCAAAATCCTTTTAACCAAAAACAAGTTTGAAGAAAACGGTTTTGTTGAATAAATAAAAGACAAGTGTAGAAATTTAAATCGAGTTTAAAATAAATGGAACACAAAAAGTATGCAAGGCCAATCAATCACTTTAACTATTAAAAAGAAAGGGTTTACATAAATTTTGGAACAAATGAAATAAGCTAACTATGCTACCACTTATAGAACTACAATGAGGAAAGACCATAGCAAGCTGATGTTGTCATAATTCTCCCATAAATTCCAAGAATTCCCCTGATTTTGAATTCCAGAATCTTCTTCTTGATCACATGGCCTTGCAAATGTTGTCATTGTTTTGTAGAGGAATTATAAAATCCGTTGGATGGGATTGGGGAGCAAGGATTGCATCTAAGTCGTTGATTGATTCAAATGCTATTGTCTTCATGTAGAACCCGTGACTCACAGTTGGCATACGTGTCAAAATTTGCACATGGGATTGGTTAATCACAGGTTGAATTAACTTCTGACATACTCAATTGCAAATATCCCTTTGCTTGGTGGAGTTAACTTGTGGGTAATGTGATAGATTAGAGGGTGATTATGAATCTGTAATTTCTACAGGACATGTTTTTTACTAAATATGAATTTTACCATTTGACCAAAGGAATTAAAAAGGACGGGTAGAAAGTTATTTAATAACTTTGCAAAAGTGACATAAATTACCCCCCTCTCCTTTTTCTAACTTCAGTCCTTGTTATTGTGTACCGTTAATCCTTAAGGCTTGGCATGTTAAGTCCTTTTGGTATTTGCAAATTAAGTCCTTTTGGTGAGAATAAGGACTTATGTTGTCATTCTTGCAATCTTCAAGGGTTGTTCTTGGATGTTCATCAAACTATAGGGACCCAATGTAGTTATGAATAATTGAGGGGTATAAAGTGTAATTCTTGAAATTTGAGGGACCAATCTTGACAATCCTCAAAACTTCAAGGTCTTTTATGTATAATCAACACTCGGGTCCCGGTTCACTTGTGCGACTTTGTTTCCCCGTGTTTGTTTTTTTCTTGATTCTTGTGATATTTTGGCAACTTCACGATATCCGTACCTACAATCACACAATTGAGAAAACAAAGGGTTTTTGCATGGCTTTTATGATATGTTTAGCCATTTTAAGGCCGATTTGGACGATGAGACTATGTATAATTACAGTCTTATCAAATATTACATTTCTAGTTCTTTAAATATGGTTTAAATATCAAAAGGACTGAAATTGTAATTAGGTTAAAGTGTTAAAAGCCCTAAATCCTTTTTCCAAAACATTTTGTGGCCAATGTGAGAATTCAAAAACTTCAAAATACAAAGGAAACGAGTTTATAAGGAAAATAAACTTAATATACAAAGTTTTCCAAAGGCTGAGGACTTAAGTTGTGCAAATGAAACTTTCAAAAGTATTTCGCACCAAACAACTACACAATCCACCAAAACCGGATCAAACTTGTTACTGTTTACCTTATCAAACCCAGTTTTACACTCACTTTAAACAAAGGGTAAAATGAAATTACCCAGTCCCACGCTTAATTCACACACACACACACACAAACTCATCCCACACCAAAATTCCCAATCCCCACTCACCAAAGGACCCCACCATTCAACCCGTTGCTCAATCAAATGACACCCTCCTCTCCAAGCAATCCTAGTTGGCAAGATCAACGCTTTATGGCTACTACTTGTCCCCCAAGCACAAAATGAACGTTCAAGATCAAATTTGACAGCTCATACACATCAAACGCGTCTAGAAGGCCAAGGGCAATTTTGAGAATTCATAGCTAGGGTTTCTGATGTATTTTCCCTTCTAGAATCATCTTAGTCGTCTATAAAAGGAGGCCTCAACATATGAGAGCCCCTTTGTTCCATATTTTAGCTAAGTCTTTGTAATCCTTTTTTATGAAATAAAAGTTTGAAATTCTGAAATTGTGATTTTCCTTTTAAGTTTTTGTGAAAGTTTGGTGTTTGATTAGCTAAAGTTTGAGTTCCATAATCTGTTTTGATTATCTTTGAGGAAAGGTTTTATGGTTTAAATCCTTTTTTTCAAAAAAAAAACAGTTTTCATAGTTTTATGTTCATCTTTGTGTTTGTTGATCTTAGTAGGTACAAGGAAGTTGGTGCTTGTTTTGCTAGCACCTAAGGTCAAACAATCCAAGGCTTAGATGTGAGTCTTGGAGGTTTGCATCTCTAAACATTTTTCGTTTTTTTGAATATTGCATGAATTTTAGTGAATCTGAGATTTATGGGTTGATTGTGTGATTCTGTGGTTGAATCTGGGGTTTTGAGGTTTGATTGTTGTTATTAGGTTGATTAGATCTTGGTTGGTGGGTTAAATCACACAAGTCCTTTGAAAACTTGAGAAATTAGTTTACAAAGGGGTGTTTGGGTTAACTGATATACCAGGATTTGAGGCAAATTGAGTGGGTGTACTTGCTTGTTTATTGTTGGTTATTGTTTCACTGGTGTATTTGGTCATTTATCTGCAAGCTTTGTGGTTTGAATCATCATAATCCAACAAAGGGCTATAAAATCTGATTAACTTGTTGAAATTGGTTAAAATTTTGGGGACACCTAGATCAAAGGGTAGACTAGGGCTAACAAGTGCTAAGTTTTAGTTAACTCAACCAGGGAAAGGGATTTGAAGGTTTAAAATTGGATTGGTGGTCATTTAGACAAGCAAAAGGGTTTTGGATATTACCTTTGTTCATCAGTAACTGCATAAGCTTGAATCTGCTTCTAATCTTTGATCCAGTGTTTGAAACAAGTTTATTTGTGCTTATTGGAATTTATTATAGCTTGTGTATGCATATGGTTCATTTTGGTTGGCTTATTCATGCTTAAACTGCTTTTTAGTTCATAACTGCTTATTTCAAGGTCTGTGCAATATTTGGTGACTATTTGCTTATTATGTGCTTATTGGTTTGATCAATTTGTGATTTCATTCTTGATATTGACTCCTTACAACTCACTGGTTGTAAGGGTGACTTTGTTTTCCATTGAATCCAACTGGATCTCTCTAAATTTGCAAGTCAAATAGTCAAAGCAGTGGGAACTCCTTTCCCCTGCTGCTAGCCACTTCTAGTGTTATTTTTAGGATAGCTTATCAATAAGCTGTTCTAGCTTATTTAAACCTGCAACAACTTTAATTTTGTAATAGGTGATACTTATTTGACCCATTTATTCATACTGGAGCATTTGAGGGGTTGACTTTGAGCTTTGACTAGAAAACCAATTACTTTGACTTTTACATAAGTGCTTACAAGCTTATTCAGCTTATTTGGCTTGCCTTATTTAACTTTTCTTTGTTGATTTGTCTTAATTAAGTCATTTAGAGTCTTATGGCATTGGCTTATAGCTTAATGGGCCAAAAATCCCATTAAGAATAAGTTGTTGTTCTATTAAGCTGTGATAAGCTCACATTCAGCTTTTGGGCCTTCAGACTTTTGTGTTTAGAATTGAGTATTAAGCAAGACTGGTGATTTTCAGCTTATTTGGTTAAGTTTCATCTTATTGGGCCAAAAAGCCCATTTTCATAGGTTGTTTTTGTTTTTAGCCCATTTGGGGGCCCAATAGGGGTAATTTGGTAATTTCACTTTTATTTTCTGATTATTTAGGTTAAAATAAACTAGTTTGCAAGTTTTTAGAAATTTCTATAATTTTTGGATTTTTTAAAATATTTTAATATTATTTTATTATTAAATTTCATTTTTCACATTTTTACAACTTTTATATTTTTCTTAGGTCAAATACATTAAGTTAGTATTTTTAAAACTCTTAGATCAATTTTAGCATCATTTTCTTAATTTTTAGGATTATTTTAATATTTTAATAGTTTTTAATTATTTAAAAATAGTTTTCCTTAGTTTAAAAATTCATAAAAATAGGTTTAGTCTTTTTAAGTCATTTTAGAGTTTTACAAAGTGAAAAATCTTTATTTGGACTTTTTACTAATTATTTGGATTTTTAGGGCTTTAATTAGCATTTAAAAATTAATATTTAATTAATTAAAAGGTTTGAAAAGGTTTTGATCATTTGTAAACTCTTAGTTTGTTTTAATTGATTTTTGGTATTTTTTGGGAATTTTTAGAATTAATTTTTATTTTATCACTTTTTACGGTTTTTAATTTAGTCTTCTTAGTGTAACTCTAACGTAACCGTCCATTCTATTTTCTCATCCCTTCTTTCTCATATTAATCTCAAATCATTACGAATTATTCACACACATATACCTCCTTGGGAAATGAATTTATTTGGGTCATTAACTCTTGATTTTCCTAAATCATTTGTTTAATACTTACCGCTCTACCATAATCAATGAGCTTAGCCAAATAATCATGAGGTTCATGACCTCGATGGCACTCAGGAATACGAAAAGAATAATTCACAATGCAACTCTATTCGAAATGAGTATTCATTCAATGGTTGCATCAATAATAGAATAGTTAGAAGAACCAAGAAAAGATAGACAACAACGATACATGTAGGATTTAGCAATCAAAGGTAGTCTTTTCATTAATCACAAACAAGTCAAAAATTGTACCGTCACACATTACGTGTCGCCATGTCTTACAATTCCAAGGACTCATCCTACCAACTGATGTCTCAGTTAAGTTAGGGATTTCAAAAGATACTACAATGAATATTAATCTACAAGAGTCATTAGGTGTTCCACCTGTCCCGGAAGATCCATCGGTCCCAATTCAGAAGAAGATTTCTTCAATTTATTTCTTGGATACTGGGCATCCTCGTCATTGGACAATGGCCTAGGAACAACCCTTAACACGATCCAACAATCACTTAAAACCTTATAATTCAACCACAGGACTCAACGACTTCCTCTTAACAATCTCGTATTCCATACGAGTTAAATTTGACTTTATTCAAGTTTCAACCAACTCATACTCAATGCGACATCCTACCTCATTCTCCAATACTTACAACCTTATTTTTAGACCTTGAAAGGGCAATAAAAGCTCAATAGAACAACACTTAATTTCTAATTCTATAGCTCTTATAACAATAATTATCAAATGAGTCACTAGTATGAAATGACTCACACATTCCATTAGACTTCTCGGAAAGGTACAAGTGGCATGAGGCTTTTGGGTACAAGCTCCAATGACAGCCTCAAGTGCAACATTCACCTTTTCGATTTCAAATTTAAGAATTGGTTGACACCGATTCAGATGACACATTTCTAGGTGGTGAGGTTTTGGTCAAACTCCACTCTATAAAGAAAGATCGTCATGACATCGATATCAGATTTAATCTCGACAATTCTTCTTCAATATCACAATCAACTAATATCAACATTTCTACGAATATCAACCATTTTTTTGGGATCATAAATATCCACAACTTGGTTTAGATCTGGGATAGCTAGAATTCCTACAGAAATAGCTTCGATTGATTTGCTAGGGAAGTTAGGGTTCCTTGTGACAATCTACGTCGTATAAATATCTCGTATAAGTATTAGAATAATCATTAAACAATCATGTAATCAAATTACAACATATATATAATCCAAGTTATATATATTAAAATAACACTTCTCGATCTGGCCTTCTCGGTAACTCTGGAATTCTTCGGCACCGTTATAGTTAAAAGATTTTTAAACATTTTACTCAAAATATTTATTTAAAAATATTTATGGTTAAAGGATTTTTGAAATGTTTTATTCAAAACCTTGGTTTTAAAAATCTTTTGTTCTCTATAACGAGAGCTCTGGTACCAAACTGTAACACCCCGAAATATTCACATTTTGAATCAGCGGAAGAGTCGTTGGTGTTACGGGATAGCACATTAGTCAAATCATAGACAACTCTTAAAAATCGCGTCGTTTAGTAATAAAGCATTTTCCATTCATGAATATCAAATTACATAGGTCCTCAGGTCATAATATGTCATACAAATTTACAAAACATTTGAATGGAAATTTTTATTTGAATGCGGGCCATAAATTCTTGTCGTCTTCCCGAGAATTACCTTCAAGTACTTGAGAAAAAACATGTTAAAAGTCAGCGAAACGCCGAGTGAACCTATAGAGTTTAATAAAACCATTAATATATCACTGATATATAATCATTACCGAAAATCATTTTGTACAATTCTTTGTCGTAGGCCATAAAATAGGCCAAAGACACTTTATACGAATCTTTGTCGTAAATCATAATATAGGCCTTTGCCTTCAAAACCATTATACGAACCATTGTCATAAATCATACAATATATTTTATAACGTTGTTTAAAGTATAGTAAAAACCGTTATATAAAATAGTTATGTAAAACTAGAACACAGGTATAACAATAAACAAGACCCCATATTGCTAGTCAGGCAATATATTGTAATTCAAATCATTTATCATACACTATTCTTGAGACCGTAGCCTTAGTGTTACCTTTATCATTAATATTATCGGATTATTACAAGCCGCATGACATTGTTACCTTTCTATAATATATTTCGGGTAGCTAGCCTGGAATTCATTTTCCCATCTAAAACAGCATGTCGTCACAATAATCACGCTTATATAAGTCCTCTCATACATAATTTCGCTTACCAATCAATGTGGCACGACGTGGATCAACCGTCAAGGCGCGAACTGGGGTGATCTTCCCCAAATAGTACTATTATATGCATAAGCGTCTACCAAATCCCGGTAGTTCACAATTCATGCTAATGGGACTTTTAGTGACATAACCTAACTAATAATAATCCATTTCATTTCATTCATTAGGTCATATAATCATTCGGGTCCATATCAATAAGCATACAATCGGGACTACTTGTGTTCTATTTTTATCAAAACTATCATGTTATCTCCCTCGCGGGTTTATAAAACATTTCATAAAACATTTAAAAGAGTGCGAGGCTATGAACTCACATTAGTTGGGAAAGGCGGGTTATCAGCAATTATAATGTACGGTACATGCCTCGATCACAGAAACCTAAACAAATAATACTCGGTCTTAGACTATCGTCAAATAACTTTATAAAAGTTGTTATGTATATGTAATGATGTCATAACATGATGATCAAGTGGGGTTTTATTTCCGTACACAGCATTACTAGTGGTTTAGTTATTAGTTAACTTAGGCTTATCATACTAGTTACACTAGTTTTAGCCCATTTACACATTAAGGCCCAATAAGCCCATTAAGAGTACAATACATTATATTAGTCCATTTATTCATTTAAGACCAGGCCCATACTCATATGTTGGGCCCAAATGCGTTAAACCCATGAGTAAGTCCAATAACATTAAACCAAACTAGTTGGGCCTAGTGGTCCAACAAGGCTAATTTGGCCTATCATGGTCCATTAGTTACAAAGCTCGGTTTTGTCGATTTTTACTTGTCAAATGTGTTTAAATATCAGTATATGAGTTATAAAAATGTTGCATCAGACGGGTCTGACCATCTAAGTTTTATTTGGCGAAAACGCTAATCTTTCGGTTTTAGCCGAAAAGACGTAAAACTTATATATAGTTTGTAGTTTTAGAAAAACATTTGAGTTTTACTTTTATAAAATGCCATGTTTATTTGTTAGAATATACTAACTTATTTTATAATAGTTATTATTATTTAGTGGCCTTTATATACTTATTTTATAATAGTATTTACTTTGAGTGCTCTTTTTATATTATATAGTTTTTTAAGAAATCTGATTTTTAAAGTCAAATCCACCATTTTTGTCATATCTTGAGTTCTACAAGGAGATAGAACCTCAAATTTAAACATAAACTATATGATGTGTGCTACAAATAAATCTTATAGCTACTGCTCAATCAGAATCTAAGTATTTTTAGTAATTCGTCCAAAACAGACTATACAGATTTGTACTACAAAAGTGTTTTGGCCATATCTTGCTCATATTTAACATTCCATTGCATGGCCAACTCACCAAATATGTAAAAATCATTTATCTATCTGTATATTTAATAATATTAGCCATTTAACCAAGTGAAGATATTGATACTTACTGTTTTATACAGCTTGTGTGAATAGTCATGATTTTAACATTTTTACTTGTAGATTTTAACCTTTTTATCCTAATCTAATAACACAAAATCCCCACACAATATACTGATCATCATTTATCATCATATACATATACATTTTTGAAGAAAATACATGAATACATTTACAAAACTATAGGATGATAGAAAGAATATGATCTCTATACCAATCAATATGATGAAAGATTGATATTTTGATAAACAAGGCTTGGTTCTTGTCACCAAATCTTTAGCTTAGCAAGATCACTCTTTGAGACCACCAATTGTGTGAATACTTCTTGAAAAATCAGCCCTAATCCTCCATAAAAACTTCTTTTCACTTGTTAAAATCACCTCCAATCATCTTCTTTTTATGTAGCAATCAACAAATGTTGATTATAGCTTAAGGTTATGGTAAATTTTTGATGAAAATGGTGTTTGGTGGTGGTTATGGGACGGCCTAAAGGAGAGGAGGAGGAGAGTGGGAGAATTTTCTAGCTTGTTGCATGTGTTGTGTGAGAAAGTTTGAAGAAAGTTGCTAGTTTTGTGGCTTAGTTTGTTTGCAAATGCAAGTATAGGACAAGTGTCCTAAAGATGGCTATAAACTTGACACCCAAGAGGTGTGGTGACTTGTTGTGGCCGCCCATAGTGAGGGGGTGGGACAAGTGTAACTTGTTTCATCCCCTATTAATTTACGGGTACTCCTCGATTCTAGTTTTCTCGATTTACGTGCTCTCGGGTCGATTTACGAAAAACGTTTTTATAAATTATGAAACTACGGCACAAAACGATTCTAATAAAAATTGTCTCATCAAAAACGGAGCACAAAAGCGTAAATACGTAAACATAGGGTTTCCGGTTTAATCGTAAAAAGACGCTAAATTATGCACGTAAGTCCTAATTTCTTCTCGTAAATTTGTGAGTTTATGAACCAACACAAATTAAAATTTCAAAATAATATTCGAGGATAAATTTACTATCTGAAATGTCGGACTGTCACAAAATTGGAGCACGTAAACGTAAACACGTAACGTAGAGCTCTCCGGTTTAGACGTAGACGATGCTACTTTAGGACGTAAACCCCTATTTCTTCCCAAAAGTGAGTGAGTTCATAATAAAACAATAAAATAATGATTATAAATAATATTTCAGAATAAAATAACGACCTCAAATTGACGGATTGTCACAGTAGGTACGGATATCAAGAAAACAAGAAACGAATCCAAATTGTGAAAAACGAGCACGAGACATGGAAAGAGGACGAGAAAACGAGTCCGGTGGTGCATTCATCTTTTATTGGGCCGGCCCATCACCATTTGAATGGATTGGACTGACCCATTACTTTTCAAGTGGGCTTACCATTTGTGATTACTAGCTGCTGGCCCAGTTTCTACCACAGGCCCGAATACAAGAAAGATTGGAGGGCCGTCAAAGCTCAGCCCACAACCAACCTTATCACAAATAGATATCACATCCAGATATATGATAGAATCTATCACATCTTTTTTTGGGAGAGCTGCGTCTTTTTTTTCTTTAGGATAGAATAGTTATGTTTTCCTGCTTCTTTTTATTCTTCGATTCCAGTTTATTTACACAAAAACAAACTCAGCTTGTCTTTTTATTTTGCATATTATTTGATTTAAGTTTATGAGCAAATTTTCAGTTTCATTTTATTTGGTTTCGGTTATTGATGTTTGAAGACATTCATTCGATGATGTTTTGATTCGGAGGTTGTAGATATTAGTTGATTTTCAGTTTTTGTTTGTGATAGTGTTGGATTCGGATAATACCGTAATTCATTTAGTTTCTAGATTGTTTTAAGTTGAGTTTTGGTAGGATTGATGTCGATCATTGTGACATGGTTGGAGTTATGACTTTTGGCGTCATAAGCTTGTTTTGGATTATGAATTTTTCAATTTTCTTTGTTTAGATATGGATTAGTGTTGGCATAGGTTATTCAGATTCGGCTTATGTTTTATTTTCTTTATTTCAAAATTTGATATAGGAAAAGTAGTTAGCTTTTGTTTTAGTTTATATATACAGTTTCATATTTTAGCTTTATAAAATATATAATACTTTACTATTATAGCTTTCAAAAAAATTGTTTATTAAATTTAGAATATCAAAAAAATAAAAAAATATAGATCTCACAAATAATTTTAAAATGTCATTTAGCTTAATTATCGTTAACCGTTTGATGTCTTTGGAACTTGGCAAATCCGGTTCATCTTTTGCCGAGGAGCTTAATGGGTCTTTTAGCTAAATTAATATTTAAAATTTATAGCTCGATTTGTTTTTATCTTGGTATTTAGTCGATAAAATTGACAACTTGATCCGCTAATTAGTTTGATAATAACTTTGGAAGTAATAAACTTTAGATTTAATTTAGTTATTTGATTGGGTGGTTTATTTTTCATCTTCGGATCATCATACGGGTTTTTTGCTCTCGTCTATTTCCTTGTCGTTATTTCATTAGCTTCTGTATGATTATTATTGTTTCTTGTTCATGTTTAGCTTTAATGTCATTATTAGAGTAGTTTTATTTATGCTTGTTTAGTATAGAATCTTTATTATCGTTAGTTGGCACCTTTAGCTTAATATTCGTAGTATAATTGTCGCTTTTATATCATTTTATAATTCTAGTCTTTTCAAATTAGTAGATTTAAATATTAAAATCATAAACTTTTCTATTTGAGCATCAAACTTGAGACATAAACGCATATTTCCATTCACACTTCGCCGGAATTACGATAACCTTAAGGGTATACGAAAACGACTTTACCAAAATGGTGCCGCTGCCGGGGAAGTGTGTAGCTATATTTGCGTTGTGTTTTTAGTTAGTGTCTCGATGATCCTTTCACTTCGAAAGTTTATTTTCCGTATTTGTATATATATAAAAAAATTAAATAAATAAAAAACTTAAAAATTCAAAAATATTTTCTTTCGACTTTATTTTTCTTTTAGCTATATTATATATGATATATAGTTTTATATAGTATATTATATTATAATATTTTCTTTTATTATTACTTTATTATTCAAATAAAATAAAAATAAAAGTTTCAAAAATATTTTCTTTATCTTCTATCGTGTTTAATTATTTTCTCCTCACCCTCTTATCGTTTAATTCTTATCTTCTCCTTCTATATCATAATTCTTTTCTTTACCTTCTTATTTATAATTCTTCATGGATTCTTACGTCCATTGTGTAGGGTGTGGGAGGCTGTTGTATGATTTTCAATCATGTCAATGGTGTACATGTGAGCAGTTCGGAAATGATATCGACAATACACAATTTAGATTTTGTCCATCGTGTAATTCGGTTAATTCATCCTTTTCTTCTAATAAACTTAATCCCCCTCTTGAATATATTATGGAAGCACTTCTCATTGGCATGTTAGTTGTCTGTTTCGATACCCGTATGGTCACGAGCAAGAACCGGGTTACAATTATGACAATGGGGATGCTTACCCGCACGATGCACCCGGTTTTTCTCTATACCCATGTTGCAACAATTTTGGGGGCCCTCGCGACACTTTTTCTTGTCAACCGATGATTTATTATGAGCTCGATCCATGCTATAATTTCCGTTTTGATAATTTTGAGCCCCCACATTACACCCTCGATCATCAACCTTCTTTCGGAATGAGTGACGAACAACGAGCCACTATTTCGAATCAACTTCTAAAAGTTCAGAAGGTTTAATTAGACTTAGCAAAAAATCGTAAGAGGAAAATCGACAAGAGAAAGTATCTAGTGCTTATACCTCTACGCCTCTTGTGCTTCCTTATTGTTATGATGATGACGAGGATGATATTTACGATCTCAATCCATCATGTGAGACTACCACTCCTATTCTCGATTCTTCCACTACGGAGACTGATGCATCTCTCATCATGGGGGATGAGGGTCTTATCACTATTCCTTGTGACGAGATTCTTATTCGAATCCAAAGTGAGCCTACGGTTGCTTCTGATAGTGGTAGGGAGTGTGAATCTCTTTCTAGTGATGATTTATTACCTCCCACCGACATCTTGGGAGATGATTCTTTGGCTTTCTCTAATCCTGTTTTTGATCCCGATTATGATTTTACTACTAGTGATGACGAGTCACTATCCGATGAAGACGTTCTGAAGGAAAATTTCAAGATTTATTCGAACCCTTTATTTGACTTTGATGACGCCTACATCTTTAGTGAGGTGAATCCTCTCTTTGAAGAGGGGATTGAGGACATTGATAGCCCCGACTCTCTTGCTATTGATGAGCATTCTTTGTTAGCCATTCCACCTCCCATCGTAGAGGAGGTGGAGAGATTTGACCCTACCTTCCGTTTGATTCGATCCGGAGAGGTGGCGCGGGTGGTATATATTTCTTCTTTTATTTCTCATATTATGTTGCCACCCCTTCCTACCGCGTACACGCCCAAGCGGGTGATGTATCGCTTTTACTCTACTCATTTCATACCAGGAAATGAGGATGAGTGTTTTGATCCTGGAGGAGATGTTGATGTTGCTATTTCTTGTGATATTTTACCGGTTATCCCATCGACTCTTGATTTGAGTTTCTATCAAGTGTCATCTGGTGACACTTTGATATCTTTTTCTCCTACCCTCCCGCCTTTGGTGAAGACGAGTATTCTTAAGGATCGCCTTTATACCTATATCTCATATGTTATAAGAATCCTTCTGCTTTTCTTGACTTATACTATGGATTCTTCTTCTTTATTCTCATCCGGTAATGATGATACGATTTTTGACCCTGGCATATCTTTTTTAAGCCAGTGGTGATTCTCTTGCTCCCCCATGGACCATTTAATTCGGGGTCGAGTCAGGCTCGTGACTCATTAACAAAAACAAGCGCTTCTCGGGAGGCAACCCGAGGATCTATCCTTCTTGTATCTATTTTCTAACATAAGTGAAGGGGCATGCTTTTTTGCGTGTGTGTTTGGTTGTTTTTGTTTTTGTTTGCAGGGTCCCCTTTGATCGAGAAGACTTTCAGGTTGATGTTGTTGCTTTTCATCATCTTCTTCATTCAGTCTCTGATCGAGCCTCATGTTTATACTGGGGGAGTACTCAGTTCTCATCTTTATCTATATATATCTTATGTTGTTCTCCCTCTAACACTTTGAATTCTAGCATTAGCCTTTTACGTTCTTAAGTGTAGGGGTGGCACCTTATCACTTTTGAACATTGAGGCCAATGTTCGGTTCTAATTGTAGGGGGTTTATACCAATATGATCATATTCATGCCTACTTGTTTGCCCCATGCATCCTATTTTGATCAAATATATGTGTGTTTTTCTTTCAAAATAAAAAAAAATTAGACTAAAAAATAATAAAACGTTTTTGACCGTGCGTGATTGACTTGTCCCGTAGGTTAGAACAAAGGGGATCCCGACTCTACCAAAGTGTTGATCTGGCTGCTCCCTTAACTTTTAGACTAAGCTTTTAGGAATTGTGCAAATGAAAATGCTAAACATGGAGTAGTTGGTTCTCTTTAGAGCTTATATGAATAACCTGTGGCTTTTCCTCCTGTAAGATAACTAGACTAAATAAGTGTGTTTTTTTTCAAGCCTTTGAACGTTAAAAATTGTTATGTTATGCAAAAATAACTTCTTATGCAATTTTGATATAGAGTCCTAGTTCAACTTTTTATTTAAATTTGAGTGAAAGCATACTTTCTTAAAAATGAAATAATGTTGCGTGAATAAATATGATGCAAAAAAAAACAAAAAAAAGTGAAAAAAAAACAAAAAAAAACAGAGAGAAAAAGAAAATCGAAAAAAGAGAAAAAACAAGAAAAAGAAAGAAAAAAAATGTTTAGTAGAGTTGGAGTCGAATAAATGAATAAGTGTTTATGTTGCTTTAATAATAATTGTGAGAAACTTGCTTTTTCTCAAATTTAAATCCGAAGTTGAACTAGAATTCGTCAATTTTTTTATAAGAGTTTAGACGGTAATTCAAGGGAGTGTAGAAGTCAAAGGTCCTGCGAGCGCCGATACTATTCTCGAGGGTGTAAAAACCTAGCCTCCTAAGCTTTGCTAAAAGGACATGCTGAGAAGAAATTCGTTATATGGAGTGATCTCTTTTTTGAATCTTCAATCTCTAAATTACCGTTGTTGTTTTTCATCTAAGTGTCTTGTATTAGCTTAGCAGTGATTTCAAGATCTTTGATTTCAAAATCCTGCCAATCCCGGTACTATTCGCCGTGGGGTGTCAAAAGCCCGGGTAATAAGTGTGAAAACACTTATCCTTTTACCACTTATTTCCAATAATAACAATACCAAAACGTGTGATTTATGTCGTAAAAGTCGGAATTATGCGTGGTTTGTGTTTTTATTGTGTTTTAGGACCAAAATATGAAAAAGGAAGAAAACACGGGCTTTCACGGGCTTTTATCGAAGAAAACGGGAAAAGACTAAGTCAAAAGATCAAGAGTGCAAAAAGAACGGAAGTCTAAGACCTATTCTGAAGATTTATCGAAGAAAAAGTCTAAAGATGGAATTTTAATGAAGTCGAAGAACTTAAGTCTAATAGAAGAATAAAATTAAAAGACAAGTTCAAATCCCGAGACGACATCGAGAAAAGACAAAGAATTAAAGTCGAGTCGAGAAGACGTGAAGAAATAAAGAAAGAAGATGCAACACATGCACTCCTTCCACTTTTCCTATAAATACCCTCCTAATACACATTAGGAGGGAGTTAGTCTTTAATTTTTAGTTTTTCATTTTTGCACTTTTCTTTCTAGTTTTAGAGAGAGAAAGTTCTCTACTTTCTCTCACTAAGTTTCATGTTTTCTTTTAATCTTTCAAGATTAAACATTTGTGTATTGCTTATTTCATTAATCAAGTCTAGTTAAGCTTTTAATCCTTAATATCATTCTAGCTTTCTTTGATTTTTAGATTGATTTTGGTGCGAATTTCATATGATCCGTGTTGTTCTTAATGATTTCGTGCTTAAAAAGTTAATCTTTTGATCATTACTTAAGTTTTCATACGAATAAGCTTTGAGATTCTTGTCCTTATTGGCTTATTTTTATGTTTAGCTTATTTACTTATTAAAAGTTTTCTTAAAAAGTTCATATTTTTATTGTTTGAATTAAAAGTTTGCTTATTTTGAGGTTGGATACGTTGTTAGTAGTGCTTATTTGATCCGTTTAGTTATTGATTCGTTTTAGTTGGTGAAGAGCTTATCATTATAGCTTATTCATTGGCTTATTTCGATCTCCATATAAATCGGAAAGGGTACAAACCCCTTTCCGATCTGCGTATTCCGACCACCACCATTTCCCCCTTATTCCGATTGGCCAATCGGAAAAGGCTTTTAAAGGTTTCCGATTTGAGCAGCTATTATTCCGATCATAGTGATCGGATTAGGGTTAACATATTCCGACGACAGGGACTTGGTTACATTCCGACCACCACCATTTACCCCGTATTCCGATCAGCATCACTTTCTAGTTATTCCGGTTGAGGGGTTTTTGTGGATATTCCGACGGTGCAACTTTTATACATTCCGATCAACAGATCGGAATATATTCCGATCTGGGCCTTTTTGGGGCACATTCCGATTGCCCTCTTGTTGATTATTCCGATTGATGTTATTTTCAAACATTCCGATCATGGGTTTTGAGCTATATTCCGATTAGGGCTTGTTTAGTTTATTGTTTTCATAAAATTTCTAAGTGTTAGTTTTATTTAGTGTGCTAGAACTTTTCTAATATTGCCTTTAAGTTTACAAGCATTTATTTTAACTCGTCATTTTAGTATTAATCTTTAAACTTCTACTTTACTCAACGACACTTAAATTACTTGCTATTAGTTTAAAATAGATAACCAACCAAACCATTCTCTTGTTCACCAAAAGACAATTGAGTCGCACTCTAGACCGGTATCAATTCGAAGAGATTCGGACGATAATATTTCATACTTAGCCAAAAACCAAGTATTAAATGGCGCCGCTGCCGGCTCTTTTCGTTACGATTAACGGTTTCTAGTGAGAGACGCATTGAATTTTGGGATCCATTCTTTGAACGTTATTTTCCTTGCTTTAAAAATTTTCAAAAATCCTAAAAAATACAAAACTCTTCAAAAATACAAAAACATTAAAAAATCAGAAAAAGCAATTCTTTTCCAAAAAGGTTTTGCACCAAAAAGATTATATATATATTCTCTCTGTGTATATTTTTCTTCTGCAGGTGTATGCGTACTAGATCTTCGAACTATTCTGAGCCCGAGACTCGTGAAGATCTAGATATGGCTGGTGTTAATAACAACAATAATAACCCACCTCTACCCAATCTCAATAACAACAACAACAACAACAACAATGTCCTCCTACCTGATTTACGCATAATGGAGGAATTGTGTCAACCCACCATGAACGGACGCGGAGGCCCGATTGCGCCGATGCACGTCATGGCTCAGGAGTTTTCGTTGAAGCATCACATGATCCAACAAGTGCAAACTAACCCATTTCGCGGAATTCCGGATGATGATGCCAACAAACACCTCGACAAATTCATTACCATCACCCAAAGCATAAAGTGCCCCGGTGTTTCTATGGATGACCTTCGCCTTCAACTTTTTCCCCACTCGCTTTCTCAAATGCCGAAAAATGGTTTGACCGTCTTCCGAAGAATTCTATTCATACGTGGAATGACATGACTCAACGCTTTTTGTCGCGCTACTTCCCACCATCCATGGTCACGAGCCTTCGTAACCAAATTAGTGGATTCATGCAAGACAATGATGAATCACTCTTCGATGCTTGGGAACGATACAATGATTTGATCGACCGTTGTCCAAATCACAACATGCTCCCCGTCACTCTCATTGATACCTTCTACAATGGTTTCACTTTTCGTGATCGTGACACGATCAATGCCGCCGCCGGTGGTACTTCTATGAGAAGGAGACCGGAGGAGTGTAGAGAGTTGATTGAAAATATGACTACTCACCACAAGAATTGGGATTCATCCGCATCCTCAAGATCGAATCAGAGAGTCAATGTTTCATCTACTTCTTCCACCACCGACATGTCCGTCATGGAACGTGCTATTCTGGATATTAACAAAAGTATCCAAATTTTGACTTCTAACCAAACTCAACAAGCTAAAGCCGTTGCTATTTCTTGTGACACTTGTGATGGTGCTCATTCCTACAATGATTGTCCTTCTACTCAAGGCAATTTTTCTGAAGACGTTAACGTGGCATACGGTACTTATCCCACGGGAGGCTATCAAGCTCGTCCTCAAGGAGACCGAAGCTTGCTAAGTTATCGTTCAAATAACTATCTTGCTCCACCCGATTTCCCTCCTGCAAACCAAAACCAACAACAAAGCTATAACCGAAACAACCAATCCCAACCTCGTGCTAACAATCAATATCAATCCCAAAGAAACCCATACCCAACTCAAGGAAATTCTCAAGCTTTCCAAGCTCCACCTCTCAATCAACCGATGGCTTTAAATCAAGACGTCCAGACGTTCATGAAGACTAATCGGGAGTTGGTGACGAATCTTCAGAGTCAAGTCATCAACTTGAAGGGCGAAATGGCGAAACAAGGGAGCGATATTCGAGCCGAGCTAAGGAATGACATGGCAAAACAAAGCAATGAAATTCGTGCAGACATCAGAGATTCTTTCAGCACTCAAGCGCTTAACTTTCGTGATATGATTGGTTCGCTCATCCAAGGTAATCAACCCTCTTCTTCGGGTACTCTTCCGAGTAACACCGTTGCAAATCCAAGAGGGGAGATGAAAGCAATCACCACTCGTAGTGGAAAAGGTTATACGGAACCCGAGCTTCCTACACCTCTATCCGTGATTGTGAACAAGGAAAAAGAGCAACTTTCCTCACCTCCTTCACCTTCTATCCCCATTTCCCCACCACCCGTGGTTGTGAGTGATCCTATTCCCCTAAAGCCTTCTTCTTCATCCAATATACCTTATCCTTCAAGGTTGAGGAGAGAGAAGCAAAAGAGCAAGGATGATATTCAAGTTTCAAACTTTCTCAAAATGTTTAAACAATTGAATTTTAACATCTCCTTTGCCGAGGCTCTCGCTCACATGCCCAAATACGCTAAAATGTTTAAAGATCTTCTAAGTGACAAGGAGAAACTTCTTGACATTGCTCAGACCCAACTTAATGAGAATTGCTCCGCCGTTCTCTTAAGGAAATTGCCCACCAAACTTGGTGATCCGGGTCGCTTCTTGATTCCTTGCAACTTCCCGGGAGTAGAGAATTGCATGGCCCTAGCCGATCTAGGTGCCAGTATAAACTTAATGCCTTTAAGTGTTTGGAAGCAATTATCTCTCCCCGAGCTAGTCCCCACCAAAATGACCTTGGAATTAGCCAACCGTACGGTTGCTTATCCAGTGGGGATAGCCGAAGATGTCTTTGTTGGCGTTGATAAATTCACCTTCCCGGCGGATTTTGTTGTCGTTGACTACGAGATGGATCCCCATGTTCCATTAATCGTTGCACGTCCATTCCTGAGGACCGGTCGCACTCTCATTGATGTAGCCGCGGGCGAAATAATCATGAGAGTTGGTGACGATAAAATTGTCTTCAACATGGGTAAGATTTCTTACCAACCTTATTCATATGAGAGTGTTAATGTTATTGATGTTCTCGATGAGGCTTGTGAAGAACATTTTCATGATGCTTGCAAAAGTACTCTCTCTTCTCTACCCAGTGTTGAGACCGTTGCCTCAATTGCTCCTGCATTGACTCCTTTTGGAGAAAGTGACTTGGATGATTTCGAAGCTAGCTTGGGTCCTCTCGATATTAAGTATGATAATTCGTCCACCGATTGGGATGAAGACATTCGTACTATTGAGAGACTTCTCAATGAAGACCCGTTTTCTCCTCCTTCTCCCAAAGAGGTGACTAATGATGATCCATCGTTAGTTACACCATCTATTGAGGATCCTCCTACTCTTGAGCTTAAGGACCTACCTCCTCATCTTGAGTACGTTTTCCTTGAAGACAACGAGAAGTTACCGGTCATCATCGCAAAGGACCTAAAAGAAGAAGAAAAAGCCCGACTTATCGCCGTGTTGAAGAAGCATAAAAGAGCTATCGCTTGGAAAATCTCCGACATCCGCGGAATTGATCCTCACTTTTGCACACATAAAATTCTTATGGAGGACGACTTTAAGCCCACAATTCAAAGCCAACGAAGGGTGAATCCTAAAATCCATGAAGTCATCAAAAAAGAGGTTATCAAACTTCTTGATGCGGGTATGATTTACCCTATTTCGGATTCACCATGGGTTAGTCCAGTCCATTGTGTGCCTAAGAAAGGCGGAATCACCGTTGTGCCCAATGCAAACAACGAGTTGATTCCTACCCGTCTCGTTACTGGGTGGAGAGTTTGTATAGACTACCGCAAACTCAATGATGCCACGAGAAAGGATCATTTCCCTCTACCTTTTATGGACCAAATGCTTGAACGTTTAGCGGGTAATGAATATTACTGCTTTCTTGATGGTTTCTCGGGTTATTTCCAAATACCCATCGATCCTCAAGATCAAGAGAAGACAACATTCACTTGTCCCTATGGCACATTTGCTTACAAAAGAATACATTTTGGCTTATGCAATACCCCCGGGACTTTTCAAATGTGCATGTTGGCTATCTTCCATGACATGGTTGAGCAAACCATGGAAGTCTTCATGGATGATTTCTCGGTCTTTGGGGATTCCTTCTCTTCTGGCCTTGCCAATTTGGAACGTATGCTTAAGCGGTGCGAAGACACTCGCCTTGTTTTGAATTGGGAAAAATGTCATTTTATGGTAAAAGAAGGCATTGTGCTAGGACACAAAATCTCTAAAGCCGGTCTTGAAGTCGACCGTGCTAATGTAGATGTCATAGCCAAATTACCTCCACCTTCAACCGTGAAGGGTGTGAGAAGTTTTCTGGGTCATGCGGGCTTCTATCGTCGATTCATTCAGGATTTCTCTAAAATAGCTCGCTCGATGACCCATATCTTGGAAAAAGATACTCCTTTTATCTTTTTCTGAAGAGTGTATCAAAACCTTCAATCTTCTTAAGGATAAGCTAACTAAGGCACTGGTCTTGGTTACCCCTAATTGGGAGTTGCCTTTTGAATTGATGTGCGATGCTAGCGACTTTGCTATTGGTGCGGTTTTGGGTCAAAGAGTGAATAAACACTTCCAACCAATCCACTATGCTAGCAAAACAATGACGGGGGCTCAATTGCATTATACGATGACCGAAAAAGAGCTTTTAGCTGTTGTCTATGCTTTTGAGAAATTTCGCCCTTATCTTGTTTTATCCACCACCATCGTATAGACGGACCATTCCGCGTTGAAGTACTTGATGACTAAGCACGACTCTAAGACAAGACTTCTCCGCTGGGTTTTACTCCTTCAAGAATTCAACATTGAAATTCGTGACAAGAAGGGTGCTGAAAACCTAGCCGCGGATCATCTGAGTCGACTTGAGGATCCATATCAAGGGGATCATCCGAACCAAGAGATCAATGACTCTTTCCCCCTTGAGACCTTAATGTCTATAAATCTCAATCTTGATGACACCCCGTGGTTTGCGGACATTGCAAACTACTTAGCGGGTGGTATTCTCATCAAAGGGTTAACATCCCAACAAAAGAAGAAGTTCTTGAATGATGTTAAGAGTTACTTTTTGGATGACCCTTATCTATTCAAACAATGTGCTGATCTGATCATTCGTTGTGTTGATGGACCGGCAGCTTTGCAAATCCTTGATGCTTGCCATAGAGGACCCACCGGTGGTCACTTTGGTCCCAACTACACCGCTAAGAAAGTGTTTGACGCTGGATTCTATTGGCCCACCATTTATCGTGATGCTCACGAAATGGTTAAGCATTGTGATGCTTGCCAACGCCAAGGCAAGATCACACATAAAGATGAGATGCCTTAAACTTTCATACAGTAATGTGAAATCTTTGACATATGGGGCATCGACTTTATGGGGCCATTTCCATCTTCCAAAGGGAACAAGTACATCCTCGTCGCAGTTGACTACGTTTCCAAATGGGTCGAAGCCAAGGCTTTCCCTACGAATGATGCGAGGGTGGTTGTGAACTTTTTAAAGCAGCTGTTTGCTCGATTCGGCGTTCCTCGTGCTATTATCAGTGACCGCGGGAATCATTTTTGCAATGATCAATTTGCAAGAGTCATGGCTAAGTATGGTGTTAATCACCGTCTTTCCACCGCCTATCATCCCCAAACCAATGGGCAAGCCGAGATATCCAACCGTGGATTGAAGAGAATTTTGGAGCGTACTGTGGGAGAGCATCGTGCCGCGTGGGCCGATAAGTTATATGATGCTCTGTGGGCTTTCCGTACTGCTTATAAGACCCCGATCGGCTATACGCCTTATCGTCTTGTGTACGGGAAAGCATTCCACCTCCCCATCGAGCTGGAACATAAGGCGCACTGGGCCTTGAAGTGGGCTAACTTCGACATCAACAAAGCCGGTGATCATCGCAAGATTCAACTCAACGAGCTCAACGAACTGAGGAATGAAGCTTACGAGAACTCACTGATCTACAAGGAGAAGACGAAGATCATTCATGACGCAAAAATCAAGAACCGAGAGTTCCACGTTGGTGATCAAGTCTTACTTTTTAACTCTCGGTTGAAGATCTTCTCTGGCAAGTTGAAGAGCCGCTGGTCTGGTCCATTCACCGTCGCCAAAGTCTTTCCATATGGGACCATTGAGCTTTCTCAGCCAAATGGGCCCAATCTCAAGGTGAATGGCCAGCGTTGGAAGCTGTACTTTGGTGAGGACATCTCCCATGAGATGATTCCATCCCTCACCACGTTCCCCATGAACTAAATTGGGTCGAGTCAGGCTCGTGACTCGGTGAACAAAAACAAGCGCTTTTCGGGAGGCAACCCGTGATCTATCCTTTACTGCTTTCATAACAAGTGTAGGGGGAGCCCCGTATGTGTTTGTTGTCTTGTTTCTTGTGTTGTGCAGGGATTAAAGCTTCAAAGATCCACCTTGATGACTTTTGACGAATCATGACACCGTGTTTCCATCTTCCCGGTTCTATCCTAAACTCTTGTGATTCAATATTTCATATTTTATATGTTCACATTGAATTCGCCATAGTTGTCCTTTCCTTAGCAAGATTTAAACAAAGTGCACAATGTCATAAGTGTAGGGGAGTTTACTCCCACATGCTTAAACATTGAGGACAATGTTTATATCAAGTGTCGGGGGGACTTCTATCGAAGTAAGTGGTCTTTTCCATGAATTTGCCCTCATTTTTAACGGAAAATTTGATTTTTCGACATTTTTCAAAATTTTTAATCTATTTTGGCCCAGTTGTATAGTTATATTTTCCTTTATTATGTTTATTTTCTTTCCTTGCTAGAATAACTTTTCAATAAAGTGGTTTTAAATTCTTCTTAGTCCTGAACTTTTTGACTCAACCCGAGTTTACTTATCTAAGTTTACTCTAGCTAGTATCCTTAACGTGTTTAAGTCAAGTTTTGCTAGGCTTTTATATAGGGAGCTATAAAACGCGAAAGCCTTAACTCTCACGGGTTAAGAACAAGAACTTTTCGCAAGTTCCTATAATTGATCCTAGAGAGTCGTTTATTAAGGGAACTTTAAAATGCGATTTCTAAACTTGAAAAAGTCTAAGAATTTGCAAGATCCTATAGGCGACTCGAAAACCCAAAACTTTGATTTAATAGGCTAAGCATCCATGAGTCTCATTCCTTGAGATTTTAAACTGTGGAGGACGAGAGATGATAGAGTCAATTATAAGTTTGGTATTCTTTCGTGAATTTATGTGAGTTAATTATAAGCCTATTCTCCCTCCGCTTGTTAATAAATTATCTGCAATAAATAAGGTTGTACGATTTAAAAGGTTACTTAGCTTCTAGCCCAAGATCGTTTAAAAGTTGCTCGGTATGGATTAGAGTTCATAGCCAAGGCATAACTTATTGAAGCGGGATGCGAAGATTGGCGAGTCCGAAAAGGCCCTAACAAGGCATGAGGGCTACATTTTGATTGCTAAAGATCCAAAAGTGATGTGAAGAATCATTTATCGAAAATCAATATGAAGGATCGAGACACACGACGAAAAGCAAATACTCCCCTAAAGATCATGGAGAAGTCTATCCAAAAAGACCCTAACAAGGTATGAGGATAAATAGATCCAAGTCCTAAAAGGAGGCGGATCGTTATATATATCAAAGTCCTAAATAAAGATTGGAGAAAAATGAAGAAGTCGTGGTCCAAAGATGAAGAATCTCTCAAAACTTCAAGTGAAGAAATTCCTATTATGAAGAGAAGGCCATTATTTCATGAACGTCTCTCAAAGATTCGAAGTATGAAGTCGCTGCCAAATATCGGTCCGAGAAAGGTCTCAAATCGTGAAGCTAGTTATGCCAAGATATGAACTTTATGAGGTCCCGAGAAGCAGTTTTAAAAGATTTTGTCCTTTAGCTAACTATTGATTAAATCGTTCACTTTATTTTCGGCTGAAATAACTATTGAAATAAGTCAAACAATGCATCTTCGTGATCATTCAAGACAAAAATAAAATATAAGAGATACACCTAGGAATAAGGGAGTCTAAGTGAATAATTGGCCCACATGAGTTCGTGTTAGTTTGCTAACTTATAATAACAATGATCTCGTTTTTAATCTTGGTATGGGGAACGTGAAACTTGAGGATGATAAACGTTCATGGCTGCCAAAACCAATGTAAGTGTTTAATTTCTTTACTTGTTTCTATCTTTTTATGTTTAGTATTTAATAAAGGCCAAGGTGGGTTATTTATGATGGAAAATGTTAACCGTGCTTTAAAATTAATGCATTGCATGAGGACATTGCAATGGTCAAGTGTAGGGGATTTAATAAGTGTGAAAACACTTATCCTTTTACCACTTATTTCCAATAATAACAAGACCAAAACGTGTGATTTATGTCGTAAAAGTCGGAATTATGCGTGGTTTGTGTTTTTATTGTGTTTTAGGACCAAAATATGAAAAAGGAAGAAAACACTGGCTTTCACGGGCTTTTATCGAAGAAAACGGGAAAAGACGAAGTCAAAAGATCAAGAGTGCAAAAAGAACGGAAGTCCAAGACCTATTCCGAAGATTTATCGAAGAAAAAGTCTAAAGACGGAAGTTTAATGAAGTCGAAGAACTTAAGTCTAATAGAAGAAGAAAATTAAAAGACAAGTTCAAATCCCGAGACGACATCGAGAAAACACAAAGAATTAAAGTCGAGTCGAGAAGACGTGAAGAAATAAAGAAAGAAGATGCAACACATGCACTCCTTCCACTTTTCCTATAAATACCCTCCTAATACACATTAGGAGGGAGTTAGTCTTTAATTTTTAGTTTTTCATTTTTGCACTTTTCTTTCTAGTTTTAGAGAGAGAAAGTTCTCTACTTTCTCTCACTAAGTTTCATGTTTTCTTTTAATCTTTCAAGATTAAACATTTGTGTATTGCTTATTTCATTAATCAAGTATAGTTAAGCTTTTAATCCTTAATCTCATTCTACCTTTCTTTGATTTTTAGATTGATTTTGGTGCGAATTTCATATGATCCGTGTTGTTCTTAATGATTTCGTGCTTAAAAAGTTAATCTTTTGATCATTACTTAAGTTTTCATACGAATAAGCTTTGAGATTCTTGTGCTTATTGGCTTATTTTTATGTTTAGCTTATTTACTTATTAAAAGTTTTCTTAAAAAGTTCATATTTTTATTGTTTGAATTAAAAGTTTGCTTATTTTGAGGTTGGATAAGTTGTTAGTAGTGCTTATTTGATCCGTTTAGTTATTGATTCGTTTTAGTTGGTGAAGAGCTTATCATTATAGCTTATTCATTGGCTTATTTCGATCTCCATATAAATCGGAAAGGGTACAAACCCCTTTCCGATCTGCGTATTCCGACCACCACCATTTCCCCCTTATTCCGATTGGCCAATCGGAAAAGGCTTTTAAAGGTTTCCGATTTGAGCAGCTATTATTCCAATCATAGTGATCGGATTAGGGTTAACATATTCCGATGGCAGGGACTTGGTTACATTCTGACCACCACCATTTACCCCGTATTCCGATCAGCATCACTTTCTAGTTATTCCGATTGAAGGGTTTTTGTGGATATTCCGACGGTGCAACTTTTATACATTCCGATCAACAGATCGGAATAAATTCCGATCTGGGCCTTTTTAGGGCACATTCCGATTGCCCTCTTGTTGATTATTCCGATTGATGTTATTTTCAAACATTCCGATTTTGGGTTTTGAGCTATATTCCGATTAGGGCTTGTTTAGTTTATTGTTTTCATAAAATTTCTAAGTGTTAGTTTTATTTAGTGTGCTAGAACTTTTCTAATATTGCCTTTAAGTTTACAAGCATTTATTTTAACTCGTCATTTTAGTATTAATCTTTAAACTTCTACTTTACTCAACAACACTTAAATTACTTGCTATTAGTTTAAAATAGATAACCAACCAAACCATTCTCTTGTTCACCAAAAGACAATTGAGTCGCACTCTAGACCGGTATCAATTCGAAGAGATTCGGACGATAATATTTCATACTTAGCCAAAAACCAAGTATTACCGGGCACTTAACCGATGAGGTTGGGACGTTCCGAGAAGAAAGCCGCTACATGGGAAAGGCCATTTTTGAATCTTAAATCTCGTCATTTTCGGCGAGTCTAATATTCCACTTAGATGATTAGCAACCATAATAAATGTCGATTTTAACGGTCAAAACTTTGAAAATTAGTACATTTGCCTAGTCTTTTATAATTGTGGGAGTGAAAAGTTATATTTACACGGGTTATTAGTATAAGTAGTGTTATCATTTTGCCAAAACATTTTCACAAGGAGTCTTAGCTTAGTTGGGAGTAATAAAAAGAGGATGACGATCTTTATTCCCTGGATACACCCAGTTTGTGTGTTTCCCGTTCTATGATCCTTATACCTTGAATAAAAAGTCGAGCATGGCGGGTCACAATGACTTTTTATTTTTATTTTATCAACAAAGAGATTTTGAATAAAGTGGTTTTAAAATTGTTTTTGGACTTAACATTTGTGATAATAGTTGCTTCGGGGCAAGCAACGCTTAAGTGTAGGGGTGTGATGGACACGTAGTTATACATGTTTTTAATGGTAATATCCCTTCATTTATGGCATAATAAATAGCAAAACGTGTATTTTTAGTGCATATATCGTTTATATGTGTTATTTATTATTGTAGGTACGGATATGAAGAAAACAAGAAACAAAGCCAAAATGTTAAAAACGAGCACGAGACATGGAAAGAGGGCGAAAAAACGAGTCCGGCGGTGCATTCATCTTTTATTAGGCCGGCTCGACACCATTTTAATGGATCAGACCGACCCATTACTTTTCAAGTGGGCTTACCATTTGTGATTACTAACTGCAGGCCTAGTTTCTACCACAGGCCCAAATACAAGAAAGATTGGAGGCCCGTCAAAGCTCTGACCACAACCAACCTTATCACAAATAGATATCACATCCAGATATATGATAGAATATATCTCATCTTTTTTGGGAGATTTGCGTCTTTTTTTTCTTTAGGATAGAATATTTTTGTTTTCCTGGTTCTTTTTATTCTTTGATTCTAGTTTATTTACACAAAAACAAACTCAGTTTGTCATTTTATTTTGCATCTTATTTGATTTAAGTTTATGAGCAAAGTTTCAGTTTCAATTTATTTTGTTTTAGTTATTGATGTTTGAAGACATTCATTCGGTGATGTTTTGATTGGGAGGTTGTAGATATTAGTTGATTTGCATTTTGTGTTTGTGATAATGTTGGATTCGGATAATACCGTGATTCATTTAGTTTGTAGATTGTTTTAAGTTGAGTTTCGGTAGGATTGATGTCGATAATTGTGACATGGTTGGAGTTATGACTTTTGGCGTCATAAGCTTGTTTTGCATTATGAATTTTGAAATTTTCTTTGTTTAGATATGGATTAGTGTTGGTATAGGTTATTCAGATTTGGATTATGTTTTATTTTTTGTTGGAAATACGTTTTAACGTATATTAGAAGTATCGGTCACTCCAACAATATTATTAAATGTAATTAACTTGTAGTTAGTTCATTATGTTAAAGTAAGTAACAAACCAACCCATGGGCTTATCCATGGGTTGAAGGCCCAAGCCCACATAGGCTTGGGTATATAAGCCCCCATTCCTTCATGGAAAGGGGTTGGTTGATCATTTTATCATTTCAATAAACATAGTTTTCTCTCATCTTTCTCTCTCTAGTTTCTCTCTCTAGAAACAACAACCCTCTTGATAGGATCATAGATTATCATTATTTTACAATTGGTATCAGAGAGCCATGGGGTGATTTAAGGTTTTGATTCATGTTGTTCTTTAGTTTTTGATTGTGTAAGTGGGTTTTAGGATAGTTTATCTCAGATCTTGAAACTTTTGTGATTTTTTGGTTTAGGTTTGTAAACAAATCAACTACATAGTTGTGGTAGTGATTTGGTTTACGTGTTCTGGTAGACATCACAAATTTTTTTTGATTCGTGTGGTGTTTCATTGGAATACGGTTGCAATAAATTGGGTTTTGTTAGGATTGATTTTTGGCGATATTCTATTTTCGGAAGAGGGTTTTCAGTTTTTTCCGAAAGTCAATTTTCGGAACGGGGTTTATAATTCTGAAACTCACCAAATATTCCGAATTAGTGCAAGTATCTGAAAGTAGTCCAAATATTCCGAATTAGTGAAATTATCCGAAATTAGTGCAATTATCCGAAAGTCTGTGCAATTATCCGAACATTTGATTTATTCCGAATATCATATTTTATCCGAATATCAGAATTTATCCGAAAATTTGATTTATTCCGAATATCAGATTTTATTTGAATATCATATTTTATCTGAATATCAGAATTTATCCGAAAATTTGATTTATTCCGGATATCTGATTTATCCGAAAATCTTATTTATTCCGAATATCTCTGTTATTCCGAAAACAGTGTAATTATCCGAAGATAGTGCTTTATTCCGAAAGTGAAGACTGTTTTCTTATTTGTTTAACTTAGAAGATTTTTCAAGGATTATTAGAGGATTTTAACATTGTTACATCAACACACAAACTACATCAACAACAACATTTTTCACAACCTTACTTCACTTCTCGATCAAAATATAATCTTTTTTCCTTCAAGTGATAAAAAATGAATCCTCATTCAGTTATGCCGACGATGACATCGCTTACCGATCTTTTTATCATCTCGGGTACCGACACCCATCCATCGTTGCTTATCAAAGAGCTATTTGAATCATGGCAAGGTCGCATGAGGTCTTATATTATGGGTAGACCCAGTGGGAGACTTATGGTTCAATCCATTGAGCAAGGACCACTCGATTGGGGCGAAGTTACTGTAGACAATGTGACTCGACCAAGGATATTTCATGAATTAATAGCTGCTAATCAAATCATTACCGATGCGGATGACAAGGCCGTTCAGACTATACTTCAAGCTCTTCCACCAGATATTTTATCAAATGGTAAGCGAACACAAGGTAGCAAAGGAACTTTGGGATCGCTTAACGGTTTTGTTACAAGGGACTTCACTCACCAAGAAGGAACGAGAGTGTCAACTCTATGACTTGTTTGATAGGTTCTCATACATTCCAGGGGAAACACTTCATGACTACTACTAGCACTTCACTACATTGATGAATGATTTGAACGTGTATAATCTCTAGATTGCTCAGTTTCAGCTTAACACCAAGTTTTTGAACACGTTACCCCTAGAGTGGAGCCAATATGTCACTGACGTTAAATTGATTCGGGATTTGCACAAATCTAATTTAGATCATCTTTATGCTTTCTTGCAGCAACACGAGAAGCATGTGCTCTAGAAATGCACGTCTCAAGGATCTTATTCTGAACCATTGGTGTTAATGGCAAATCATCCAACTTTGTCATATAACAACACTCCGTATGCTATGGGACAACAATCTTCATATCAGCCCTTGTATCAAACTCCAAGCTTTCCTCAGTACTCGATACTACCACAACCACCTACATCATATCAGCAACAATATCAGCAACCAGCATTATCATCACAACATGCTCAACAACCATACTCTCCTTATCAACCACCAACAAATCCTTCTATCACCTACCCGCAACATGAAGTTCCTCAACCCCACTATTCATAACATGTCGGTACTCCTTCAAGTGTGTATGTAGCTCCACCAGCACCAGTTTTCTACTGCGATGATGAGGTTCCAGTTCCTGAGTTCAGACAAGGGGATAATCCTACTGATGTAAGCCCAAATTTCTGCCTACATAACTCAAACGTTGAACAAAAGATGTTATAGGGGACCATCTCCAACAAACAATCAGTTGAGAAGTTTTTCTAACTCTCGTCAACAAGCAACAATCCAAGATGTTAGAGTTCTTGTGCAACCACTTCAGGGGAGACCAAGTTCATCCAATACTGGTGCACGCCCATTTAACACTGCTCCAAGAGGAAACAACACTGGTAAAGTGAAGATGAACATCTGCTATAACTTCAAAGGGGAAGGACATATGGCTCGGGAGTGTAAGCAACCAATGAGGAAGAGATATGGTACATGGTTTCAAGAAAATATTTACTTGGTTAATGCTCAAGTACAAGGTCGAGAGCTCGATGAGGAGGAGTTATCATTTCTAGTAGATCCAGGAGTTGTGGATACTGAAGGACTCACAACAGGTTTCACGAACAATGCAGCATATCAATGTGATGATCTTGATGCATATGATTTAGACTGTGAAGACCTCAACACCGCCAAGGCAGCTATTATGGAAAATCTCTCTCTATGGGTCTGATCGCATCGCTGAGGTACCAAATACTGCCAATGATGCTAGTATTGTACCTTATCAAGTTAAGCAAGCGTCTCCGTATCCGGAACAACCTCCGGTGGTTAGTAATTCAAACGAGGAAACAAACAATGATAGTGATCTCATTGTAAGTCCCAAGACTTTTAGTGAAACACAACCGAGGGCTAATACGTCTACGAATTAGTCTTCTCAACAAGATTTGGTTATGGTGTCAGCATCTATTCTTGGCCAAATGAATATTGCGGTCCTTGAAACCCTTAGTGTTAATCAGACATTATCTGCCGAGCTTGCTTTGTATAAGGAAAAGGTTCAAACCTTGAAATTAACTCCGTTGACCAATACCTTAACCAATTCAGAGCTTGATAGGTTTAGGAAAGTCCAAATGGATAACTTGCTAGAAATTGAAATTATAAGAGCAAATCTTTCAAAATAACTTAAAGAAAAAGAGTTAGTCGTTACTAATTTTCAAAAATTGCAAATGGATTTTGAAATTCTCGAGTCTAAAAGGGTTGAAACGGAAATTAAGGCGTTTGAGAAAATTAAAAAGACTGAAGTTTTGCTTTAAACAATACTCCGCTTCACATCTAGTACACTTGTTTCATTCATCCTTTAAGGAATTTACTCTATCACGTCTAACAGACCTGCCACCTAACCCGGGTTATGCAAAGCAAGCTCTTAACCACAACCCGCGACTTTATGATGCAACAAAGCTAGGTTTGGTCTTAGACCCGATTGGTAATTCGAATGATTCTGAGTATATATCACTAATTGACGAGTCAATCGGTCAAAAATGCTTTTGGAATATCCTAAGTTTGATAATGATAAACTTAATCAAGAGTATGCAAAAACCGATTTTAGAACTCGCTTTAACATACAAAGGGAATTTATCCATACACCAATTTACATGTCTACTAGAGAAAACCCTAGTATATTTCTTACACTTGTCAACCCGAATGAACCTAAGGAAATTCCAAAGGGTCTTCCACCGGTAAGTACAATATTACTAAGCTTGAAAGAGATTAGAGGATACTTTACCAGATTTGACAAAGTCATTAAGGAATGTACGACTTCAACGACTCAAGCTGCTGGAGAATGGGCTTTCGAACACATGAAATCGGTGTATGAGAAAGAGATTGTTCCATTTGTAAACAATCTTAAAGAGGGTTTTCTAGATCTCGAGGATAATCTTAATTTCGATATGGCTGAAGTCGCCAAAAATGAAGCAACGATCAATCGTCTTCGATAACTAAAAAAGAGGTACCTAGAGGAGAAAGAGATACTTGCCAATGCTAAAGAAACACTTGTTGGCTCAATTGATGAAAAGGTTCAAGAATCTCTCGGCACGGCACTTCCTGCTCTGCGAGATGAAATGAAACAAATTGCTGTAAGCAATTTAATATTCAAGTCTTCCGACACTCAGAAGTCAGATTTTCTAATTGCTCAAAGGCTCACTGATTACAAGTTGAAGAAGCTCTTACATGCTCGTATGATTCAAGTCGGTTCTTACAACCAAACCAAAGCTCAAAAGATCCTTCACACGGCTCTTAAGAAGGCTATGGATGAAGATATTGAGATATTCAAGAAACATGGCACTGTAGTTCCTTACAACATCTTAAATGAAGAGAAGAAGGAAGACGAATCAGACAACAATGATGATGATGATGACGATGGTGATGACGAAGGAGGTAGTGATGACGAAGGAGGTAGTGATGACGAAGGAGGTATTGATTACGAAGGAGGTAGTGACGACGAAGGCGGTAGTGATGAAAACAGTGATGGTGATGATAATGGTGATGGTGAAGGCGGTGATGGTGATGCTGAAGAAGAAGGGGACGATGATAAAGATAAAAAGGATGGAGATAAGGAAGAAAAGTCTTATAAAGTGATGGAGGAACAAGAATAAACTAGTTATTTAGTTTCTATAGTTTATGATATCTTTTATTTACTTTTCTTATTATGTGGTATCTTTATTAAGTTATCTTAGGAAGAATATTGTTATCTTTTTTCCCAAGATTAGTTTATCCTATAAAAATAGGGCATGGTGTTTATTGTATTCAGTTATGGAGTTATGAATAAAAATTACAGACTTTTAGTCTTTTGTTAATCAACTTAAATCCGGGTTAGGGTTTATTGTTCGATTTCATCCAAATAATCGGGTATTCGTTGAATCAACGATTGTTGGAGTTTACCTGATTATCGGTATTCTTTTTGAATCAACGATAGTTGGAAGGATTGTGTCTGGCGTTCTTTGGAATCAACAGATTCAATTATCTATCTTGTTTCCGCTACATCAGTTGGTATCAGAGCCGAAGTTCCTGATTAAGATGTTAGAATATCCATTTTTTGAGAGTGATGGTTTATCTTCTGATGAATGGGAAGATTATGTTGTAGCTAGTGATGATTATGACGGACCTCCCATATATGATGAATATGAAGAAGAACCGATGCTAGTTTATGATACAGATATTGAAGATGTCATTGAGAAAAAAGAAGGATTTACAGGAAAAAAGAATTTGGTGGAGAAAAAGACAACATTGAAGACACTGTAGTTGTGGCTAATAATCTTTGTTCTACAATGATCTAAGCTATCATGGTCAATACATTGGGTTTGAATACGATCAAGGTTCAAGGTCGATTCATTTTGAAGAAAGGAAATTTGTTGCAAGGGATGCAAACTTGGATGCTTCGAATACAAGAGACGAGTGAGACAAACTCGAGGGAGAGTTTTTTTGAAGTGAGGGAGAATGATGGAGGAACAAGAATAAACTAGTTATTTAGTTTCTATAGTTTATGATATCTTTTATTTAATTTTCTTATTATGTGGTATCTTTATTAAGTTATCTTAGGAAGAATATTGTTATCTTTTTTCCCAAGTTTAGTTTATCCTATAAAAATAGGGCTTGGGGTTTATTGTATTCAGTTATGGAGTTATGAATAAAAATTACAGACTTTTAGTCTTTTGTTAATCAACTTAAATCCAGGTTAAGGTTTATTGTTCGATTTCATCCAAATAATCGGGTATTCGTTGAATCAACGATTGTTGGAGTTTACCTGATTATCGGTATTCTTTTTTAATCAACGATAGTTGGAAGGATTGTGTTTGGCATTCTTTGGAATCAACATATTCAATTATCTATATTGTTTCCGCTACATCATAAAGACAAGTCTGATGATGATGATGCTATGGAGGATGATGCTGCCAAAGGTGACAAATCTCACAAGGATGATGTTACCAAAGATAAATCAACTCCAATAGACAAGACACCTCCACCTCGACAAGGAAGATGCACCAAGAAGTTTCATGATGTAGATGCTGCTACAGCTTCATCATCTACTCCAACCACAACCGCTCCTACAACCACATCTGTCCCAGTCATATCTGGCCCAGTTACCACTGCTTTAGTTACCACTCCTTTAGTGCAACAACCATTGCCAGAACCCGATCAACCTGTACCGGATGTTCCTGTATTTACTCAAGTTCTTGATGTTCAAGAGTCAAGTGAACCAACATGGGTTGATACACTCGAGGAAGATGAAAATGCACCCGAACAAACTTGGGTTACAAACGCAGCTGCACTTCGTCCATTGACAAAGGCTGATGAAGCTGACTTCTCCCAATTACTCAGCAATCCTATAGATTTTTCAAGATACTTGGCGTATAACTATGGGCCTAACATAACCCAAGCAATGGTTGTGCGAGGACTCAAAGATCCCACCCTTCTTGCTAAACCCAAGATCAGCTGAATGGAATACGAGTACAACTCTAATGAGCTCCTGAAAGCAATGAGAACTACTCAAAGGAAAGGTCTTCATGCACCTGAAAAACCTCCTCTCCCGACAGCCAAAGATGATGATCAAATCACACTCGACTTCTTCGTCAGCAATGATCTAGAATACATGGTCAAGGGAGCAGACAAGTATGAGACCTCATTAACATTGCTAAAAGCTGCAAACTGGGAGTCGATACCTTGGAAAGAAGAAAAAGTCAATCTTCTCTGGGTACCGAAAGTATATTCTGAATATGATCACTATGTCGAATTGGGAGCTTCACATTAGGACGAGCGTGTGCGACGCGCCTATAACTATGCATGTCTACACAACTCAGATTCTCAAGTCTTTTCTCTTCTCCGAATTAGAAGCATCCAAGGAGTTAGGATTCAACCCAAAATAGGCTATCACCACTTTACAGAGATCAGAATTAAAAGAGATGACGATAAAATCTACACTATCCAGGAAGGAGATTTTCCACTTCTTCGTCTCGAAGATATTGAAGACATGTTGCTTTTGATAACTCACAACACGCTCAGACACTTGAACTCTGAAGAAATCATTGCCTTGAATTCAGCTCTGAGAATGAACACACGTCAAATTGTCATCAAGAAACGAGTTGAAGATCTGCAACTTGGCGTAGAAAGTTATCAAAGGAAGCTGAATCTTTCTAATCCACACACTCAAGTGTTGCCTAGGCATGCAGACAAATCTCCATACACCAGCACAACTGACCCAATTCATGAAATTTTTTACTTGAATGGCCGTGGACAGATGAAGCTCATGAGAATTTTAGAGATTCACAAATTCAGTGACGGGACTCTAAAACATATCCGGGAAAAGTTGGTGCACCTCAATGATAACAAGACTCTTCTAGAGGTAATAGTAGAATGTGTTGGGAATCTAAACTTGTTAGATTCCCTGATCATAGATTTAAACATAATTAGGCTGTTAGATAGTCCCTTGCCTATGCCTAGGAGGCAGGCAAGTTTCGCAAGACTCACAGAGATCCAAGTCTCCGTGAGCAACCTCAGAGGAGTCCATGTCAGAGACATTGTCAAGGAAGTCAAAGATTACTTGAAGACATACTCATTGGCTGTGATGGATAACAGCCAAGATGTATCAGGGACTCTGAGGGGTTGAGGGTTAATAGGGGTGGCAATACCCTGTTAACACTCAGCACACTTTGGACATGCCATTTGTGTGTTCGAGACTATGAAGAAAAAGGAAACTATTTTGACAACTGTTTCCTTAAAGCATAATGGAAGACTACCAAGAATAGAAGGACATCATGTGACTGATGTGGGAACTTGTAAAAACTTGTGTAGTCACCATCAAGTACTATTTAGGTCAATCTCGTAACACTATAAATAGGATGTGTATCCATGCATTAATGTTCAACACTTTGAGATATTCATAACATTATTGCATATAACTTAGTGAATCAAACAGCTACGACTGTATTCATAAGTTAGGGTTTATAGTTGTTCAAAGTGTGCACAACACATTGTCATCAAACGGTGTTATCCATAACACTTGTAATTCTTTATTATACAATAATAAGATTACGTTTGAAAAGTAATACCTTGTGTTGATTAAGTTAAGATTAGGGTTTCTTGCATTGATTAGGGACTTTCAATTGGTATCAGAGCGGTGTTTGATATTAAAACCTTCAAGAAACATCGTTCTCAGTTTTATAATCAAGATCCACCATGCCAGAAACTTCTAACCCACCACAATCACCTTCCACAAACCCATCTTCACCAAGACTCAACCCTCCTGCCAATGACGATGATCTACCCCAACTTCTTGACTCAAGAGGTGGATCACATGTCACAAGTGTACCAGTCTTTGATGAAGAAGATTTTGCCAGTTGGAAGAGTCAATTTCTTGTATATCTTGATGGGCTTGAACCTTTTCTTCTAGAAATTTTAGAAAATGGTCCTTATATTCCCATGGCGCTTACATCCACTGAAGAAAACCCTCTTCCCAAACCTCTCAAACAATGGACTCCAGCTGATAGGAAATTGGCAAACCAAGATAAACGTCTCAAAAGCATCATAATATCCTGTCTTCCCAAGCATATCGTGAAGTCTGTCATTCAGTGTCTCACAGCTAAACAAATGTGGACAGACCTCATCCTTGGCCATGAAGGACCCTCTGAAACAAGAGAGACAAAGATTCAGGCACTCAGACTTCAGTTCAATGCCTTCAAGTCACTTGAAGGTGAAAAGGTTCAGCAAACCTATACTAGGCTGAAGATTCTTCTTAATGAACTAGCAATGAATGATGTCACTATTGGTCAAGCTGAGATCAATGCCACTTTTGTCAACAGCCTTCCAAGAAAGTGGCTGAGCATGAATCAGACTCAGAGAGCTAACAACTCAATCAAAAATGATACCCTTGCTCAGCTCTATGGAAAGTACAATTATGAAGAAGGGCTGATTGATACTATTTACAAGTCAGAGACTGAAAGATTTGTAGTCCAAGGAGCATCTTCCAAAGCATTGATCTCTGCAACACATCCTCATGACAGCGATTCTGATGTTGAAGAAGATACCCGTAGCAGCCAAGAGTTCTTGACAGACCTTAATGCAGAGTTCCATGAAAGAGCCTTGCTAGCCAACCAAAGAAGATACTTTAAAAGATCAGGAAGAGTAGGATCAGCTAGTAAACCAACTGACAGGTCAAAAGAAACTTGCTTTGCCTGTGGAAAGCTTGGACATTTTCAAAAAGACTGCCCTTCCACCAAGACATCCTCACCCTCTTATCCATCATCTTCATCCAAACCTTACAAGTTCAAACAACATAATAACTCATCTCATCAATCCAATTCATCAGACACTGAGAAGAAGGATTACAAAAATAAGTACAAGGCACTTAAAGCTAAGTTAGAACAAATGAACTTGAAGATTGAAGCTCTGTCCAAGAAGAAGGGTAGTGAGAAAAAGACAGAGAAAGGGTTGGTTGCTGAAACGTATGATTGGAATGATGAACCACTGACTTCAGATGAAGAAGATACCACCAGAGTCAGAGCTTTCATGGCGATAGCTGAGGATGAACCAGCTGTTGGAAAAGGTGATGCAAGATCAGGACAATGGGTTGACATCACAATGAAAAAGGTACACAGGCTTTTATCCATGTCTGATAGTGATGAACGTAAGCATGTCCTTGATCACACCATTGTTGATTTACACTTTGTTGAGGAACAAAGAAAGAACCTACTTGATAAGTTTCACTCTGTTAAATCTGAAATGCTAAATGCTAAAGCTGAATGTGAAACTCTCAGACGGGTTAATTTAGAGAAAATATCCCTGCAAAATGAAGTAGCTAGATTAACCTTGAAAAACATTGCTTTAAATGATCAAGTCTCTGAATTAAACAAGGTTATTGAAAAATGGTTGTGTGCTAGGTTTACTATAGATCAATTGCTTAGGGATGAAGTGCCTGCTGACTTAAAAAGGGATATATCTGCTAAGAAAAATAAGCTGAGAATTCTCACAAAACCCAAAGACATTGTCTTTAAATCTACAGAGACTATTCATATGTCAGATACCACTTTGACTAATGACCCTGTCTCTGAAGATGTGGTTGAGATACCACCCTTGCCCAAACTCTCTGGAGTTGAACCCAGCAGTTCTTCTAGATCTGCAAAGGGTGAACTTAGGACAGATATTGAGAATCCTCCAGCTAAATTTTTTCATGTGCCTGCTAAACAAACTGGCAAACAAGTAGCTTTTAAGCCTGTTACTACTAAAGCTGTGAATAAGGTTGACCCTACCACTGAAGATCGCCTCTTGTCTCTTATGAAAGAAGTAGAACTCTTGAAACAACACATTAAGCCTTCTGCTGAATGCTCTACTTCTCATGAACCTAAGTCAGTCCTAGGTGAACCCAAAGGGGAAAGGTTAATCAAACCTTATTGCAATGTATGTAAAAACTCTCACCATACGACTTTAGATCATGTCAGACACATGGCAGCTAAAAGAGCTCAGACACCCTCTAGGGACAGACCACAGAGTTCCAAAAGACAACAGGGAAATTAAAAACCTTATCCTCCCTATAAATTCTGTGGGTTCACAGACCATCACTCAGACGAGTGTGGTGACTTCCCTGGGTGTGATATCTGTGGAAGTTATAACCATGAAACAATGAAATGTCCCTCCCAACGCCAAAAGTTCTTCAGGAACACAAGAGTTGCTAATAAGCAATTTAGGGAACCCACTAGAAAGTGGGTTCACCATAGGAACTAACATGTTTCTATGTATCTGTGCAGAAATATCTCAAGGAATCGGTATGGTATCTAGATAGTGGATGTTCTAGACACATGACAGGGATTCAACAATACCTGCACAGATACTCAAAGGAGTCAGGTCCTAAAGTGGTGTTTGGAGATAACTCTTTAGGTGACACAGAAAGATATGGCTCAGTGAACTACAATGGGATTACATTTACCAGGGTTGCATATGTGAATGGTCTTAAACACAATCTTATTAGCATCAGCCAATTGTGTGATGCTGACTATAAGGTTTTGTTTACTAAGACTCAGGGAACCATATTCAACAAAAACAATGATGTTGTGCTGATTGCACCTAGAAGGAGAGATGTTTATGTCATCAACATGGCTGTGTGCTCTGAAGACAGCTCAAACTATTTTCTTGCTAAAGCCTCTGAAAGTGTCAATTGGCTGTGGCACAAAAGACTGTCTCATCTCAACTTCAAGAACATCAACAAGATAGCCACTCAAAACTTGGTTGCTGGTCTACCTTCAGTAATGTTTTCCAAAGACAAGACTTGTTCTGCCTGTGTCAAAGGAAAGCATCACAGGTCTTCATTCAAGACTAGGCAATCATTCTCTATTGACAAGTGCTTACATCTCCTTCACATGGATTTGTTTGGGCCTGTCAAACCTCAGACCATTAATCACAACAAATACACCTTGGTCATAGTTGATGAATTTTCAAGATACACATGGGTGTTCTTCCTTAGAAGGAAAAGTGATTTCACAGAACTTCTCTTCAGCTGGCACCCCTGAACAAAATGGTGTGGCGGAAAGAAGAAACATGACATTGATTGAAGCAGCAAGAACTATGTTAAATGGTGCAGCCTTACCAAAGCAATTTTGGGGAGAAGCTGTTCACACTGCCTGCTACACACAAAACAGATCAATCATTGTCAAAAGACATGGTAAAACTTCCTATGAAGTTTTCAGAAAAAGATCTCCAGATGTCAGCTATTTTCATGTGTTTGGATGCCCTGTGTTTATTTATAACTACAGGGATAAACTTGGAAAGTTTGATGAAAAAGCTGATGATGGTTTCTTCTTGGGATACTCTCCAACAGCCAAAGCCTTCAGAGTATTCAACATCAGAAGACAAGAAGTAGAAGAAACATTCCATGTTAGATTCAATGAAGATGATGATGTCATACAGAGAACAGGAACAGAGGGTGATGAAATTGATTTTAATGAAAATGTATCTTTCCCAAGTGATGAGTTCACAGAACCCAGACCTACCTGTCATCATCACTCCAACACTCTCACTCCTTATGTCCCTGCCTTTGACCCTCTGTCTACTCACAACATAGAAGTTCCTACCTCTCAGGAACTTGATGAAGAAGAACCTCAAATCTCGGGTGGTTCTTCTCCTTCTAATGCTATTGATGACTCACCAATTCTTCAAATCCCTGAAGACTCTCCTACTGATAATGAAATAGCACCCCTTGATATGGCTGAAGAAGACTTTGACAATGAAGTAGTCTTTGAAGAAAGCCCTCCTAGTAAGCAGGATGAAACTCAAATTGTACCAGCTGTGTCCACAAGTGTTCCTGTCCTTGAGTCCCCAGCTCCTCAAAATAAGTGGTCAAGAGATCAACACATTCTTCTTGTCAACATTATTGGGGAACCTAATGCAGGGGTCACAACTAGACAGCGAATCCAAGACTTAGAGTCAGCCTCAGCCAATGAATGTCTCTTTGCTGAATTTCTCTCACAAATTGAACCTAAAAGAGTAGCTGAAGCTCTGGTAGAAGAAGGATGGGTAGCTGCTATGCAAGAAGAGATCAATCAGTTCAAAAGGAACAAAGTATGGACACTAGTGCCAGCTCCACCTGGAAAGAATATCACAGGCACTAGATGAATCTATAGAAATAAGATGGATGAAATTGGGAAATCATCAGGAACAAGGCCAGACTGGTGGCACAGGGGTTCTCTCAGACTGAAGGAATTGATTATGATGAAACATTTGCTCCAGTTGCTAGACTTGAAGCCATCAGAATCTTCCTTGCTTATGGTGCCTATATGAACATCACTGTATATCAGATGGATGTAAAGAGTGCATTCCTCAATGGTGATTTGGCTGAGGAAGTGTATGTTGCACAACCTGAAGGATTTGAGAACAGCGAGTTTCCCAACCATGTGTACAGACTTCACAAGGCAATGTATGGGATGAAACAAGCTCCAAGAGCATGGTATGAAACTCTTTCCAATTTCTTAACTGAAAATAAATTTATCAGGGGTTCTATTGATAAAACACTCTTTACCTTCAAGGATAAGAGTGATTTCATCATTGTGCAGATTTATGTGGATGACATCATCTTTGGGTCAACAAATGTCAATCTTAGTAAACGTTTTGCTAAATTAATGACCAAGAAATATGAGATGAGTATGATGGGTGAATTAACTTACTTTTTGGGCTTTCAAATTAAACAATGTCCTAAGGGAATTTCAATTTGTCAAGAAAAGTATGTTAAGGATTTACTTAAAAAATATGACTTAGCTGATTGTGCATCAGTGAAATACCTCATGCTTCCACCCAACAACTTGGGCCCTGATGAGTCAGGGATCTCTGTTAATGAGACTTTATATAGAGGCATGATTGGGTCACTCATGTATCTAACAGCTAGTCGTCCAGATATCCAATTCTCCACATGTCTCTGTGCAAGGTACCAAGCTAACCCAAAAGAATCCCATCTAGTGGCTGTTAAGAGAATTTTCAGGTATCTCAAAGGAACACCATCCCTAGGCCTATGGTATCCAAAGGAATCAGGCTTTGATCTCAAGGCCTATTCAGATTTAGATTATGCTGGATGCTGTATTGACAGGAAAAGCACTTCAGGGAGCTGTCAAATCCTAGGAGGAAAATTGGTTGGATGGAGTGCTAAGAAGCAAAACTCTGTGGCTATGTCTTCAGCTGAAGCAGAATATGTCGCTGCAGCCAGCTGTTGTGCTCAGGTGCTCTGGATGAAAAGTCAATTGGCTGACTATGAAATTTTGTATGACAAAGTGCCAATCTTTTGTGACAACAGCAGCGCCATTGCCATATCCAACAACCCTGTTCTTAACTCTCGTACCAAACACATTGATATCAGGTATCATTTTATCAGGGATCATATAATGAAGGGAGATATTGAGCTGCATTTTGTTCCCACAGAGCTGCAACTAGCTGATATCTTTACAAAGCCTTTGGCTGAAACTTCGTTCAACAGGCTAGTTGCTGAGCTAGGGATGCTCAATATCTCAAAGCCTGTGGCTTGATATTAAATGTGTTCATTAAATGATTGATTCTATATTAAATGTTTTTCACATGAAACTAGGTAGTTACTTTCCAAGTAAATGCAAAAAACATTCTCAAATATTTAATCATTTATTTTTCGAATAACGAGGAGACGAATAAGTTTTGAAAGGTCAAGGGACCCACTTGAACAGTCATTTTCTCACTTTGCATTTAATGCGGTTGAATAACTGTTTACGTATTTTGAATATATATATTGTGTCTTCTCTCTTCTCACCCACCACCATTCTCATTTCTCAAATCATTTCTCTCTCTAAGTTCTTCTCTCTATTAACCTATCCGCCATTTTCTTTCACCTTCAACCTCGAATCCATGGCGTTTTCAGTTCCCAAAGCAGTAAATGTTAACTTCGAGATCAACGAAAGCATCCTCGCCTCCAACAACGCCATTGGATGGATAAAGGCACCAAATAGCACCTACTCAGATCTGGTTAGTTTCATGCAGAATTGTGACCTAAGTGAAGCCTTCACCAAATCCCCATCCACCTTTTACCAAGAATACCTTAGGGAATTCTGGTACTCTGCTGAGGTGGTTGATGACACCATAACATTTAGCCTTTCATGCAATGAACACCCTTTCGCCTTCTCCCTTAAAGATTTCTCAAGTGTGGCCGGATTGAAGCATGGAGATGAATGCCTGAAGGTAGTTGATAAAAAGGCTGTCAAAGAAGCCCTGGCCACACTCAAACCCTGCCATGATGTAAACCCTGCCCTTACACCAGCTGAGGTCCTCTCCAAATCTCCCTTGAAGATTAAGTATTTCACTCCCATGTGGCGTGTCCTTTTCACCCACATTGTTAAATCCCTGGGAGGTATGCAGGGATCCCAAGATCAGATGTCTTTCAACCATCAGGCTATTGCATATGGATTAATCTAGGGAGCTGATGTTGATGTTGGAAGCATTCTCTTCTCCAACCTTGTAGAACAGTTGAAGGGAAGGAATCAAGTCAGGGAAAAGAATATCTGCTATGTGCGCTTCCTGTCTCTGATCTTCGAAAGTCTGCTGGGAGACAACTACCACAACAATGCTTTGACTGCTCTTAAGCCCTACCGCATCACAGGTGCCATCTATAAAGAAATAGGAGCTGAAGATGTCCCTGTCACCGCTCATATGATGAATGTGGCCAACCAACTACCAACAGCTGAGAAGCCCTTGCTCCCTTCTTCTGAGAAGGTGAATACTTCTAGTGTGTCTGGCAAGTCTAAGTCTTTGACCTCTGGGCAGCACACTACCAAGTCCAAGGCTTCTTCTGGCCAACAGCCTAAGAAGAAGAAAATCCCCTCTTCTTCCCACACCAAAGCTGTTTCTAAGGCCAAGGGAAAGAAGATTGACACCTCCTCTGGTCCAGATACTCATGTGGATTCAGATACATCTGCTGACAAACAAAGGATTCTAGTGTCTCAAAGTCAGCTGAGACGACAGGAAACCAGCCTAATCCAGCTGATATCTCACAAGTAATCAGTGTACATTTTTAGAGGTTCACAAGCAGCCACTCTCATTTGTCTGTAGGAGAGAGTGGTGAAGTTAGGGTAATCCTCGACCCATAGAAGTCTGTCAATGCACTTAGAATCCTTTAAGACTTCTATACACCCTGTCTTTGCACCAGGGAATGATTCATTTGTGTTTATAAAGCACCCCGATGACCCTGCACCCTCTAGACAGTATTCAGGCTAACAACAACCTGAATACACTTATGTCTCAACCTTGATCAGCTGTACTTCACACAACCTCTTGGTTCCCTCCTTAAAAGAGTCCCAAAGGATTTATCCTTTTCAGGGGGAGCTGAATCATCACCCTCAGCTTTCCTAGGGGCAGCGTAACAGGCGACCTTTAACCACATATGTTTCACTCTTAAAAGAGTCCCAAAGGTTTATTAACCTTTTGGGGGGGCTGAATAATCACACTCAGCTTTCCTAGGGGCAGCGAATGGCGATCCATAAACAACATATGTCTCACAATCAAAAGAGTCCCAAAGGTTTTAACCTTTTGGGGGGGCTGAATAATCACACTCAGCTTTCCTAGGGGCAGCGAATGGCGATCATTAACCATATTTTTTTCACACTTAAAAGAATCCCAAGGATTTATCCTTTGGAGTGGCTGAGTAATCACCCTCAGACTCTCTGGGACAGCGAAATAGCGACCATTCCCCTTATCTTTTTCCCTGTTACTAATTGAAACAATTTGCAGGTTGAAATTGTACAGCCAGTAATCGAATCTCAGGTACAACAAGAAAAGGAGGCTGATACAATGACTCAAGACAAACCCAATGATGAAGAGCCTCTGTTAAATGCTGATGAAGAAATGTTATCATTGGAGGATTATGTCTCTGATATTGAGTCCATGCCTGAAGATGAAATCCCTGAAGGGATGTTTGAGGAGGAGGATGAAGAAGATGAGGAAGACCAGTTATCTGTCTCTCCTCCCAAAGAAATAGCGGTGTCCACACCAGCTGGCGATAAGACTCCTCCTCCCAAGGATGTTGTTGTTACTCCAAACTCTGCTACCTCAACAACAACAGTTTTCCAACGCCCAGCCTATGATCCAACAGCGGAGTTTCTATTGTTTGATCATCCTGCCCAGACTAACTTTGATCTCTTACCAAGGGGGGATGATTATGCTCAGCAAAGCCTCAACATCAAGAATCTTCAGCCTGTTCATCATCAGTCAGACATTTAACGTTTATCAAGGAAGCTGGATGTGATCAAGTCTGAAATGCACAACTTCACTGTCACATTCCCTGGAATCATACAAAAGGCTGTGGCTGAGGCGGTTACTGAGCCAATCAAGGATGGTGCCAGGAAAGGTGTTGCCCAAGGACTAAGTCACCTTTCTACTAGAGTGAAGGATGTCATTGACACAGAGGTCCCTGCCATGTTTCATGAACATGAGCTAACCATGCACAGGCAATTTGATGCGGTTCGCAACAGGCAATACCGGCATGCTAATTTTATTGTCAGTCGTGTTCAGGAAAATACTAATGCAAATGGCAACCTCCTGCTGAAGATTTCCAGGGCTTCAAGGAAAAGGCAACGTGCTATGGCTGCCTCTGTTGAACAGATTGCAAGGAATTTTCAAGCACGTTCATCCAAACGTCTGCGAAGCCAGGATGAACGTGAGGGGGAGAAAGATACAACACTCAGCCTTGCATCTGCTAAACAAGGCTCATCATCAGCTAACCCCACCATTACACCTGTTCCTCTCCAAGTCATCACACCTGTTATAATACCTGATGATGAGGATAATACTCAGGGGGAGCAACAAACTCAAGATGGAGCTGACTCATCAAAGTCTCTGGTTTTGGTTAACACCAGCAAGCCTGGGGATGATGATGAACCAGCTGCCAAGAAGTTAAAGTTCACTGTTAGCTCCCTCCCCAAATCAATCTAAACACAGGCTCAGACAGCATTTATCAGAAGAGCTGATGTTTTGAAAAACATAAGTGTAGAGTCCTCTGTCTCGAAGAAAGGAAAGGAGATAGTTTTGGTTGACACAGACACCAAACTCAAGAAGATAGCTGCGATGCTAGAGACAGGAGGATCCACCACAGACCTTTCCCAATTCTCAACCTTAACACCTTCCAATGAGATTCCTTTAACCCCTGAAGAAATAGAGAAACAGGATGAGGAATTCAAGAGATTAAATGAACTCAAGACAACCAAAGAATTGAATGAAGCTACTCTGAGGAAGATGACACCACCTGAAAGAGAAAAGAAAAAACAAAGGTTAAGGGAAATGGAAGCAAAACGCGCTGAGGCACTAAGGAAAGTCAAAACTGACTATGATGCCTGCGTTAACAACAGATATGCCCCTGGCAAGATAACCAAGTTCAAATACACCATTCATAAATCCACAAACATCCCAAGGATGATATTATGAAGGGATAACCAACCAGAAAATATGAATGTGTTTGACAACTTCAGGCTAAAGACACTTGGGTTATCAGAATGGTTCGAACTTGAAGCCTTAGCTGCCAAAAGAAATGGACAGGCAATTTTCCTTCTGCTGAAGACTATTAAGGCCAAGTTTACCTGGATCAAGGAAACAGCTGCTAAACTTAAGATTGATCCCCCACCACAGCTTTTTGAACAAGAACCCCCAAAGATTGGCAACAAAAGAAGAAGAATTTCTCAAATTGTTAATGAAACTTTTGTTACTGAAGATGTTCAAGTGGATGGCATGCACAGGGATTTGATCCTCCCCAATGGTATTGTTGGCCCAGTTGATGGTCAGACATACACAGAGCCTGAAAGAGGAATGGCATTCATGAACAGGGCTTGTCAGTATGCTTTTCAAAGGGAAGATGAGCTGTGCTTAGCTTCAACTATTCAGCTACTTTGTCACAAGAAGTCACTCAAGATCAACATAGAGTATTCCAAGAAGTTTGCCAAGACTTTGCAGGATGAACTAGATAACAGATTGGACTTGGCTGAAGCTGAAGAAAGGGTTAAAAATGATGACTATTGAAGATGTTCACAGCCCTTTTACCTTCATCTTTTATTTTACTTATGTAATGTACTTGTAATTTTTCTTTAAGTATTAATAAAATCATGAGGTATGTTTGTTTAGATCTGTTATGAGTAAGAAGAAGTTGTTAACTCACTTACCTTAACTTAGTTAGATCTAGCATTATTTATGTTTAAATAGGGGGAGATTGTTGGGAATCTAAACTTGTTAGATTCCCTGATCATAGATTTAAACATAATTAGGCTGTTAGATAGTCCCTTGCCTGTGCCTAGGAGGCAGGCAAGTTTCACAAGACTCACAGAGATCCAAGTCTCTGTGAGAAACCTCAGAGGAGTCCATGTCAGAGACATTGTCAAGGAAGTCAAAGATTACTTGAAGACATACTCATTGGCTGTGATGGATAACAGCCAAGATGTATCAGGTACTCTGAGGGGTTGAGGGTTAACAGGGGTGGCAATACCCTGTTAACACTCAGCACACATTGGACATGCCATTTGTGTGTTCGAGACTATGAAGAAAAAGGAAACTATTTTGACAACTGTTTCCTTAAAGCATAATGGAAGACTACCAAGAATAGAAGGACATCATGTGACTGATGTGGGAACTTGTAAAAGCTTGTGTAGTCACCATCAAGTACTATTTAGGTCAATATCGTAACACTATAAATAGGATGTGTATCCATGCATTAATGTTCAACACTTTGAGATATTCATAACATTATTTCATATAACTTAGTGAATCAAACAGCTACGACTGTATTAATAAGTTAGGGTTTATAGTTGTTCAAAGTGTGCACAACACATTGTCATCAAACGGTGTTATCCATAACACTTGTAATTCTTTATTATACAATAATAAGATTACGTTTGAAAAGTAATACCTTGTGTTAATTAAGTTAAGATTAGGGTTTCTTGCATTGATTAGGGACTTTCAGAATGGCACCCGGGATTTCGGCAGAGTGCCAACTACGTGATCAATAAAACTGATGAAAAGCTTAGGGAAAGACGGTTAATGAGGAGTCTAGAACGATTTGTCGGTTGAAGACCATATGGAGCACACCACAAGCTAATGGAACGATCCATTTAAAATGGGTCGTACTATCTCAGGTCAACTCCATATATTACTTGTAAATATGTAAATACTGTGAATATTGTGCTTTTGTGGCTTGCTGTAGTGTGAAAGTATGATAATTTTTCAAGAATTTCTCACGAAATTCTAAATCTTTTAAAATATATCATACTGAAGCACTACAACTAACCCTCATTAACTTGAGGGGGAGCATTAATATGTTCTATGGCCAACAACTAATTTCATTTTCTTACCTAAAGACCGGTTAATCCATTAATATCCAAAATGTTGATGGTTAATATTTTAGATAAGGGGAGAAAATAGGATTAAGGAGACTTGTAAACATATGTGGCTAAAAATGAAAAGGACTGAATAGAAAATCCAATTTGATATGTGCTATGCATATGTTAAGGGGGAGCATTTTGTTGTCAAAAACGCTAAAGGTACAAAACAATCTTGATATTTATATCACAAGTACCTCAATGATTTTAAGAAATTTTCATGAAGACGAATACTTACCCAAAACACACTTAACTAATGACGGATGTGGTGACAAAAGGGTGGTAGGATTAGGTACTAGTCCAATCATTCTTCCAGAACCGAAGGAATCTTCCCAAGGACAATTCCGTAGTTAGAAAATAGAAGTCCTTGGGAAAGGTGAGGAATGGATTGTGAACGTAGCTGAATGCTGACCAAGTATTGATGCTAGCACTGGAACAATCACAACAAGGTGCTAGTGATGATGTATTGGTAAGCATTAAAGGGGTTGGAGAATGAAAAAGAAATGTAAAGATAAAGGGTGTAAAGAAAGAAGCCCTTCTTACAACTTAGGCAGAAAACGGGTCAACTCATCTTGAAGACGAAAGTATCATTGACCCAGTGATGCGATGTACAACCCCTCCCAGCCAACTCAATATCTCTCAAAAGATATTTGTTTTAATGTCACAGAGTTCAAAACGTTATCTATTGGTTTATTCACTCCGAATAAATTGATATTAAAAAGGTGGCAATCCTCTCCAGCCTCCGCTCACCAAAACAAAATTCACCATTGAGTCTAGAGCTACGAGATCATCAAAAGTCTCATTAAGACACAATTTTAAAAACAAGAAAGATAATTTATGAGTCCTACGCAATATTCTTGTAATATTTCCAGAACATCTGAGTGATAAGAAAGTATTACAATGAAGATGGAAATCCTGCTTGAGCCAACATCAAACAAGCTCATGGTAGGTGACACGTGCGGTTCTTTAAGAACTAATCTTGTGATAACTGGAAAGAAACGATGGTTTGACTTTTAATTGAGATTAAACTTGTTCCAGGGCCTCTACGCAAACTCCAAGTGATCTTGCCAAAACACTCAGAGTGGCACTCTTTAGTGTTCACAGTGAAGAGTGGAAATCCTTCCAGTGTCAACATCAAACAGCATTGCGGTAGGTGACAAGCAAGATTCTATTAGAATCAAGCTCGTGACAACTGGAAAGCAACGATGGTGAAAATCTTAATTGAAATTCACTTGTTCCAGGTTCATGAATTGACGGCTTCAATCATAAGGATATATATTATCCAAGTGATGCACTCTTTATATTCGCAGTCAGCTTTGGACGGTCGAATAAAGAGAACGGGTTTACCCGCGAAATCTTGTCAAGAAGATCTTTAATTAGAGCTACCTGTCACAAGTACGATATTTACTATCGTCCAACGGTCTTCACCGACCGGAGGTAAAATGCTATCGAATCAGAATAAAATGTCAAAGTCATTTTATTCGTGTCTTATTATGTTGCTGCATTTGAAGACGTTGGCGTTGCGGGGTACCAGATGAAGTTATCCTCACATAGTTACTCCTTCTGAATCAAATATTTCAGCAAAATTCAAGAAAGTCTGACCTAAAAGTCTTCCGTTGTATCAACTCTGAGACTTTCAAGAATTTAACAAAGGATAAGTATGTGGGACATGAAGTCATAAAGAGGCGAACATCACAAGAAGGCAAAGATTGCACGTGAAGATGATCTCAAATTACAAGACAAGTTAAAGCCAAATAAACATGTTGCAAGCCAAAGCTCAAAGATTATTGCAACATATTCACAAGTCGAAAAAGAAACAGAAGCAAAGAAAAACAACTACGAGCTCAAGAACGAAGACTTAGTATAGTATGCTAGGTTTAGAACTTTGTAATTTGGAGTGACCTCCCTTAGGGGGATATTATTGGAAATACGTTTTTAACGTATATTAGAAGTATCGGTCACTCCAACAATATTATTAAATGTAATTAGCTCGTAGTTAGTTCATTATGTTAAAGTAAGTAACAAACCAACCCATGGGCTTGTCCATGGGTTGAAGGCACAAGCCCACATAGGCTTGGTATATAAGCCCCCTTTCCTTCATGCAAAGGGGTTGGTTGTTCATTTTATCATTTCAATAAACATAGTTTTCTCACATCTTTCTCTCTCTAGATTCTCTCTCTAGAAACAACAACCTTCTTGATAGGATCATAGATTATCATTATTTTACATTTTTTTTATTTCAAAATTTGATATAGGAAAAGTAGTTAGCTGTTGTTTTAGTTTATATAAATAGTTTCATATTTTAGCTTTACAAAAAATATAAATAGTTTCATAAATAGTTTCATATTTATGCTTTACAAAAAATATAAATAGTTTATATAAATAGTTTCATATTTTAGCTTTACAAAAAATATACTACTTTACTAAAATAGCTTTAAAAAAAATTGTTTATTAAATATAGAATATCAAAAAAATAAATAAATATAGATCTCACAAATAATTTTAAAATGTCATTTAGCTTAATTATCGTTAACCGTTTGATGTCTTTGGATCTTGGCAAATCCGGTTCATCTTTTGGCGAGGATCTTAATGGGTCTTTTAGCTAAATTATATTTAAATTTTATAGCTCGATTTGTTTTTAGCTTGGTATTTAGTCGATAAAATTGACAACTTTATCTACTAATTAGTTTGGTAATAAATTTGAAAGTAATAAACATTAGATTTAATTTACTTATTTGATCGGGTGGATAAATTTTCATCTTCGGATCATCATACGGGTTCTTTTCTCTCATCTATTTCTTTGTCGTTATTTCATTAGCTTCTATATGATTATTATTGTTGCCTTGTTGATGTTTAGATTTAATGTCATTATTAGAGTAGTTTTATTTATGCTTGTTTAGTATAGAATCTTTATTATCGTTAGTTGGTACCTTTAGCTTAATATTCGTAGTATAATTGTCGCTTTTATATCGTTTTATATTTTTAGTGTTTTAAAATTAGTAGATTTAAATATTAAACTCATAACCTTTTCTTTTTGGGAATCAAACTTGAGATATAAACGCATATTTCCAGTCACACTTCGCCGGAACTACAATAACCTTAAGGGTATACGAAAACGACTTTACTAGTGACCCCGTAGGCTCATGTACTTTTTGCCGTATAAAATACTATCTATGACTTATGCATAACCCAACAAATGTGATACTAGTCCTTGAAGACTTAGTATGCACTTTGGTCAAGTTTGGTTGTTGCATTAGACCATAGAAGCTAGGGATGCACTTTGCGGTTAAGGTACATTTTCGTTCTTCCACACGCCCTTTGATCATTCTTTTGATCATTACTTGACTATGTGATTGTTCTTAGCATCCTTTCCCTGACACTTATATGTGGTATGTAATTCTATTCTTTCACCCTCTCAAACCTTCATGGTCTTGGATACCTGACTCAAATAGGAGTTGTAGAGTGAGTTAGTAGTAGCTTAAAGTATCAAGCATGATTTATATAGTTTGCATCTTAATATGGTTAGTAGGCCCTATATTATGTGTAGTATGTGAAATTGAGCTTATCTTTAAGTTGAATGATTAATCCTTTGAGATACCAAACTACATCATATGTTGTTGTTAGGATACTACACATTTGGAATTGAAATATTCCAAAGATATTGTCATTATAATCCTTAAATAATGATATTAATCCGATCACAAGGGAGAGAAAGTGAATCTATACTCTTGCTCATGTTTTGTAAAATTTTAAGACATTTAGTATTAAGTGCTCTTAATCTATATAACAAAAATAGCTTTGTATTCTTCATTACTAAAGCCTTTTCGACTTACGCCAGAAAGGCACATCATGAACCACTATATATGACACAAGCTCTTTGTTTCTATAACTTAAGATTTTCATTCATCTCTTGAGCATTGATACTTGGCTTTGATTCATTCCTCTTTGTTTCTCTCTTTTCTCTTTTTGCTTACGAGTAGTCGTGTATCCCTTTCGGTCTTATTCAGTCTTTTTTGGTCTCGATTCTACTCATAATCCTTCATTAAGGCATTATAACCTAGTCTTGAAGTGGTCCAATGATTTTCAAAAGGCTTAATATATGTTTTAAGTATTTTAGAAAAATTTGGTTTGAAAAATTTCTTTCATTAACGTGACCTTTTATGTGTTATGTCTGCGGTTTATTAAATAGCGCGCTGGTAATGCACGGCTATTATCAATATTGAGCCGTGACCCACTAAGCTTAAAATAATGCTAATTTTATTATTTTAGACTTTTTCAAAAATCTTCTCCTTCCTCTTTCCTGCTGGTGCGACGAGGAGAACAATAAAACCACCATTAACATCTTTCAAAACCTTGCATATCACTCACACTAATTGGTTTCAAGACAAGGGTCTCATTCATCCTTCATCTAATACCGATTAATTGTAAGTATCTTCATTCAAATTCAACTCATTTATTCTAGGGTTCTTAGTTTTATAATTGGGGATTTTTGAAATTAAATTGAATTAGAATCAAATTAGGAATGTGGGTATCCATAGTTTTAGTGCTATGATTCCTTTAGGTTCATATTTCTTGCGATTTCATTAAACCTACTTATAGAACAAATCCGAATTTTGATCAAATTAATTTGGTTTAATGATGGAATTGATATAAACCCTTGAACACATTGGTAACTGAATTGTTAATGCTTACCTAAAAAAATTTCGAAAACCAATGTTCAAATTCATGGTTGATTCGCATAAGTCATATGAATTTGTCAAAAATGAACTTGTTACATTGTGAGCATAAGAATGCTAAGGAATCTTCCTTTGGTTAGTCAAGAAATTGATTAAACACATTCTTGTGTTTTCTATTTTTACTAATCTATATGTAATATAGAGTGATTGTGGAATTATTTTTGTCTACTATAGGTACTCATCACGCCTTTTAGAACTCAAAACGACCATGAGAAAACTAGAGAATATATGCCTATTATTTCCAATTCGTTTCCATCTCGTTCCCTCAAAAATACCCTTCGGTCATTAGAAAATCGATGCTTTCATGAAAGTCGGTTTGTCTCATCCGATCTATATGGGCATGAACTCACTCGATTCATGTGCAAGTCCATTGGCTTTGATTATTTGCTTGACATTGATGAGCCAATATTTCCTTCGTTTCTTATGGAGTTCTTTAGCTCGTTCACTTTAATGTGCATCAATAGTGGTTTGTCTATAAGATTTTCCATTAAGGGGAAAAACTATAGTATACTCTCTTGAATAATTTGGACGAATTCTCAAGGTATCATACAATGGTCAATGAAGTTTCACCGATGCTTCGAGTATTGACTCTTTGGAATCGACCCCTATTGATGTGCATTATGTGACCGAACTTCCCTCTCATGTGTTCATTACTAGAGCTATTTCTAAACCTCGTGAACATTCTCTTCCATGTGATTTTCAAGGAAACATTCGTACTCTCACCGATTGGGAATTGCTAACTAGCGAACTAAATGATTTTATGGTTCTTTGGGCCAAAATTATTAGGAAAAACGCAATGTGTCTTGGTGGCAATCACAATTATGTACCCGCATGTCTTGGACATATGTTGTATTATGTTGCTACCTCCACCCCGTACAATCTTGCTTATTTCATTGCTAGTAGAATTAAGTTTGTTCTTTTTAGGTCCAATTCTATTCTTTCCTTTGCTATGCTTCTTACCAGTCTTCTTAGAAGAGTTGATCATGACTTTTCTCATCTAGAAGTGTCATCCTACATCTCCGTTGGTCATGTAATGCTTCCCATTAAAGGAAACCTCTTGCAAGAGCATAGGAATGACAATTGTGATGAAAGAAATGATCTTCGATAGGAAATTCATAATGTTAGGTATGACTCATCTTTGATTCCTTTTAATGACAAAGTTGAGATCTTTACCGGCATGAACTGTCCGAGTATTCCTCAACCATCTATGTGTTCTTACACAAATGGTTCATCCTTTGAGTATCACTCGTGTTCTTGCTCTTCCATTTCTTTTGATGTCCCTCAAGACATTATTCTTGAAACTCTTTACTTTCAAAACCTTTATGTTCAAGAGGAAACAAGAGATAGATTCAAGAATATTGAATAAATGTTTAAGAGAAAGAGTGAGTAGAAAGATATGATTCATCTTTGGTTCCACGATCATTGTCTCTTGTAGTCATTAGATTTCTTATTTTTTATAATACTTAATTGTTTGGATTGACTAGATTTTAATCCTAGCTATGCTTCATGTGATTGAACTTTCAGTGTACATGTTTATGTGCAATTATGTGTTACTTAGCTATTTATATTTTGGTTGGTAATCTATCTTTTCTTGATAATAAGTGTTTAAAATCAGGGCTTGTGAAAAATGCTGGAAGTAACACTTTATGAAGGTTCTACCTGCGGATCAATAACTCTTGGCGGTTCAATATTGATATTGAGACGCAGGCTTATTTGTTGAGCCGCGGGTGGTAAATTCGACAGAATATTTGCTTTACAATATTTGTTTTAAATCTTTGTAAAGATGGATAAAATTTTTGCTAAACACCAGCTTTTTCCTAATTAGGCTTGGAAATTTTCATTGTTTACCAAAAACATTTTTATCACATTATCACTTCGGATCATCCTCTTCTCTTCTTAAACCTTCATTGTTCTTCTTCCGCACCTTTTCTAAGCCTTCTCTAAGCCTTAAAAACTCAACCATGGTGTCCACTAGATCCTCAAATTCCTCCAAAATCTCTCCACTAAAAAGAGCCTTAAGATTAAGGGGTTGTTTGATAAAAAAGAATGATTTAGCACTGAATGATTCAAAACTCTGTGTGATTTAGTAGCTCTGTATGAATTTGATTCTGAATAAAAACTGTAATGTTTGATAAATTTCGTGAAGAGAGTACAATTGATTTTTTAATAGTTTATTTTTACGAATACATTATATGCATATATAATCAATATTTTGGTTAATATTATTTAGTTATCAACATGTTATAGTCGCCTATATGACATGCGTAATATCTCAAAAATTGCTCGTAACACACTTTTAACTTCAATCTAAGAGCACAAGGTGTGGTTGGCTTGAGCCGTGGGAAAAAACCTCCACAAGAGCAAAATTTAGTCCAAATGATCCCACAACACTAAAACCTCCACAACACCAAAATTTGAGGCTCCTTGGTTGGCTTGACCCATGGGGAAAAAGTTGGGCCCACTTTTTTTTAATATATATATATATATATATATATATATATATATATATATATATATATATATATATATATATATATATATATATATATATATATATATATATATTAATTACGCGAAAACGCGAGAACCGGTACGATTCTCACGTTTTTGTGTCGCGTTTTCGCGTAAAAACGCGCGTTGTCCCCTCGGCGCCAAGCTCGAAAACGCGAAATGGGGTGTCGTTGGTGCGTTTTCGTGTGTGCCCTTTTCCCTCGATGCAACCTAAAAAATCACCGTACCCTGTGCTCTAATCATATAAAATAACTTATTAAAAGATAAAATACTAGCCAAATGGTTGTTTCTTTAATTTATGGACACGTTAGCAACTTAGTATGTCTAATTATGGGGTTCTATTGTTAATTTATTTGTACTAGTTTTGTGACAATCCGTCAATTCCAGGTCGATATTTTAATCTCGACTATTACGTATTACGTGTTTACTTTAATGAGAATTTTAAATTATCAACTAGCCGAGAAGGTTATGACTTGAAACTAGCGTAAGAATATCGATCAGATGAAAACCGGCAAGGAATACGTTAGGTATCGATATTATATTCTCAATATATCATAAGAATGATTTTATTATATTTAATCTTTATTTCTCCTGCTTTACGTTTTAACGAATGACGAGAACTACTAGTGATCGCGATACCGACGGATGCCCAAAAATTTATGTTTTATTATCAATTGTCTCGATATTTTATATTTTCGACGTTTTCGATTTAATTACGTTTTAAGTCGTGTCGAAGCTTTATTATTATAATTATGAAGCGTTTTAACTTTTGAATAGTATTTTACGAAACCCGAGTCCCGTAAATATTTTTAATTTTGACTAGTAGTCATTTTCTACCCTTTAAAGGATTTAAATATTTTTTGCTCCAAAATTATACCTAATTGGCAAAATTAGTCCCTCCACTACCTAGTATTAAAAAAAATCTCTCACCTAATTTTCCCACTATATCATTTTAATAAAAAAACACATACTCATCCTCCCCCCCCCCTTGTTTCCGTCCACACCAAACCACCAAAACCATCACATTTTTGTGATTTTGAGTTGAATTAGCCAAATATAATTTAAGTCCCATTCAAGAAATTCAAAGGAGATTCTATTGGTATACATTTTTCTTACATGCACCATGATTTTAATTTTCATAAAATCTTATGGAGTTTAATCCATTTTTATAATATAAATGTGTTGTTTAACATGTTTATGCTTTATTTTATTCATTGCATGTATGGATTTTTAAATTTTCTTTTGATAATATGTACATACAAGTGTTATAGGATTGAAATAGATTGATTAGAGTGATTGTAGGTTGTTATTAGGAGTATATGAATTGTTTAAAATGGGTCAAAATGTTGATTTAACATGATTTTTAACTTGTCATTTTAGACCAGTAGGTAAAAGGTCATTTTTGGGTAACTTACTGCATGATTATTGTTTAACTAATTAGATAGGGTCGTAGAGAATTTCGTTAGCTTCGATTTGATATAAAGTAGGACTTCCAACTCCAAACGAGTCCGAAGTTACAATGGTTTTAGTATTCGTGTACCGGGAGACGAGTATCGGCACAATCCGAAAATTGTTGTCGATATTTGGATCGAATCTCGGTGACTTTAGAATGAGTTTTAAAAATGTTCCAGGACTGATGTTAAATTCTAAACCTCAGGTCATGAGTCTATTTTCAAACCCGAGTGTCGGTTTTATAAATGGAGTTGTTTAGATATGTCAAAATGGTTTTACAAGTCAAAGGCGTAAATCTGTCCGGTTTTTATAACACGAAGGTGTGTCCGGAAGAAGGTCTTAGAAGTAATATTTTTGAATGAAACTTAAACTCAGTCTTATTCATATTATGTGTGAGTTTCTCACCAAGTTTCGTCGAAATCGGACAAGTCTAGATAGGGTAGATTGGTGTGTACATTTGGAGTGTACATGCTGATTGGTATTTTGGACACGTAGTCCAATGCTCGTGTCGCGTGAGTTTGAGTATTCACTATTGGACATGGTGACTTACCCAAGTGTTAAGTCATTATATAAATGACTTAGCTACTGGTCCGAGAGAAGTAAAATGATAGTTTGACTTGCATTGACTTGGCGTCTTAAGACGGGTCAATATCGAGACTGCAAGTGTTTAAAAGAATAGTGGTGAATAAAAAGGGAATAGTAATATAACTTGTATTGTTAATTTTTGGGATTGTCATGGTTTTGTAATTTTGATTTTTATATTATTTAAAGAGTCAATTATTAACGAACACGCCTTATTTGGTAGGTTGTGGTTTTCGTGTTTAAACGGGCATCACTAATCGTCGGCGATCGTCTCATTACCACTATTGGCTAAGGTGAGTCTATAACCTCGCTTTTAACATGTTTACTTGTTTTATAAAATCCCGCGAGGGGGATAACATGCTTGGTTTTATTAAAATAAAGGGGTGCAACGAGAAGTTGTGAAAACCCTATTTATTGGAAAAGCATTTGATATAAACAAAGTGTACAACGAGAAGTTGTGGTAAACCCTCTTTGTTTTAAAAATTGAACACAAGAAACCCGATTGTATGTTTAGATGAAAGTTATTACATAAGTTTGTTTAGCCTTAAAAGACCCCTGAATCGTGAATTGTTAATCGAAGTAACGCTAATGCTATGGATAGATCTATCGGGGTGACGCCCAGTCCGGTCGCGACTAGCTATCGCGTGGTGTTGTGACGCACTAGTAATGAAACATCGGATGCATTGTATAAGAGAAATATACGCACTTGGCTAGGTGTGTTGGGCTGAAATAATATATGTTAACGTTCAATGTCACGAGGCTTATGTAATGACACCGATAATTATGTCAGTACAACATAATTGTCTTTAATAAATTATTAACCATGAAAGGTTATTTTGAATACTTGTGTTCTCTTTATTTAAATTAAACTCTATAGATTCACTCGGCAAATTTTGCTGACTTTTTAAGCGGTTTTATCTCAGGTCCATTGGGAAGGCACTCGAGGAAGGCGGTTTCGTGAAGCTTGCTTATTTGAAATGTTTTGGCCCGCTTTTATAAATTATATCCATTCAAAATTTTTTTACCATTAACTATGTTTTGTAAACTTGAAGTTATCTGGGACCGTGTATGAAATTGTACTTTTATTGAATGAAAATGAATGGATGTTTATTAAAATGACTCGTTTTGAGCCGTTTTCTATGATTATGAGATTGAACCATGATAGTAACACCCAATGAACTTTCCGCTGCTATGACCGAAATTGGGGGTGTTACAGATTGGTATCAGAGCTCAAGTTATAGAGAACGAAAACATTTTCCAAAAATTAATTTTTGAAATCTTTTAACTATAACATTTGCAAGCGAAACCTCCGAGTAGCCAATGGACGAGAATGATAGTATTTATATATATATGGCATTATATATATGTTGTTGTAATCTTTATCGATTATTTGTACTTGTGAATTACAAGGTATGTTTTCATTTATTTAATTATAAATGATAATTTTATACTTATACAAGATTTATACGACGTAGATTGTCACGAAGCCACCCTAGTCATTTTAATACTAGCGCTGAAGCTATTCCTGAAATGAATCCTATTATTATCGAGACTAACTAAGTTGTGGATATACATGATCCCAACGAAACGGTTAATATTCTTGCTGATATTATTTTGGTTACAAGGATTTTGATTCCTTGGTTCTTATTCTTGATTTATCGATCTGTTCATTTCGTTTACCAAATTTAATTTGCATTTTCATTAATCTTCGACATTATACTGTTTTGATAGAAACAAGTTTGTCTGAGATGGTACTATTGTTTGTTAGGAATTGAGATTGATTGTTATGGTGTTCATATGCCAACCAGGATCCCATATCATATCACTGATCATCTTCTGTTAAATCAGTTTCTCGTTTGTTTCGATCTTGACCTTTTGCGTTGAGCTGGGCGATGCTTAAATAAAGTGATTTATAATCGTTGAAATAAAGTGGCCATTTATTTGAACAAGGAAATTATAAATTGTTGAACTACAAATTTCTGAATCTTATTTGGAAGGACTTGATCAATCCATGGAAATAATGATTCATAAACGCGTAGGCTTAAGCATATAGCATTTGCGTGATTAAACTCTTATTGACTCATAATTCGTTTGCTTGATTCATTCTTTGATTTTGTTCTTCAAATTCTTTGATCGTGAGATGGTTGTATTGAGTTTGTTCCAAAACCGCCAATTGAGGAGGATATCAAGCGTCTCTGAAAAACAATAAAGAAATCTTCTTCTTGTGGGACCGAGGAGCCTTCTTAGCCATGTGAATTACCTAGTAAATCTTAGTGGATTTGTTTATCAATTCTAGTATCTTTTCATAAATCCGTAACTAAACTGTGAAATCAGTTAGTAGGACTAGTCTTTTAAGTTGGATGGCATTAGACGATGATTATCTATAATGCTTAATAATACAACTTGTACTAGTTTGTGATCAACGGAATGACTATCTTTTGATTCCTAATTCTACATCGTTCTATTATTATCTTTCTTTGCTTTTCTCTTTAAATTCATGTGGTATAACGCAATCACTGAATGAATACTCATTATGATTTGATTTGCGTTACACAAGACTTATGCAGTCAATGAAAGCTATGACGGAAGCACGAATGCGCCAAGTTATTAGTGAATAAGTGGTTGTATCTTTAGTTGAATTCATGGCCAACATGAATGATGAACCTGGAGCTGAAGCTGAAGCTAAAAACTAGTGAAATTGGAACCGGTGGAGCTGAAGCGAAATCTGGAGCCAATAATGTTCGTAGTACGGATGGAATAAATGTGCCCGAAATTTGAAGTTATATCTACACTTTATTCATTTAGTGCAAACCGTAGACTCTTAAGGGGACTAAAGATGATGGAGGATTGTGTCAGTTGTTGAAAAGTTGGTGTCAGTCTTTCGAATCAATGACCCTAATTAGAAGGATAAGGTGCAGTCTGAAATCGCTACTTTCCAAGGTCGTGCATTAATTTGGTGGGATGGCAGACTTGCTTCCATAGGTATCGTTACTTATGGGACACCATTGACTAAGGTGAGGAAGCAGTTAACTGAGGAGCTTGTCCTCGAAGCATTTATAATGTATGGAGCAAGTGTTGTACAACCTGAAACTGATGGGAACTAACATTGGTAGATATATCAAGTGTTTCCACAAGTTGACTCCTTTATGTCCAAGAATTGTGGAACCCGAACCGTCAAGGTCAAGCAGTATATTCACGGCTGACCAATAATAAATGCGGTGATGTGACTTCTTCTAAGCCAATTGCTATTTGTGAAGCTGTCTGCATGGCTTATTGGCTCACGGGACACATAATTCAAGGCAAGGCTGATAAGGTTACTGAAGGGAAAAATAATTCCAAACTGAAATTCTTTTCGTGCATTAGAGCTCGTAAGTATATCGAAAAAGGTTGTGGATTATTCCAGGCTTAAGTATCGTAGAAGGAATCGTAAAGAAAGTGAGTAGAGATATTGTAGTCATTCGCGACTATCCTGAAGTGTTTCTGGAAGATTTGACAAGGCTTCCGCCTCCAAGGCAAATATAATTCCTAATTGATCTAATTCCTGGTGTTGCAACTATGGCACATGAGCCATATTTATTACCACCATCTGAGTTGAAGTAATTATTTGTGCAATTTTAAGAACTATCTGATAGATGTTTTATTCGACCGAGCTCGTCAATTTGTAGAACTCCTATTCTATTCGCTAAGAAGAAAGATGGTTTGTTTCGTATGTGTATCGATTACCGAGAGCTGGATAAGCTAATGATCAAGAATCGTTACCCATTTCCATAAATTGATGATCTATTTGATCAACTTCAAAACTCTCGTGTTTTGTCCAAGATTCTAGTGTTTTCTCCAAGATTGATCTTTGTTTTGCTTATCATCGACTTCGCATACGCGAGGAAGATATTCCTATCACGGCGTTTAGAACTTGTGATGATCAATATGAGTTTAGTGTTATGCCTTCTGGTTTGACCAGTACACCTGCTGTATTCATTGACTTAAAGAATTGTGTGTGTAAGTCGTATCTTGATAAATTCGTAATCGTTTTCATTGATGAAATTCTAATCTGCTCAAAGAGCGAGGAAGAACATGCCGAACACTTAAGGATTATCTTGAACTTGTTAAAGAACGAAAAGATGTACCCAAAATTCCCAAAGTATGATATTTGGCTTAGTTCTGTACGATTCTCTTACATGTGACTGATAAAAGTGAGGTACATGTCGGTCCCGCAAAAATCGAAGCCATCGAAAAAATTTGAATGTTCCAACTATTCCAACTGAAGTACGACAAATTCTAGGTTTTGCTGGTTATTACTAAAGGTTTTGTTGTTGATCGTGATACATCTCCTATATGATTTGGGGTTGTTTTGATTTGTGTATGCTTGTAGAAAACTTAGGAAGAATGAGGAAACTGCACAACCCACGACTTGTAATTAGGTGCGGTGATTTTACTCTTTGTCTATTGAGACATTAATTGTATGGCACTAATGTACGGTATCCACCGATAGTAAAAGCCTACAATGTATTCTGGAATAAAAATAGGTAAATAAGCCTTTAAGTGATTACGATTGTGTTATTCGTTATCATTTGAGAAGTAGGAGAAAATTACAATGGACTTCATTGTTAAGCTCTTGAAAACTCATCCTGAATATGATTGAATTTGTTTCAATGTTCACTGATTCACTCTGCTCATTTTATTCTGATAAATTAAATGATCGTGCGAACTAAGAATCATTTGTTAACTGCTCGTAGTAGACATAGAAGTTATGACGATGTGAAGCGAAAACCTTTGGAATCTGAGGTAGGTGGAAAAGTTATGCCAAAGTTTTCACCATGGAAAAGGTGTTACATGTTTTGGAAAACGTGGGAAGTTATGTCCCCGTTAGTTCTGGACCATTCGAGATGATATCGAGAGTAGGTCCGGTGGCATGGAAACTTAAATTGCCTCGAGAGCTACAAGGAATTCACAATACCTTTCATATGTCGAACTTAAACAAATTCCTTTCTAACGAAGATCTTATTATTCCTCCTGATGAAGTATGAATCGACGGTAAGTTGAATTTCATCAATGAACCTGTTGATTTTATCGATAAGAAATTCAGAAAACCGAAGCAAAGTCGTATTCCTATTGTCAAATCTGATGGAACTCAAGACGAGGACCAAAAATACGTTTAACCCTTTGATTTCAACAAGCGATCGAAGAAGAAAGCAAGTTGATGTTCGGGACGAAGATCCCAATTTGGTGGGGATAATGTGACAATCCGTCATTTCAGATCGATATTTTAATCTCGACTATTACGTATTACGTGTTTACTTTAATGAGAATTTTAAATTATCGACTAGCCGAGAAGGTTATGACTTAAAACTAGCGTAAGAATGTCGATTAGATGAAAACTGGCAAGGAACACGTTAGGTATCGATATTATATTCTCAATTTATCATAAGAATGATTTTATTATATTTAATCTTTATTTCTCGTGCTTTGCGTTTTAACGAATGACGAGAACTACTAGTGATCGCGATACCGACGGATGCCCAAAAATTTATGTTTTATTATCGATTGTCTCGATATTTTATATTTTCGACGTTTTCGATTTAATTACGTTTTAAGTCGTGTCGAAGCTTTATTATTATAATTATGAAGCGTTTTAACTTTTGAAAAGTATTTTTACGAAACCCGAGTCCCGTAAATATTTTTAATTTTGACTAGTAGTCATTTTCTACCCTTTAAAGTATTTAATTACTTTTTGGTCCAAAACTATACCTAATTGGCAAAATTAGTCCCTCCACTACCTAGTATAAAAAAAATCTCTCACCTATTTTCCCACTATATCATTTTAATAAAAAAATACATACTCATCCTCCCCCCCCCCCCCCCCCCCTTGTTTCCGTCCACACCAAACCACCAAAACCATCACATTTTTGTGATTTTGAGTTTGAATTAGACAAATATAATTTAAGTCCCATTCAATAAATTTAAAGGAGATTCTATTGTTATAAATTTTTCTTACATGCATCATGTTTTTAATTTTCATAAAATCTTATGGAGTTTGATCCATTTTTATAATATAAATGTGTTGTTTAACATGTTTATGCTTTATTTTATTATTGCATGTATGGATTTTTAAATTTTCTTTTGATAATATGTTCATACAAGTGTTATAGTATTGAAAGGGATTGATTAGAGTGATTGTAGGTTGTTATTAGGAGTATATGAATTGTTAAAAGGGTCAAAATGTTGATTTAACATGATTTTTAACTTGTCATTTTAGACCAGTAGGTAAAAGGCCAGTTTTGGGTAACTTACTGTATGATTATTGTTTAACTATTTAGATAGGGTCGTAGAGAATTTTGTTAGCTTCGATTTGATATAAAGTAGGACTTCCAACTCCAAACGAGTGCGAAGTTATAATGGTTTTAGTATTCGTGTACCGGGAGACGAGTATCGGCACAATCTGAAAATTGTTGTCGATATTTGGATCGAATCTCGGGGACTATAGAATGAGTTTTAAAAATGTTCAAGGACTGATGTTAAAGTCTAAACCTCATGTCATAAGTCTATTTTCAAACCCGAGTGTCGGTTTTATAAATGGAGTTGTTTAGATATGTCAAAATGGTTTTACAAGTCAAAGGCGTAAATCTGTCCGGTTTTTATAACACGAAGGTGTGTCGGGCAGAATGTCTTAGAAGTAATATTTTTGAATGAAACTTAAACTGAGTCTTATTCATATTATGTGTGAGTTTGTCACCAAGTTTCATCGAAATCGGACAAGTCTAGATAGGGTAGATTGGTGTGTACATTTGGAGTGTACATGCTGATTGGTATTTTGGACACGTAGTCCAATGCTCGTGTCACGTGAGTTTGAGTATTCACTATTGGACATGGTGTCTTACCCAAGTGTTAAGTCATTATATTAATGAATTAGCTACTGGTCCGAGAGAAGTAAAATGATAGTTTGACTTGCGTTGACTTGACGTCTTAAGACGGGTCAATATCGAGACTGCAAGTGTTTAAAAGAATAGTGTTAAATAAAAAGGGAATAGTAATATAACTTGTATTGTTAATTTTTCGGGATTATCATGGTTTTGTAATTTTGATTTTTATATTATTTAATTATGATTTATACTTGAGTCGATTATTAACGAACGCGCCTTATTTGGTAGGTTGCGGTTTTCGTGTTTAAACGGGCATCACTAATCGTCGGCGATCGTCTCATTACCATTATAGGCTAAGGTGAGTCTATAGCCTTGATTTTAACATGTTTACTTGTTTTATAAAAGCCTGCGAGGGGGATAACATGCTTGGTTTTATTAAAATAAAGGTGTGCAACGAGAAGTTGTGAAAACCCTATTTATTGGAAAAGCATTTGATATAAACAAAGGGTACAACGAGAAGTTATGGTAAACCCTCTTTGTTTTAAAAATTGAACACAAGAAACCCGATTGTTTGTTTAGATGAAAGTTATTACGTAAGTTTGTTTAGTCTTAAAAGACCCATGAATCGTGAATTGTTAATCGAAGTAACGCTTATGCTATGGATAGATCTATCGGGGTGACGCCCAGTCCGGTCGCGACTAGCTATCGCGTGTTGTTGTGATGCACTAGTAATGAAACATCGGATGCATTGTATAAGAGAAATATACGCACTTGGCTAGGTGTGTTGGGCTGAAATAATATATGTTAACGTTCAATGTCACGAGGCTTATGTAATGACACCGATAATTATGTCAGTACAACATAATTGTCTTTAATAAATTATTAACCATGGAAGGTTATTTTGAATTCTTGTGTTATCTTTATTTAAATTAAACTCTATAGATTCACTCGGCAAATTTTGTTGACTTTTTAAGCATGTTATATCTCAGGTCCATTGGGAAGGCACTCGAGGAAGGCGGTTTCGTGAAGCTTGCTTATTTGAAATGTTTTGGCCAGATCTTATAGTTATATCCATTCAAAATTTTTTTACCATTTACTATGTTTTGTAAACTTGAAGTTATCTGGGACCGTGTATGAAATTGTACTTTTACTGAATGAAAATGAATGGATGTTTATTAAAACGATTCGTTTTGAGCCGTTTTCTATGATTATGAGATTCAACCATGATAGTAACACCCAATGACCCTCCCGCTGCTATGACCGAAATTGGGGGTGTTACAAGTTTATTGAATAATATATATTGTGACAATTAAAATAGGATGTGCATGCTACTAAATGAATTAGTAGGTCTACAGGCGCTATGCCATTCAAAGCCAATTGGAATCGTATAGAGGAAAATAATATTTATCAAACTCCATCTATCGCTGACCGATTCAAAAAATGGTGCTGAATGAATCATTAAGTGGTTATCAAACAACCCTTAGGATCAAGATACCTATACAAGGTTCTTCATCTTTTCTTACACCCGAATATGAGACCATCTCAATTCTCATTTCTTCTTCACCTTCACCACCTCTTGCACCATGCATGACAAGTTCAACTCATGATACAAACCATTCTCATGGTTCTACCTCCTCTTGATTCCAACCTAGGATGAATGAGTTATCTTCACATTTGTCTCCAAGTCCTTTTGGTAGAGGACCCCATACCCCTCCAAAGCATTCCCTTTTAGGATGAATTTGTTGAGCATTCACCCATTTCACCCTTAGAGACCATGCCTCCTCCTCATCCTAACACTCCAATTTTCGGTGTTCCTCTTTCAACTTCATGGGTTGTGACAATCTAACATTTTCAGGTAGTAAATTATTTTCTCGTATATTATTTTGAAACTTATTTTTGTGTTGGTTGATGAACTCATAATTTATCGGGTTGAAATTAGGGCTTACGTGCATAATTTAACGTCCTTTACGACTAAACCGAAAACCCTAGGTTTACATATTTACGTTTTTTAACTCCGTTTTTTATGAGACAAATTTTATTACATTTGTTTTGTGCCGTTGATTCATAATTTATAAAAACATTTTTCGTAAAACCTGAGAGCACGCAAATCGAGGAAACTAGAATCGAGGAGTACCCGTAAATTAGTGGGGATGAGACAAGGTAACACTTGCTCCACCCCCTCTAAGGGGCGGCCAAGCTTAGCCAACACACCTCATTAGGTGTCAAGATGCTTGATAACTAAGGGCACTTGTCCTTAGTTACACATCAAAACCATTTACACTTAAAACAACCAAACCATAAACTAGCTAACTCATTTGTTACATGCAAAACAACTACAAACTCTCTCTAACTCTCTCCATTGTCGTCCCCTACTCCACCATAAACCACCATTTGATCAAAATTTAACCATGAATCTTGTGTTAAACTTGCACAAGATGAAAACCTTTTGAAGTCTTGTTGATTGAAGGTGATCCTAACATCTACAAAGAAGTTTTTCTTAGAGTATAGGGCTGATTTTTCTCAAGGTGTTCATATATTTTGGTGATCTTGAAGGTGGTCTTGGTTTATCATAAGATTGGTTATCAAAAACCAAGTCTTATTCTTAACTTTCACTATCTTGGTTGGTAACAAGATCATTTCTTCTATTACCTTGTTATTTTGTAAATGTAATCTTGTATTTTCTTTATAAATGTATATGTATATGATGATAAATGATTTTTAAACTATTATGCGGGGATCTTGTGTTGATAAATTTGGTTAAAAAGACTAAAATCTACATGTAAAGATGTTAAAATCTTGACTAAAATTATAGGCTGTATAAAACAGTAAGTAACCATATGATAACTTGATAAAATGACTTGGATTATTGAATATACAGTAAGATATATGATTTTTACATGTGTGGAGAGTTTACTACTCAATGGAATCAATAAAATGAGAAAGATATGATCAAAATACTATTAAGGTTCAAATCTGTATAGTCTGTTTTGGACGAATTATTAGGGATACTTAGATGATGAATGAGCAGTAGCTAAAGTGGAGTTAATTTTAGCCCATATTATTTAGTTTGTGCTGCCCAAATTTTAGCTTCTATCTTCTTATAGAACTCAAGATATGGCAAAAATGGTGAAAGTGATTTTTATAATCAGATTTGGAAATAAAAGTATATAATATAAAATAAGCACTCAAGTAATATTATTATAAAATACATATATAAAACCCACTAACTTATGATAATACTTATAAAATAAGTTGTATACTTTGATAAATAAGTATGTCATTTTATAAAATTACAAATGGATATGTTTTCTAAGTTATAAAACTAAATATATAAGTTTTACGTCTTTTCGGCTAAAACCGAAAGATTAACGTTTTCGCCAAATAAAACTTAGACGGTCGGACCCGTATAATGTAAACTTTTTATAACTCATCTACTGATATGTAAGTACATTTTACAAGTAAAAACCGATAAAACCCGAGCTTTATAACTTATGGACATTAACGGGCCAAAGTAGCCTTATTGGACTATTAACCCAACTAGTTTGGCTAAACACTAATGGACTTACTCATGGGCTTAACCCACTTGGGCCCAACATATGAGTATAGGCCTGGTATTAAAAGTATAAATGGACTAATATAATGTATTGGGCTTTTAGTGGGCTTATTGGGCCTTAATATGGAAACAAGTTAAAACTAGTCTAACTAGACTAAAAATTTACTAACACATAACACTATAATGTTGTATAAAAATAAAAAATCCCACTTGATCATCATCATACTTATAATATCATCATATATATACATAGCCATTATTTTTATAAATTCATTGGACACAAGTCTAAGACCGAGTATTATTTATATAGGTTTCCGTGATTGAAGCACGCACCGTCGCCGATAACCCGCCTTTCTTAATCAACGTGAGTTCATAGCCTCGCACTCTTTTAAATGTTTTATACAATGTTTTGTAAACCCGCGAGGGAGATAACCTGCTAGTTTTTTTATAAAAATAGAACACAAGTAGTCCCGATGGTATGCTTATTGATATGGACCCGAATGATGCTATGACCCAATTAATGAGATGAAATGGATTATTAGTTGTTAGGTTATGTCACTTAAAGTCCCATTAGCATGAATTGTGAACTATCAGGATTTGGTAGATTCTTATGCATATAATAGTACTATTTGGGGAAGATCACCCCAATTCGCGCCTTGACGGTTGATCCACGTCGTGTCACATTGATTGGTAAGCGAATTTATGTATGAGAAGATTTACATAGCGTGATTTTTGTGACGACACGCTAATTTAGATGGACAAATTGTTTGTCGGGTTCACGGCCCGTTGTTTGTTATAGTAAGGTAGCAATGTCATGCGACTAGCAATAATCCAATGTAATCCAATACAATCCACTATAATCCAATTATCCAAAATAATAATGTTACCTATAATGGTAAAACTGAGACTACGGTTTCATGGACGGTTTAAGATGTATGACTTGATTTATATATTGCCTGACTAGCAATACGAGGACTCACTTCTGATATTATACTTGTGTTCTGATTTCTATAACTGTTTTATGTAACGGTTTTATTAAACTCTATGAATTCACTCGGCATTCGCTGATATAATTTTCGCATGTTTTATCTCAGGTGCTTGAAGGTAACTTGGATGGAGATCGACTATGATGGCCCACATAATAAAATTATTCATTCGATCTATGTTTTGTAAACTTTATGACTGTGTAATTTGGGGACCTGCTGTAAACCTAAAACTTTTATTCGAATGAATGTATGTTAAACCTTGTACAACAATTTTTATGCCTTGTCTATGATTGGAGTTATTGTGCTATCCCGTAACACTCTACTGACCCTTCCGCTAAACCGATATGATATTTGAGAGTGTTACAGTTTGGTATCAGAGCTCTCGTTATAGAGAACGAAAATTTTTTAAAACCAAGGTTTTGAATAAAACATTTCAAAATCTTTTAACTATAAACATTTTCTTAAAATGTTTGAAAAATCTTTTGACTATAACGGTGCCAAAGATCTCCGACGTTATCAACGAGCCTTATTGAGAAGATATATATTTTAATATATATAATTTAATTTATATATATGTATATATCTTGAATTCAGTATGTAACTGTTTAATAATTATTTTTATGCTAATACGAGATATATTATAAATGCAGATTGTCATGGCAGACCCTAATATTCTTGTATAGAACCATGTTAATCCCGAACCTAACGTAGATGACAACCCTTACTTAGACTTAGTAGTTATAATGTAGAGGAGGATATGGATGATGATGAAGAGGAGGAACCATTTGAGGATCCCGAGCCCGAGATAGGACTAGGAGATCAGATTGCCCCTCAAGTTGATATTGTAGAGAATGATAATTATAATGTTGGTATTGAGGAAGATGATGAGATTGACATAGGTAATGTAGGTAATGAGGATGACGACGAGGATGTCGAAGAGGAGGTAGGTATAGATGACAAGGTTGATGATGATGATGATGACGCTGAGCTTATTTTCCCTTATGATGTAGAGGAGGGTGAGCCCTTACCCCCTCCAGTTGATTGCTCCAATTCTGAGTTTGAGTTATTTATAGATGAATTGTCTGAATCGTCTGAATCCGATTTTGAATCAGAGGATGATGATGCACCTGATGGAACTAATGGGATTGCTACTCGTTCGCATGCGATAGGAGAGTCGTCTAGGGTTCGAGAGGCTACTCATATTGATGGACTTACACCTTGGGCCTTGAGACGTGATTTAGATGATTCCCGTGTTCAAGGTAGTATGACAGAGATTGGTTTAGGTGTTGTTCAGACTCATGTTGCTTATTTGGAGTCGAAGACTAAGGTTGGTGAGAAAGAGCGAGAGTTGCTTAATTTGGATTTAACTGATGTGGAGCGTGGTTTGAATGAGGCGTTTAGGAGATTATCTGTGTTGGAAAGTGGTGAGTATGCCGAGATGAAGAAAAAGGTGAATACTATGGAGATTCAGTTAAGTGTAGCTCGTGCGATGCGTGAGAAGGCTGAAAAAGAATTGAATATATATGTTGGTTGGAACAGTAGGTTTTATACTGAGATGGTTGAGAAAGGAGTGATTCGTAAGCGCCCAGCTGAAGATGTGTCTTGTGATCGTCCGAGGAAGATACCGAAGACGATAGATGACGGACCTTCTAGCAGTTCTCAGTAGACCAGTCTATCTTTAGTAGTATCTTTTGTATATTTTGTAACTTTAACTAAACTGACATATTGGTTAGTAGATCTGGCACGAATTTTGGGCCTGTATAGTGCTAGGAACTATGATGTGGAATGTTAATTAAGACAATGCAGTTGTTTCTAATCCAATGAAATGTGTATCTTTGTCTTGAATTCCATATCGTGCCTTATTTGTATCTTGATTATGAATTCAATCCATCTTATATGAATCCCTTGTTGGGTAAATGCTTAATATACTTTGAAATTGTGAAATTATAGAACCATGCTGCCCAAGAAAGATGTGACTGAGGATGATGTACGTAGGATCATTGCGGAGTAAGTTGCCGCATGTATGACTGAATTTATGGCAAATGCTAGAAATGGAGCTGGCAGTAGTGGAGCTGGCGGTAGTGGAGCTGGCGGTAGTGGAGCTGACGGTAGTGGAGTTGGTGGTAGTGGAATTAGTGGTACTAATGTGAATGTAAATGATAATAATGTGAATGCTAATGCTGGAGGAAATATAGGAGGACTTGGACCTAATGCGCCTGAAGTCGGTGGTTGTACTTATGTGACGTTCATGAAGTGTGAACCTCTCCCTCTTAATGGAACTGAAGGTGTTGTAGGATTAAGCCAGTGGATTGAGAAGATTGAGTCGGTGTTTCGGATTAGTAAGTGTAAGGAGGAGGATAAAGTGAATTTTGCAATGGCTACTCTTAGAGGTCGTGCGTTGACTTGGTGGAATGGGAGAATTTCTTTTATGGCCATTGATGTTGCTAATACTACTCCTTGGGCTGAAATTAAAAAGTGGATGACTCTGGAGTTTTGTCCCCTTGTGTGATTATACGGTTGGAACAAGAGTTGATTCATGTAAGAATGAAAGGTGTGGACATTGATAGCTACACAAACCGAGTCCATGAGTTGGTCTTGTTGTGTCCTCGATTGGTGGAACCCGAAGAGATCAGAATTGAGCAATACATAAAAGGTTTGACAAAGAATATCTGAGGGGATGTTACATCATCAAAACCATTAACCATTGATGATGTTGTTCGAATGGCTTACCAAGTCATTGGTAAAATAATTTAGGATAAGGAGGATGAAGCACATGTTGGTGAGAAAAGAAAGGGTGATGACGATCGTGGAGGTCGAAGTGATAATAGGCAGAATTTCAATCGCCGTCAAAACCAAAGAAGGGGGAATGCAAATGCTCTTACCAACAACACATCACGCAATGATGAAAAGTTTCCTAAGTGTGGTAATAAGAGGCATGTTGGCGACTGCTGGAAGTGCCGAAATTGCGGAAAGCTTGGACAAAAAGTGTAAAAGTGTAAGAGGGGAGTTATTTGCTTCAATTTTAATGAAAAGGGTCATAAAGAATCGGATTGCCCCAAGTTGAAAAGGATTGGACCTGGAAGAAACCCCCAGGGTGGTGCTTATCAACTTGGAACGGTTGAGGTTAAGAAAGAGGATCTGAATGTCGTTACTGGTACATTTTTACTCAACAATCATTATGCTGTTACTGTATTTGATTCGGGTGCTGATAGGAGCTTTGTATCCACTAAATTTAGTGCCCTTATTGACATTGAACCTGTTGAGATAAATACCAGTTACGAAATGGAATTGGCTGATGGTAAATTAGTAAAAACTAATAAGCTGTTAAAAGGATGCTCTCTAAATCTCTTAAAATATTCCTTTCCGAGTGATTTGATGTTGATAGAACTAGGTAGTTTTGATATTATTATTGGTATGGATTGGTTATCCTTGAATAATGCTACAATTTTATGTGGAGAAAAGAAGGTTAAGATTCCTCTTAGGAATAGGACGTTAGTAATTGATGGTAATCGAGGTGAATCACGTTTTAAAATCATTTCATGTATTAAAGTCCAAAAGTATATCAGGAACGGTTGCGAGCTATTCTTAGCACAAGTGACCGGGAATGAGTCTAAGGAGAAACGATTGGAAGATGTACCTATTATCTGTGATTTTCTAGAGGTATTTCCTAATGATTTACCCGGACTTCCGCCGATAAGGCAAGTCGAGTTTCGAATCGATCTATTCCTGGTGCTGCACCGGTGGCACGTGCGCCTTACCGATTAGCACCTTCTGAATTAAAGGAATTATCCGAACAACTTAAGGAGTTGTCTGATAAAGGTTTTATTCGACCGAGCTCGTCGCCTTGGGGAGCTCCAGTCTTGTTCGTTAAGAAGAAGGATGGATCTTTCCGTATGTGGATCGATTCTCGGGAACTGAATAAGTTGACAATCAAAAATCGATATCCTTTACCAAGTATTGATGATTTATTTGATCAACTACTAGGATCTAGTGTGTATTCTAAGATAGATTTGCGGTCTGGATATCACCAACTTCGCGTCTGTGAAGAAGATATTCCCATAACTGCAATTAGAACTCGTTATGGACACTATGAATTTCAAGTGATGCCATTTGGGTTAACTAACGCACCTGAGATCTTCATGGATCTAATGAATCGAGTGTGCAAACCCTATTTGGATAAATTTGTGATCGTGTTTATTGACGATATTCTAATCTATTCTATGAATAAAGAAGAACATGGAGAACATTTAAGGATTATCTTGAGCCTGTAAAGGATGAAAAGTTGTATGCTAAGTTTTCGAAATATAATTTTTGTTTAGACTCTATGCAATTTCTTGGTCATGTGATTAACAAAGATGGAATTCATGTTGATCCAGCAAAGGTTGAAGCCATTAAGAATTGGTCTGCACCGACAACGATAGCGGAGGTGCGACAGTTCTTAGGATTGGCTGGCTATTATAGACGATTCATTAAAGAATTTTCTTTAGTAGCTAAACCCCTGACTAAGCTTACTCAGAAAAATAAACCTTTCATTTGGGGAAGTGAAGAAGATGGATCATTTCAGATATTGAAGCAAAAATTATGTAGTACACCAATTCTATCATTACCCGATGGAAGTGAAGATTTTGTAGTATTTTGTGATGCATCTCTTACAGGTTATGGAGCTGTCTTGATGTAGCGAGAAAAGGTGATAGCTTATGCTTCTAGGCAATTAAGGAAGAACGAGGAGAATTATACTATTCATGATCTTGAGTTAGGAGCTGTAGTCTTTGTTCTTAGGTTGTGGAGACATTATCTGCATGGCACCAAGTGTACGATGTTCACCGATCATAAAAGCCTACAGTATATTCTCTATCAAAAATAATTAAATATGAGGCAACGAAGATGGATAGAACTGTTAAGTGATTATGATTGTGATATAAAATATCACCCGGGAAAAGCAAATGTTGTTGTCGATGCATTAAGTAGAAAGGATTGAGAGCCTATCAGGGTACGTTCTCTAGTCCTGACTGTGCACAATAAATTGCCTGAACAAATTAGAAATGCGCAAATAGAAGCCTGTAAGAAAGTAAATTTTGATAATGAAGGGTTTCGAGGAGAAGGAGATCCTTTAGAGGTTAGAGCTGATGGAGTGAAATACTTAAGAGGTCGTATGTGGATACCTAAGTTTGGAGGCTTAAGAGATTTAATCATGTTGGAATCCCATAAATCTAAATATTCCATTCATCCTGGTTCTAATAAAATGTATCATGATTTGAAGAAGTTGTACTGGTGGCCGAATATGAAAGTTGATATTGCTATGTATGTTCTTCAATTTTTGACTTGTGCAAGAGTCAAAGCTAAACATCAAAAGCCGTCAGGACTACTTCAACAACCAGAGATTCCTGAATGGAAGTGGGAACGAATCACGATGGACTTTATCACTAAGCTTCCTAGAACATCATCTGGAAATAACTCGATTTGGGTCATTGTCGACAGACTGAACAAATCAGCTCACTTCATTCCAGTTAAAGAGCAGTTCTCATTGGAGAAGCTGACTCGTATTTATCTTGAGAATGTTGTATGCAAGCATGGAGTGCCTGTATCAATCATTTCAGATCGAGATCCTAGATTCGCATCGAATTTTTGAAAATCCCTCCAAAGATCTTTGGGAACGAATCTAGACATGAGCACTGCTTATCACCCCCAAACTGATGGGAAGAGTGAAAGGACAATACAGACACTGGAAGATATGTTGAGAGCTTGTGCGATAGACTTTGGTAAGAATTGGGATAAACATTTGCCTTTAGCAGAGTTTTCATATAACAATAGTTATCATGCTAGTATTAAGGTTGCACCGTTTGAAGCTTTGTATGGTAGGAAGTGTAGATATCCTTAATATAAATGGTTTATGGATATGTGTACTCAATCGTTCTTGGTATCTATTCGAATGGATCACGGCTTAGGGTGGAATTATTGGTGTTGGTCACTAAAAGAGGGAGCTTGATTATCTAAGTCTACTAATAATATAAACATAAAACATAAGAATAAAGAAGGATGTCTAACCTCGATTGCTAATCCAGAGTGAATGTTGCACAGTAGAACTTGGTGAAAGAAACTAAAAGTGATTAACTATTTTAAAATAAGCGTGAAAATGTAAATGTCGTTGAGTAAAAATGAAAGCTTTAAAAGTTAAACTAAAAAATAAGACTTAAAAGATAATTGACGAAAGATTTAAACTTGATAAATAAATGTAAACTTGGTAAAATTAACTTGAAAATTAAACTAACTAAAAATGTTTAAAAAGTAAACTAGATAAAAATTGGCGGGAAAAATTAAGTTTGAAAATTAATTTGGGAAACTAAAACTGAACATAAGTCGGGAAACCAAATTTTGAACCAATCTGGAATGTGTCCTCCTTAACCTTGTTCGGAATGTGTGGTGTACACTTAATTCGGAATACCTAGACTTGAGCTAATCCGGAATCCATATGCACGGTCTAATTCAGAATCACCCCTTCCTTATACAATCTGGAATGTCAATTTCTTACCTAATTTGGAATATGTAACTCGAACTCAATCCGGAATCCACAAAAGTTGCACTTTATTCGGAATCTGGCTTCTCAATGTAATTCGGAATCCCTAATCCTAATGTAATCCGGAATGAACGTTTGCACGTAATCCGGGATATAAATTCACTACCTAATTCGGAATCCAACTATCTTATACGTAATCCGGAATACACGAGTTGCAAACAATCCGGAATAAGAATCCTGTATGTAATTCGGAATACTAGAGTGCAACACCTAGTTCGGAATACTTGTCCAACATGTAATCCGGAATCAAGGAATTTGAACCTAATTCGGAATCTGTTTTATAGCTAATTCGGAAAACACTTTGATGAAGGGAATGTAAATGCCAAGTCTGAATGATAAAACTGAAGATAAGTCGGAATATGAAGTTTGCATATAACTCGGGAAAAGAGGATTTAAGGAACCCGGATAAGATGAAAATTGAAAATAAGCTAAAATTCAAATAAGCACTTAACTAAAACTTTAACCAAAATGATTTTAAGAAAAAGCAAATAGGCTAAAATTTAAAAACTTTTAAAACACATAATAATCAAATTATTTAAGATAAACTTTTTATAAAAATATTAATCTACCAAAATCAACTTATTTAAAGACTAGAAAACATAAAAATTAAACAATAAGCACAATAATCTATAAACCTAAAACACACCAAATCAATAAGCACAATCTAATAAGCAAATCAATCACACATAATGAAAATGATTTTACCAACTACATGATTAATAAAGCAAAATATAGATTATGATTAAGAAAGGTAGAATGAGAATTAATCAAAAAGCTTGATTAGATTGAAGATTAAGATTCAAATTACAAGATTAAGATGAAAGTTTAATAAGCTTGAAAGAAAAGCTAGAGAGAAAAAGTAAAACACACTTTAAAAATAAAACTAACTAAAAATTAAAGACTAGCCTCCTAATGACATATTAGGATGCTATATATAGGGGAAGGGGAAGGCGTTGTTTCCTCCCCCTTTCTTCTTGTCTTCTCGTCTTTTAAATAACTCGTCTTTCTCGACTTTGTCTTGGGATTAGTCGAATGATAAAATGAACTCGTCTTCTAATTTTCTTCTTTTAGTAGACTTAGTTCTTCGACTTCGTTAAACTTCCGTTCTTCTTGCACTTTTGACCTTTTGACTTCGTCTTTTGTCTTTTTCTTCGATAAAAGTTCGTGAAAGCCCATGTTTTCTTCCTTTTTCATATTTTTGTCCTAAAACATAATAAAAACATAAACCACGTATAATTCCGCCTTTTACGACATTAAATACACGTTTTGGTCTTGTTATTATTAGAAATAAGTGGTAAAAGGATAAGTGTTTTCACACTTATTAAATCCCCTACACTTGACCATTGCAATGCCCTCATGCAATACATTAATTTCAAAGCACGGTTTACATTTTTCATCACAATTAACCCACCTTGGCCTTTATTAGATATTAGACAATAAGGAAACTAAATAAAAATATAAAATTACAAAATACTTGAAGGAAGAAAAAGTAAAGAGATTGAAGACTTACATTAGGGCTTTGGTTGTCATGAATGTTTATCACCCTCAAGTATCACATTCCCCACACGAAGCTTATAAACGAGATCATTGTTATTATAAGTTAGTAAGCTAACACTCACTCATGTGGCCCAATTATTCACTTAGACTCCCTTATTCCTAGGTGTATCTCTTATATTTTATTATTGTCTTGAATGATCACGAGGATGCATTGTTGACTTATTTCGATAGTTTATTTAAGCTGAAAATAAAGTAGGACGATTTAATCAATAGTTAGCTAAAGGACAAAATCTTTTAAAACTGCTTCTGGGGACCTCATAAAGTTCATATCTTGGCATAACTCGTTTCACGATTTAAGACCTTTCTCGGACCGATATTTGGCAGTGACTTCATACTTCGAATCTTGAGAGACGTTCTTGAAATAATGGTTTTCTCTTCATAATAGGAATTTCTTCACTTGAAGTTTTTGAGAGATTCTTCATACTTGGACCACGACTTCTTCATTTTTCTCCAATCTTTATTTTGGATTTTGATATACAACGATCCGCCTCCTTTTAGGACTTGGATCTATTTATCCTCATACCTTGCTAGGTTCTTTTCGGATAGACTTCTCCATGATCTTTAGGGGAGTATTTGCTTTTCGCCGTGTGTCTCGATCCTTCATATTGATTTTTGATAAATGATTCTTCACATCACTTGGGATCTTTAGCAACAAAATGTAGCCCTCATGCCTTGTTAGGGCCTTTTCGGACTCGCCAATCTTCGCATCCTGCTTCAATAAGTTATGCCTTGGCTATGAACTCTAATTAATACCATGCAACTTTTAAACGATCTTGTGCTAGAAGCTAAGTAACTTTTCAAATCGTACGACCTTACTTATTGTAAATATATTTATTATCAAGCGATGGGAGAAAAATCTCATAATCAACTCACATAAATTCATGAAAGAATAACAAACTTATAATTGACTCTATCATCTCTCGTTCTCCACAATTTAAAATCTCAAGGAATGAGACTCGTGGATGCTTAGCCAATTAAATCAAAGTTTTGGGTTTTCAAGTCATCTATAGGATCTTGCAACTTCTTAGACTTTTTCAAGTTTAGAATTCGCATTTTAAAGTTCCCTTGATAAACGAATTTCTAGGAACAATTATAGGAACTCGCAAAAAGTTCTTGTTCTTAACCCGTAAGAGTTAAGACCTTCACGTTTTAAAGTTCCCTATATAAAAGCCTAGCAAAACTTGACTTAAACACGTTAAGGATACTAGTTAGAGTAAACTTGGATAAGTAAACTCGGGTTGAGTCAAAAGATTCATGACGGGCCTAATATATCAAAGACATCAAAACTTATTAAAACAATTTTATTTAACTTTATTTTCTCTTTTGACTTTATTCTTGAAATGGAATATATACATATGATGCGATAACAAAAGGAAAGAACATAAAAGAGAATAAATTAAAAATACTACTTGGCCAAAATAGATTAAAAATTTTGAAAAATGTCGAAAAATTAGATTTCCCGGTTAAAATAAGGACAAATTAATGAAAAAGCCCACTTAACTTCGCTAGAAGTCCCCCTACACTTGATATAAACATTGTCCTCAATGTTTAAGCATGTGGGAGTAAACTCCCCTACACTTAGGACATTGTGCACGTTGTTTAAATCTTGCTAAGGAAGAGACAAATATAATGATTTCAATGTCAACATATAAGATATGAAATATTGAATCACGACAGTTTACGATAGAACCGGGAAGACGGGAACACGGGATCACGGGTCGTCAAATATCATCAAAAGTGCTCTTTGAAGCTTTAATCCCTGCACATCATAAGAAACAAGACAACAAACACCTATGTAGCTCCCCTACACTTATTATGAAAACGGTTAAAGGATAGATCATCGGGTTTCCTCCCGAGAAGCGCTTGTTTTTGTTAACCGAGTCACGAGCCTGACTCGACCCAAAAATAATTTAAGGGAAACGTGGTGAGGGATGGAATCATCTCATGAGAGATGTCCTCACCAAAGTACAACTTAACACGCTGGCCATTCACTTTGAAGTTTGGCCCATTTGGTTGTGATAACTCAATGGTGCCATAAGGGAAGACTATGGCAACGGTGAATGGACCAGACCAACGGCTCTTAAGCTTGCCCGAAAACATTTTCAACCGAGAGTTAAAGAGTAAAACTTGATCACCAATTTTGAACTCTCGGTTTTTGATCTTAGAATCATGAATGAGCTTGGTTTTCTCCTTATAAATCAATGAATTCTCATAAGCTTCATTCCTTAGTTCATTAAGTTCATTGAGTTGGATCTTCCTATGATCACCGGCTTTGTTGATATCAACATTAGCCCATTTCAAGGCCAAATAAACCTTATGATCCAACTCAATGGGGAGGTGGCATGCCTTTTCGTACACAAGACGATATGGAGTGCAACCAATAGGTGTCTTATATATGGTACGGAAAGCCCACAAAGCATCATCTAACTTATCAGCCCATGAGGCATGATGCTCTCCCACAGTTCGCTCTTAGATTCTCTTAAGTCCACGGTTATAAATCTCGGCCTTGACCATTAGTTTGTGGATGATACGCGGTGGAAAGGCGGTGATTGACACCATACTTTACCATGACTCGAGCAAATTGATCATCGCAAAAATGAGTCCCGCGATCACTAATGATAGCACGAGGAACACCGAATCGAGAAATAGTTGTTTCAGAAAGTTCACAACCACCCTCGCATCGTTCGTAGGTAGAGCCTTTGCTTCAACCCATTTGGATACGTAGTCAACGTCTACGAGGATGTACTTGTTCCATTTAGATGATGGAAATGGCCCCATAAATTCGATGCCCCATACGTCAAAGATTTCACACTCTAGGATGAAATTTTGAGGCATCTCATCTTTATGTGTGATCTTGCCTTGTCGTTGGCAAGCATCACAATACTTAACCATTTCGTGTGCATCACGATAAATGGTAAGCCAATACAATCCAGAATTGAAAACTTTCTTCGTGGTGTAATTGGGACCAAAGTGACCACCGGTTGGTCCTTTATGGCAAGCTTCCAAGATTTGTAAAGCTGCGGGCCCGTCAACACACCGACGAAGGATCAAGTCAGCACATTGTTTAAATAGATAAAGGTCGTCGCAATAGTAACTTTTCACATTCTTGAAGAATTTCTTCTTTTGTTGGGACGATAACCCATCGATGAGAATTCCACCCGCCAAGTAGTTTGCAGAGTCCGTAAACCATGGGGTCTCATCAATATTGGAGTTAATAGACATCAAGGCCTCAAGGGGAAAAGATTCATTAATCTCTTGATTTGGGAGCTCCCCTTGATAAGGATCCTCGAATCTACTAAGATGATCCGCGGCTAGGTTTTCCGCTCCCTTTTTGTCACGAATTTCAATTTTGAATTCTTGAAGGAGTAAAACCCAACGAAGAAGTCTTGGTTTGGAATCTTGTTTTGTTAACAAGTACTTCAACGCGGAATGATCGGTATACACAATGGTGGTGGAAAGGACAAGATAGGGGCGGAATTTTTCAAAAGCATACACTACAGCTAAATGCTCTTTTTCGGTAGTGGTATAATGCAATTGAGCCCCCGTCATTGTTTTGCTAGCGTAATGGATTGGTTGGAAATGTTTGTTGATTCTTGGTCCCAAAACCGCTCCAATAGCAAAATCGCTAGCATCACACATCAGTTCAAAAGGTAACTCCTAATTAGGAGTAACTAAGACCGGTGCCTTAGTTAATTTATCCTTAAGAAGATTGAAAGATTCGATACACTCTTTAGAAAAGATAAAAGGAGTATCTTTTTCCAAGAGGTGGGTCATCGGGCGAGCTATCTTAGAAAAATCTTGAATGAATTGACGATAGAATCCCGCATGACCAAGAAAACTTCTCACACCCTTCACGGTTGAAGGAGGAGGTAATTTAGCAATCACATCGACTTTAGCACGGTCGACTTCAAGACCGACTTTGGAAATTTTATGTCCAAGAACAATACCTTCTTTTACCATGAAATGGCATTTTTCCCAATTAAGAACTAGACGAGTGTCTTCACACCGTTTAAGCATACGTTCTAAATTGGCAAGGCAAGTAGAGAAAGAATCACCATAGAACGAGAAATCATCCATAAAGACTTCCATAGTTTCTTCAACCATGTCATGGAATATAGCCATCATACACCTTTGGAAATTCCCGGGAGCATTACATAAGCTGAAAGGCATTCTTTTGTAATCAAATGTTTCGTAAGGACAAGTGAATGTGGTTTTCTCTTGGTCTTTTGGATCGATGAGAATCTGAAAATACACGGAGAAACCGTCTAAGAAGCAATAGTAGTCATTACCCGCTAAACGCTCGAGCATTTTGTGAAAATCCGTCAATTTATGGTCGATATTTTATTCTCAATATTTATTTGAAAACATTATTTTAATGTTACAATATGAACTCACTTATTTTTGGGAAGAAATTTGGATTTACGTCTTGAAGTAGCATCGACTACGTCTAAACCGGCGGATTGTACGTTACGTGCTTACGTTTACATACACCGTCTTTGGTGACAGTCCGACATTTCAGAAAAAAAATTTATCCGTGAATATTATTTTGGAGTTTTAAATTTGTGTTGGTTCATAAACTCACAAATTTACGAGAAGAGATTAGGACTTACGATTTTATTTTAACGTCCTTTACGACTAAACCGGAAACCTTAGGATTACGTATTTACGTTTTCGAACTCCGTTTTTGATGAAACAATTTTTATTGGATTCGTTTTGTGACGTTGATTCATAATTTATAAAAACGTTTTTCGTAAAACGACCCGAGGGCACGCAAATCGAGAAAACTAGAATCGAGGAATACCCGTAAACTAGTGAGATGGGACAAAATACATTGTCCCACCCCACTAGCACAAATGGGGCGGCCAAACTATTGCCTCAACACCATGAGGTGTCAAAGCCTTATAAACAAGTTATACACTTGTCCTTTATGCTTACAAGATAAGCTAACCAAACCTCAAAACCACAAACCAAAACCATTTGTTCATTTACCACTCATGCAAACAACACAATTTCCTCACTACTCTCCCATATGTGTCGTCCACTCCTACACCATAAACATCTATTTTGATCAAAAATTAACCATGAATTCATATGTTATTTCTACATATGTTGAAGCCCTCTTGAAGCTCTCTTGAATGGTGGTGATTATAACATCCATGGGGGAGTTTTCATGGTGTCTTAGGGCTGATTTTCCACAAGGAGTTTATGAAGATTGGTGGTCTTGAATATGGTCTTGGTGCATCACAAGTTTCTCCATCAAAATCCATGTTTTGATCACAACCTACATCATCATGGTGGTATAAAGATTGTCCTCCTCATCTTCTTGTTATTTTGATTATGTAAACATGTATTTTATTTCCTATTTTATGTGTATATGATGATTATATGATGATAAAAGTATTGTGTGGGGATTTGGTGTTGATAAACATGATTAAAAAGGTGAAAAACTATAAAGAACAAGGCTAAAATCTTGCTTAAAAATGATGGTTGTATAAAACAGTAAAGAAACATGTCATGAACTGATAAAATGATGAATTAGAATTGATATACAGTAAGCTATGAGTCTTGTACACATGTGAGAGTTGGCCATGCAATGGAATCATTGTAATGAGTGAGATATGATCAAAACAAGTTTAAGGTACAAATCTGAGTTCACTGTTTTGGACGATTTTTAGAAAATACTTAGAAGATGATTCAACAGTATCTATAGGAAAGTTAAATGGAGAACATATCATGTAGTTTATGTGATAAAAATTTGAGCTTCTATCTCCATATAGAATTCTAGATATGGCAGTTTTGGTGAAAGTGAAGATAAAAATCAGATTTTGGAAATTAAAGTATAATACTATTATATAAGCACTCAAAATTTAATAGTATAAAATATAAATTAAAACCCACTAACTTATATAATACAATTATATAAATATGTACAATGGTAAATAAGTGGACATTTTATAAAAACGGTAACTTGTTAAGTTTTATAAGTTATAAAACTATAAACACGATTTTTACGACTTTTTCGGCTAATACCGTAAAATTAACGTTTTTGTTAAATAAAACTTAGATGGTTGGACCCGTCTAATGTAAACTTTATAAAACTTATATAGTGATATATAAACATGTATCACAAGTAAAAACCGATAAAACCCGAACTATAGGACATACGGACATTAACGAGCTAAGTAAACATATTGGACTAATAATTGGACTAAATAAGTTAAACCCTTATAAAAAGAACTTATTGGACTTAACCCATTTGGGCCCAACTTGTAAAGTTTAAATAATGATTATATAAGTATAACATGGATTAATACAAGTTAATAAACTTATAATAGGCTTATTGGACCTAAAACACGTAAATAGGTGAAACTAGTAAACTAGTATAAACGTTACCGACACATAACACTAAAATGAGTAACGAGAATATGTAAACCCACTTGATCATCATATATAAATAATCATCATATGTATACATAATTGTTATTTTTATAAGTCATTGGACATGATTCTAAGACGAGTATTATTTGTCTAGGTTTCCGTGATTGAAGCACGCACCGTACGTCCGAATTGCCGATAACCCGTCTTCCCACATCAACGTGAGTTCATTGGTTTTTTAGTGTAGTTGTCTTCTCAGCTCGATTCGAATTGATATAACGTTTTCTAGCAAAGACTTAATTGTTTTTGGTTATACAAATTTGTTTGGAATTTATGTCTAATTGGCAAGAAGCAAGTAAAAAGGTAAAAATATTCTATAAACTACGTATACGTACTAATCTAAAAACACATTGCAATTACCAATTAAAATGCACAAAATCTAAAAAATGTGAAATACAAAATATTAGACTAAAAATATAAAATGACAACTAACTAATTCATTTAAGTAAAAATGTAGAATTATATGAAATCTAAACTCATTCAGTATTGAAATTTAACTACACGTTTTCAAACTTGACATTTTCAAATTAAATCCATTATTTCAAACTGAATTTGAAAAAAAACTGGCCCAACATAATAACTAGCCCAACAACTCTATATCCAATCTAACTCCACACTTATCTGAATGGACTAAAAGTACAACTAATATCCTAACTGATCAATTAGCCTATAATGAGAAACAAGTTTTAACCAACTAATATCTGTTACTAACAATTCTAAAACCGATTTTAGACTTTCTAAAAATATGAATTTTGGAAACAAAAGAAATCTTTAACCAACAAAATTTCTACTCGTTTGAATGCAAAAAGTGGTCACTATTCAAATTAAAGCTAAAGATATCTAAGCATCAGAATCATTCGAACAAAGATATGAACTGCAACATATTACTAGCATCAAACTTACAGTAAATCAAAAAGTTAAACAAATCAAGTATCTTTCTAACAAATTTACACTACAATCTATAACTAGCAGAATCTAATAACTATGCAGAAAAATAAAAGAGAAAACTTCATGCATCCAGGCCAGCCCTTTGATGTCGAGAAGCGCGGCGCTGAGCCGGCTTTTAAACCAAACACCCCTAATCTCTAACTGTTGATCTGCATAGAATATGAACGAACAAAACTCTGCTATTGTGTATTAAGCTTCAAATCTGCTGAATAGGAAACTTGACTTTTCGAAAACAGGAACCTGCAAAAGACGTAAACAAGAGACTATGCTAGCAAGTTAAGCAATAAGAATGCTTAAAGAATCATGAACAGAAACTTAAACACTATAAGCTAAATCAGCTTATCCTTTCAGAAAAATACAAACTGATTATCTAAAATGACAAATGTAACAAGCTATCTTGAAAAGAAAAACTTATCAAACTACTCATCTGCTAAAAGACTTATCACTTGAAAAAAACTTGAAAACTTGAAGATTTTAAAAACTTTTTGAATCACACTACTCGAAAACAAGCTAACATTTGTAAACGAAAACTAGCTTGTACAAAACAACAACAATTACTTTCATATACGAATTTTTCACTAATTGACTTAAAAAAACTTGACTTACAAAAAAAACTTCTCATAAGCTTTTGGAGCTTATGAGCTTATTGCTAATAAGCTGAAAATCTTTTTAGAAGAAAAGCTTTTAGAAACTTGAAATCAAAACCAAATTCTAACCAAATAAAACTTCAGCTAATCAAATCGATTCATTTCACCTTAATTCCTATCACTAATCATCTAACTATCAAAACAGGAACAATATCCACGGCAGAAAAAGAAGTCCGATTTAAACTGCATAACAACTCGATTAGTAACAGTAAAAGAAGAACAGGAATCCAAAGAGTATTAAGAAAGTTTGAAGGATGTAAAATGGATTTCATTAATGGCGAAAACAGTAATCAATTACAACAAGATTAACGAAATCAAAACCGAATCTAACTGAATTTCTAACTGAAAATCATAAAACATTTGAGAGAAAAGCTATCTACTCCTAACTACTATGTGTAAAACTACTCCTAAGCTAACCATCGAAACTGAAGCCATTCTCTTCTATTTATAGTCGCCGTGTGGTGGTGGAATGACGTGGTTAATCCAATGATTGGATGCCACGTGGAAAATACGAGGTTTAATCGATCCCGTTCTTCACTCTTGAAATTGGGGGTTTCTTCGTCTTTAACTTTTGCTCTAATTGAGTTATATCTTCATGTAGAGGGAAGGAAGATGAGTGTTTTTGTAGTTATAAGCTTCGACTGAATCTCCTTGTATCTTCCTTGTTTCTTGTTTGCAGGTTTAGGTGGAGAAAAGGTATAACCGTCTCTCTTTTCTCTCTCTTGAAGGTTGAAGACGAAGCGTGTTTATGTGTGTTCGTTTGACCGGGACTTGGTCAATGGACCAAGTAAATAACACTTTCTTACTAGTTTTTACTCTTTAGTCCCTCATTTTGTATTTTCTTCCAAAAGTTATGTAAACTTTTTAAATCAATCTTCTTTTAATCCTTTATCTCATGAAACTTGCAAGTTAAGCCCTCCATCTTGGTGAATAATGGCAAATATGGTCCTTGAAAGCATCTTTCGTCATTTAATTCGTCTTTTGATCAAATAAGTCCTTGAAAACTCGTGTTTGTCTCAAATGTACCTATATTACCTGAAAATACACAAACACAAAGTACACACGTAATTCTGATATTTTACAGTTAAAATAATGTATTTGACTGTGTTTTGAGTGGTATTAGGATCATTATTGATGAGTGTTTTCACACTTATCAACTCCCCTCCACTTGACCATTGCCATGTCCTCATGCAATGCAGCATTTCAAAGCACCAAGTTACACTTTTCTCATATTTAACCAACCTTGGCCATTTTATGATTTAATAAACTATGCTATGCTACATGATGAATGGTTTTGAATATTTACAATGCAATGCAAAGAAAACAATTCTATTTTTATATTTTTGATTTTTCATAAATGGTTTTGATGGAAATAACTCATAAAGAATTCAATGACTTAGATTAGGGCTTTGGTACCATGGACACTTATCACCCTCAAGTTTTACTTTCCCCATACCAAGCTTAAAAATGGGATCATTGTATTCACAAGTAAAAAGTGCATCAACTTATTCATGATAATTAAATGTGGAACCGGTTATTATTTGAGCAAATTGCTTGTGGGCAAATTTGTCATTTATTCAAGTGTGAAGTATAAGAAGTGTAAAATCCAAAAATAAGGAAGCACGGTTTTAATCCTAAGTAATCTTCTCATCCATTACTTGAAAAACCGCTCACAATTAATACAAGTCCGTTTCAAGAGTAATAAGTCATTCGCCTTATGTGTAAAATCCTCATGTCATGCTTTCATAAGTAGCTACACACTAGCTAAAGAAAGGAAAATAAAACTCACGCAATAATTTACATCCGCCATCTTTTTGAGACTTTGGATCTTCAACCCCGCAACCCGTCAAGGTAATATTGGATTGGAGCAATCTATTGAATCCTCGCAACCCGTCAAGGTAATATTGGAACTCAATAGTCACTATAATTAACACCACACTGCCCCTCTTGGGAGTCTTGCATTATTTTTTTTCTTTCTTTTTCTTTCTTTTTTTTTCTTTTTTTTTCTAGCCACTCATTTTTTTTTTCATAAGCCGCTCTTATTTTTCTTTATTCCTCACAAAGAAATTTGAAAAGAAGAAAAGGAAAAACACCCGCTATGTATGGAGCATGACATAAGTCTAGTACACATAAAACGTGCTAACTTAGAATCTTAAGACGTACTTATATCAACCATAAATGATTAGCCAAAAATGCATAAGAGATGACAAACCAATTAAAACCGTACTTGATTATTTATTAACAATTATATACATGCGAAGAAAATAGAGGTAAAGAAGAGAAGGGTTTAGCCACAAGTAATTGCCATGAAGTCTATCTAGCCCTTTTACACTTGCTTCAACTCTATCATTTCTCATTCTCCACAAATTTAAAATTTCAAATAATGAAATTGGTGGATGCTTAGCCTAATAGACCAATGAAGGACTACATGGTTAAGGATACTAGCTAGAGAATGCTAAGATAAGCAAACTCGGGTTGAGTCAAAATATCCATGGCGGGCCTAATATGTCAAAGAAGTCTAAATTTGTTAAAACCATGTTTTTATTATATTTTTTTTTCTTTTTATATATTTTGATGAAAAATAAAAGAATATATACAATGCAAATGTGTTATGCAAAATGATAAACAATAGATGCAAAAATTATGAATGCATATTTTTTGTGGCCAAAGTAGATTAAAAATTTGAAAAATGATCGAAAAATTAATTTTCCCAATTATCATGAAGTTAAGGCAATGGTCTAGGTAAGGTCACTTCGATAGAAGTCTCCCCTACACTTAAGATAAACATTGTCCTCAATGTTTAAGAGTATTGGAGTGAACTCCCCTACACTTATGACATTGATTACTTTGCTTAACTCGAGTTAAGGAAGAGACAACTAAAGGGTATTCATTTTAAGCACAAGTGTTTTGAATATCATAATAGCAAAAACCAATCGAAGTGAACCAGATACACGGGCCTCCTCCATAAGCTCCAAGCATGAAATGAGAGAGAGCAACCCTTGAAACAAACACCAAAAGACGAAGAAAGGCACCCCTCCACTTCAACTCTACTATAACATCCTTTTAATTAAACCTAACCTATTGAAAATCTACTCTACGTTTTCTAACCTAGTTATTCAATGCTTGAGTTTTTTTAACCCTAAGTCGCTAGCTCGACTCGGCCCCGAATTAAGTTGTCCTTGGGGAAACCATCATGGAAAGTAAAAGATATCACTTTGAAGCACATCTCACATGATACACTCAAACTTAGCACGTTGCCATTTACTATAAGATTTACAAAATCCGCCTCGATAAATGGAACGGTCCAACGTGTCTCAAGTTTGTCCAACATACGAAATTTCTCAAATAGGAAGCACTCCAGGATCAAATACATAATTTCCATCTCGACATGTGAACAACTCCAAAGTAGGTAGTATCACCAAAGTAAGCTCATACAAGAAGCGCATATCAATCGAAGGCACACTCTTAAATGGAGTAGATAAAAACCAAGGTGTCTCAAATTTATGTATCCCAGGATCAAAAACCTTTCCCTTCATGGGAAAATAAGAAGATGAGCTCATATCAACCATATAAGATTCCCCCTTAGTGATCAAAGCATCATGAGAATATGAAGGTGTAGGTATCAAAACATTCATAACAATTATGTCCATATTGGGCTCCTCATCATTATCAAAAGGTGGGTAATCTTCCATAGAAGGCATAAAAAAAGAAGGATCAAGAGAAATAGTGTCTTGTGGAAGAGGTGTAGGCTCTAGGTTCCCAAAAAGCATATTCTCACTAAGACGAATCTCCTCTTCCCAATTAGAATCACTATCATCAACCTCAATATCAATATTAGCAAGATAAGCCTCTATGGTGTCATCAATATCCATATGAGAATCCATATCAAAGGTTTTGGGTTCCAAAGGTGCCATAGGTGAAAAAGGATCAATCTCTAAGAGTATAGGATCTTCATCAATAACCAACTTCAAGGGTGGAAGGGTGGGAATAGAAGGCTCAAAAGAAGGTGTATTGAGAGAATCACTCAAAGGGATGATATCATCAAGAAAGTCAATAGGTGCAACCTCAAAAACCGGTGAAGAAATGTCAATGAAAGGTTCTTCTTCTATGGAATCATCATTATGGTTTTCATTCAAAGCTTCAATCGAAGAGATAAGATTATAGACGTTTGATAAAACCTCTCGAATATGAACATCTTCCACTTCTTCTATATGATCAACATCATCATCCAAATTAGGAAGGTCATCTTGACATGAAAAGTCCTCGGATAATATATCATAAGATGCCTCACTAGAATCTCAATCATCATCCTCTACTTGTGGAAAATCTTGCATAAACTCTTCCTCAATCTCATTATCCCTTTCTTTGAACAATTCATCAAGATCAAAGTCACCAAAATCACTAGTAGTAGCATGAAAGTCAACATGGGATGAAATCTCAATGTGATCATGAGGAGAAGAGGTATCAATACAAAGCTCGTCACATGGTTCATTGGAAATACCCTCAAACTCTCTTTGGATTGGGATAAGGTTCTCAACACTAGAAACGGTTAATGCTTCTAAATTGGTGTTTGTATTAGTGCTAAGAGGATCGTCCCCCATGGTTAAAGAGTCGGTGGGTTCCACGTGAGGTAAAGGTGATGAAGGTGTGTCATCATTAAGTGTCATACAACTCGAAGGTTCCTCAGCATCTTCATCTAATAATGGATCAGGCCTACGAGTAAAAGTAGTCATGTATTGTTCGTCTTCCTCGATTATAAGAGTCTTAAGGAAGAAATCATTTGAATATTCCCTGAGGCGACAAGAAAATTTGTTCAACGATTCACGATACAAATCACCGAATTCCTTGTCATCATATTGCCGAGACTCAATTTCCTCTTCCTCAGTAGAGTTAATTAGTATCTTTAACCATCGCTGTGTGTCTTTCATTTCCTTGTAGCTCATGTCTTTCATACGATCAAGCATCTTATAAAAGTCATCGTTCGACTTGTTCATTTTCTCAAGTAAAGAATGAAACTTCTTGACATTATCAAGGACATAGGATGGCGGATCCCTCGGTCTACAATCATAACCATAATGGGGTGCGTTCCCACAAAACTCACAAGAATAAGTCGAAGAATATGGTGGAGGTGGATTTCCATAATTAGGTGGATTATAGTTTTGAAAAGAGTCATGATTATGAAAGTTCTCATGATTGTAACCTTGAAAATTCCCTTCATTTTGAAAACCCTCATAATGTGAAAATCCTTGATTTTGAAAAGTATCTTGATTATGGCATGGAAAATTTTCATCATTTTGAAAGCCTTCATTGTTTGAAAATCCTTGATTATGAAAGGTCTCTTGATTATATCCTTGAAAATTATCATAATTTTGAAAACCTTCATAATTGGAAAATCCTTGGTTTTGGTATGGCACATTAAAGGTTTGATCATGAAATGATGGTGGAGGTTGTGATGAAAAACCGGAATATCCCATATAGTCATTACAAGTGTAGTCCATTTGAGTGTTAGGTCGAAAATTAGGGTTCTCGGTTCCATTGTAAGCATATCCCTCCCCATAATAACCATTATTTTGATCACATAAATAAGTATCATGTGGACCTCCACAAGTCGAACAAGACGGATAATTAGCGTTGGCGGATCGTTGTTGCAAAATCTCCAACATGGAACGAGTATCCACGTGTAACAAGGTGGCCGTATGTATATACAAGTATAATGACGTTTAAAAGCTTCCTCGGGGAAGGAAGTAATACACCAAAGGTGGTATGTTTACACGTGTGCGAGTACACGTGTAAGTAAACACGAGGAATGAGGGAGTAGCCCTCGGTCGACTTTTGAAGGAGAAGAGATTATCTCCCTCGAGGTTCGATATGAAATATCCACAAGAAAGTATATATATAATTACTACTTGGGTGCAAGACCTCCAATTAAGCATTCCTTCTTAGAATACGCACTAGTGAACGGGGGGTTAGGTGGCGCGAAGCACTTAAGTACCTATTAACCCTTAGATGGCATTTTATAGCACATCGCCTTTCTATTCACTTTGTAGTTTGTATTCTTCGAATTATTGCCAATTGGAAGTATTTATCTATTCTTGCTTAATTAAATTTGATCGATACGCGTGTCAAGGACCGGAACGCCCCTCAACACGGTGTATTGCCTCGACAATACTTATGGAAGATATGTGTATTGGTTGTTTGTATATGTATACGTATTTACATATAATAATATATCAAAAATATTTTTGTATTTATTTGTTTTTTTAAGAAAAATACTATATCTACGTAAAAAGCGATGAAATCGATATAGTATATATTTTTTTTGTTGTAATCTTTTAGGAAAAAGATTACTTTTTGGATTTTTTATTTTTTTGGTTCAATTCTTTAGGAAAAGAATTGATTTTGTGATTTTTTTTTATTTTTTTTGTATTTTTATCTTTTTGATTTTTTTTATCTTTTCGATTTATAATACGTAAAAATAACGTTCACAAGGTGAACGGATCCCAAAATCCAATCGTCTCACTCGAAATCGTTAATCTTCACGAAAAGAACCGGCAACGGCGCCATTTAATATTTGGTTTTTTAGTGTAGTTGTCTTCTCAGCTCGATTCGAATTGATATAACGTTTTCTAGCAAAGACTTAATTGTTTTTGGTTATACAAATTTGTTTGGAATTTATGTCTAATTGGCAAGAAGCAAGTAAAAAGGTAAAAATATTCTATAAACTACGTATACGTACTAATCTAAAAACACATTGCAATTACCAATTAAAATGCACAAAATCTAAAAAAATGTGAAATACAAAATATTAGACTAAAAATATAAAATGACAACTAACTAATTCATTTAAGTAAAAATGTAGAATTATATAAAATCTAAACTCATTCAGTATTGAAATTTAACTACACGTTTTCAAACTTGACATTTTCAAATTAAATCCATTATTTCAAACTGAATTTGAAAAAAAAACTGGCCCAACATAATAACTAGCCCAACAACTCTATATCCAATCTAACTCCACACTTATCTGAATGGACTAAAAGTACAACTAATATCCTAACTGATCAATTAGCCTATAATGAGAAACAAGTTTTAACCAACTAATATATGTTACTAACAATTCTAAAACCGATTTTAGACTTTCTAAAAATATGAATTTTGGAAACAAAAGAAATCTTTAACCAACAAAATTTCTACTCGTTTGAATGCAAAAAGTGGTCACTATTCAAATTAAAGCTAAAGATATCTAAGCATCAGAATCATTCGAACAAAGATATGAACTGCAACATATTACTAGCATCAAACTTACAGTAAATCAAAAAGTTAAACAAATCAAGTATCTTTCTAACAAATTTACACTACAATCTATAACTAGCAGAATCTAATAACTATGCAGAAAAATAAAAGAGAAAACTTCCTGCGTCCAAGCCAGCCCTTTGATGTCGAGAAGCGCGGCGCTGAGCCGGCTTTTAAACCAAACACCCCTAATCTCTAACTGTTGATCTGCATAGAATATGAACGAACAAAACTCTGCTATTGTGTATTAAGCTTCAAATCTGCTGAATAGGAAACTTGACTTTTCGAAAACAGGAACCTGCAAAAGACGTAAACAAGAGACTATGCTAGCAAGTTAAGCAATAAGAATGCTTAAAGAATCATGAACAGAAGCTTAAACACTATAAGCTAAATCAGCTTATCCTTTCAGAAAAATACAAACTGATTATCTAAAATGACAAATGTAACAAGCTATCTTGAAAAGAAAAACTTATCAAACTACTCATCTGCTAAAAGACTTATCACTTGAAAAAAACTTGAAAACTTGAAGATTTTAAAAACTTTTGGAATCACACTACTCGAAAACAAGCTAACATTTGTAAACGAAAACTAGCTTGTACAAAACAACAACAATTACTTTCATATACGAATTTTTCACTAATTGACTTAAAAAAACTTGACTTACAAAAAAAACTTCTCATAAGCTTTTGGAGCTTATGAGCTTATTGCTAATAAGCTGAAAATCTTTTTAGAAGAAAAGCTTTTAGAAACTTGAAATCAAAACCAAATTCTAACCAAATAAAACTTCAGCTAATCAAATCGATTCATTTCACCTTAATTCCTATCACTAATCATCTAACTATCAAAACAGGAACAATATCCACGGCAGAAAAAGAAGTCTGATTTAAACTGCATAACAACTCGATTAGTAACAGTAAAAGAAGAACAGGAATCCAAAGAGTATTAAGAAAGTTTGAAGGATGTAAAATGGATTTCATTAATGGCGAAAACAGTAATCAGTTACAACAAGATTAACGAAATCAAAACCGAATCTAACTGAATTTCTAACTGAAAATCATAAAACATTTGAGAGAAAAGCTATCTACTCCTAACTACTATGTGTAAAACTACTCCTAAGCTAACCATCAAAACTGAAGCCCTTCTCTTCTATTTATAGCCGCCGTGTGGTGGTGGAATGACATGGTTAATCCAATGATTGGATGCCACGTGGAAAATATGAGGTTTAATCGATCCCGTTCTTCACTCTTGAAATTGGGGGTTTCTTCGTCTTTAACTTTTGCTCTAATTGAGTTATATCTTCATGTAGAGGGAAGGAAGATGAGTGTTTTTGTAGTTATAAGCTTCGACTGAATCTCCTTGTATCTTCCTTGTTTCTTGTTTGCAGGTTTAGGTGGAGAAAAGGTATAACCGTCTCTCTTTTCTCTCTCTTGAAGGTTGAAGACGAAGCGTGTTTATGTGTGTTCGTTTGACCGGGACTTGGTCAATGGACCAAGTAAATAACACTTTCTTACTAGTTTTTACTCTTTAGTCCCTCATTTTGTATTTTCTTCCAAAAGTTGTGTAAACTTTTTAAATCAATCTTCTTTTAATCCTTTATCTCATGAAACTTGCAAGTTAAGCCCTCCATCTTGGTGAATAATGGCAAATATGGTCCTTGAAAGCATCTTTCGTCATTTAATTCGTCTTTTGATCAAATAAGTCCTTAAAAACTCGTGTTTGTCTCAAATGTACCTATATTACCTGAAAATACACAAACACAAAGTACACACGTAATTCTGATATTTCACAGTTAAAATAATGTATTTGATTGTGTTTTGAGTGGTATTAGGATCATTATTGATGAGTGTTTTCACACTTATCACTCGCACTCTTTTAAATGTTTTATAAATGTTTTATAAACCCGCGAGGGAGATAACATGTTAGTTTTTACAAAATTAGGACACCATTTGTCCCGATTGTTTGTTTATTGATTTGGACCCGAATGATTGAATGACCCGATTGTATGACCCGATAAATTATTAAAGGACCCGATAGATGAAATTAAATGGATTATTAAAGTTAGGTTATGTCACTAAAAGTCCCATTAGCATGAATTGTGAACTACCGGGAGTTGGTAGACGCTTGTGCATATAATAGTACTATTTGGGGACGATCACCCCAGTTCGCGCCTTGACGGTTGATCCCCGTCGTGCCACATTGATTGGTAAGCGAATTTATGTATGAGAAGATTTCCATAGCGTGACCTTTGTGACGACACGCTACTTTAGATGGGCAAAATTGGTATCGGGTTAGCTACCCGTTGTTGGTTTAGTAAGGTAACAATGTCATGCGGCTTATAATAATCCAAATTAACGAAATACTAATAGACGCACCGAATTACGAAGTATTGCCTGACTAGCAATACGGGGTCATACTATTGATATTATGTTTGTGTTTTGGTTTTCATAACCATATTCATATAACGGTTTTAATTTTCATACAACATCATAAGACGTATTGTATGATGTTTTTACGACATTGGCTCGTATAATGATTTTAAGGCAAACGCCTATATTATAATTTTGATGAAGATTTGTATAAAATGATTTTGGCTATTTCATGGCCTATCAAAACGATTTGTACAAAATGATTTTCATTAATACTTTTATACTGATATTATATTGATGGAATTTATTAAACTCTATGAATTCACTCGGCGTTATCGCTGGCCTTTTCTTTTAACATGTTTTATCTCAGGTACTTGAAGGTAAGTCTCGAGAAGACGACAAGAATTCATGGCCCGCACTTAAACAATATATTCCATTCAAATGTTTGTAAAACCTGTATTAAATACAATGACTTGGGACCTATGTCACTTTGATATTTATGAATGGAAATGCTTTATTAATAAACGACGCGATTTTTATGCGTTGTCTATGATGTGAGTAATGTGCTATCCCGTAACACCAACTAGTCTTCCGCTGTATTGAGTTGTATAAATTTGGGGGTGTTACAGTTTGGTACCAGAGCTCTCGTTATAGAGAACGAAAGATTTTTAAAACCAAGGTTTTGAATAAAACATTTCAAAATCTTTTAACTATAAACATTTTTCTAAAAATGTCTAAAATTCTTTTGACTATAACGGTGCCGAAGAATTCCCGAGTTACCGACAAGGCCAAGACTGAGAAGTGTTATTTTAACATATATATAACTTGGATTATATATATATGATGTATTTTTATTACATGATTGTTTGATGATTATTTTGATTTTTATACGAGGTATTTATACGACGTAGATTGTCACAAGTAACCCTAACTCCCCTAGTAAGTTAATCGAAGCTATTCTCGTAGGAATTCTAGCTATCCTAGATCTAAACCAAGTTGTGGATATTTATGATCCCAACAAATGGTTGATATTCGTAGAAATGTAGATATTAGTTGATTGTAATATTGAAAAAGAATTGGCGAGATTAAATCTGATATCGATGTTATGATGATCTTTCCTTATAAGAGTGGAGTTTGACAAAACATTACCACCTAGAAGGATGTCATCTGATTCGTTGTCATCCAATTCTTAAATTGAAATCGAAAGGGTGAATGTTGCACTTGAGGCTGTCATTGGAACCATTACCCAAAAGCCTCATGCCACTAGTATCTTTCCGAGAAGTCTAGTTGAATGATCAAGTCATTTCATATTAATGACTCATTTGATAATTGTTGTTGTAAGAACTATAGGATTGGAAATTAAGTGTTGATTCATATCGAGCTTTTATTACCCTATTAAGGTTTATAATTAAGGTTAAAAATATTAGAGAATGAGGTGGAATATCGAATTGAGTATAAGTTGATTAAAACTTGAATAAAGTAAAATTTAACTCGTATGGAATATGAGATTGTTAATATAAATCGTTAAGTTTTGTGATTGAATTATAAGGTTTTAATTGATTGTTGGATCGTGTTAAGTGTTGTTCCTAGGCCATTGTCCACTAATGAGGATGCCCATTGTCCAAGAAATAAATTGAAGAAATCTTCTTCTGAATTGGGACCGATGGATCTTTCGGGACATATGGAACACCTAATGACTCTTGTAGATTAGTATTCATTATGGTATCTTTTAAAAATCCCTAACTTAACTGAGATATCAGTTGGTAGGATGAGTTCTGAGAATTGTATGACATAGTGACACGTAATGTGTTACGGTACAATTTTGACTTGTTTGTGATTAATGAAAAAGACTACCTTTGATTGCTAAATCCTACATGTATCGATGTTATTTATCTATGCTTGCTTGTTCCTAATGTTCGCATTAGTGATGCAACCATTGAACAAGTACTCATATTGATTGAGTTACGTTGTGAATTATTCTTTTAGAGTGCCATCGAGATTATGAACCTCATGATTATTTGTCTAAAGCTCATTTCTTATCATATTGTAGTTAGTTCTCGGTGAACAACTCTTCGTCACTCTTTTGCAGATCACACATTATTTTTATAAAGTTAAAACGGTATCCTTTGAGAAAATTTAATTTTCATCACAATAAGGATTATTCAAAGTAAGATTTATAAGTGATTGGTATCAAAATAAAGTTGTTTGAGAGACGCTTTGGAAACTTAATTATTTCCATAACAAAGAAAACCTTTGTAAATATATTTTTGATTCTTATTTAAGAATTAAGCATGAAAATGATTTTATTATAAACCTGATGATAAAATTTTGACGAACTGAGTATTGCATCGTTAATCTTGAAATTGTATATAGTTGCGCGCCTACATACAATTTGGAATGGACCATGCAAGGCTGATTAGTAGTCACCATAAAACTAATTAATAAACACTACATTTTCTTTGAAGATTGTGAAAGATTAAATTTTAAGAGATCTACAAGAAGTGAAAAATAGGGACATAATGTTAGGGACACCTACATATGTGCCTGTAGCATCTATTCTTCTGAGTTGAATTTACTCATCTATGGAAATCGCCTTATTTGACAATTGATATTCCCTTCTTGTCGAATACTCCCGTCGTAAGATTCTTAGGAAAAGTATCTGATTACCGAGTGTTGATACCCGACTGGATGTATTGATGTTTTTATCATTTCTTATGATTTGATTTCATTTGAATGACCTGGGTAACGATCCGAGGAGCTTTCGAATGCGTACTCAAATTCATGAAAACATGGGATATATTCATATTCATTAAATGTTTTCGTCTGTATCTGATTCAAAATTCTATCGCGTAGATTATGCGTTGACCTTACTCTTTAGATGATAGTTATGTCTCCAGATATCCCTGAATTTGTGAAGGATTATGAGTTATTATTAGTCTTTTGAGAAGTTCACATCTTATCGACGATAATGAAACTGGAAAGCTAATGGTGCCAGTAGAATGGATTGATTGATTATGACATGACGACATTGTCTTAATTGATGGGAACTCGAGTAGAATTCCCCTAAATGATAAGATGTTGATTATCAAAAGTGATCTAAGTAATTCTTGATGGATGACCATACCCTACATTTAGATTTGAAATTATACCGTGAATGGTTGCGAATTAGTCATAGATATTATAATCTAGAAAGAACCTAATATGAATGTATTAAAAGATGTTTATGTTATCTAAAACTATAGTAAGTATTTGTTGATGAATTACCTAGACTTTCGCCATTAAGGCAAGTAGAATTTGGTATTTGATTATATTCCCAGTGCTGCACATGTGGCTTGTGCACTGTACGTCAGCACCACCTAAATTAAAGGAATTACCGTACAACTGCGAGAGTTGTCGGAGAAAGATTTTATTATACCAAGCCTGTCATCATGAAGAGCTATGGTGATATCATTCCTTATATTTATAGATTACTGTGACTGAGTAAATTGACAATCAAAAACGATATCCATAACTCGAAATGGAAGATTTGTTCGATCATTTACAAGGTTCTAGCGTATGTTTTAAAGATTTGATTCACGGCATGGTTATCATCAACTTCGCGTCCGCGGAAAAGATTATGTATTCCAATCACTACATCCGGTACTTGTAATGAACATTATGAGTTTCACGTGGTGACGTTTGGATTGACTAATACACATGTAGTATTCATAAATTGGTGAATCACGTGTGTAGGCCGTAATTTGATAAATTCATGCTTGTGATCATTAAGGACTATATGTTTGTTTATAAGAATAAGAATGAGTTAATAATTATTTATAGATTGCCCTAAATTGGCCGAACGATAAAAACATGTACCTTAAATATTTAACATATGATTAAAGACTTAAACCTTTACATTATTTGACTATGTGATTAATAGATAATGGAATCTATATTGACTTTTCAAAGATTTGAGCCATTAAGGCTTAGGGTTATAACAAAAAGAAAATGGAAATATGTTTTGACAAATGTTTTAACAAATAACTTTTAAGGGATTATTCCTTTATAACCAAAACATTTGACTAAACTTCTGTTTAGGGTAAATGTTTGTGTATACCTCAAGATAACCTAAGAGGGATTGAGGAAACCATTTAAACCATGACTTGAAACCTGAAACGATAATTTTTGCTTTTTAACTAAGAAAATTTTGACCAAAGTATAAACAAAGGTTTTTCGAACATTTACGAATCTTATTAAATATTTTCGATAAATCAACAAAAATCTTGTTAATTAAGTTCAAATTTATCTTTTAACATTTTATATAATTGGTCGAACTAAGAAATTTAAAATCTTTACGTTTACATTTCATAAAAATTGTATTTAATATTTAATTAGTTGTAATAATTATCGACGCTTTAGACGTCGGATTGAGTAAAACGGATAAATAATAGTGGAGACGAGACTGGAACTTAGAAAATATAAAGAAAGAAATTTGAATAAATACGAACATAATAATTATATCATCAGGAAAGGATAAAGAATCAATTAGGATGTGTTCTTTAATAAAGAAGGTGCAAAATAAATTGTTGAACAATGTAAAATAGACGACGTTTGTGAAAAGGATAACATGGATTATAAAAGAGGTTCGCGTCTAATGTGAACCATTAAAATAGAGAAGCCGATAGCGCTAAATGTTTTAAAGTCCACTTGTGATTATCTAAATATGGAGGATTGTGAGATATAGTTATGATTGGAATCTTGTAAGTATACGTATTATATTCTTGTCATTTCTGACTTAATGTATCATTATCAGAAGAAGTTGTACTGATGGCAAATTATGAAGGCAGACATCGCCTCATACATTAGTTAACGTCTAGCTATTGCAAAGGTCATCATCTGAATTTGATTCGATTTGGGTCATCGTCGACAGACTGACCAAATCTGCTAATATCATTCCCGTTAATGATAAATGCAAAAGAGTTATGTAAACATAGTGTGCCTGTATCGAACATCTTTATCAAGATCCTCGCTTCGCATCGAATTTCTAGAGATTTGCTCAGAAGTCATTGAGAACGAACCTTGATGAGAGTACTATGTACCACCCCAATCGAAGGGACGAGGTAAAGTAACGATACAAAATACTATAAACGTTGTTCTATGTTTGAATGATTGACCTTTGGTAATAGACCGTATAATCGTTTTCCTTTGGAGAGATTATCCTTGAAAACTATTGTATTAGGATCGAGATCGAATCTTGTTAGGATCTAATTATTAGAGCATCTGTAAGCAGGAGTTGAGATGAAGACACCCGACATACACCCATAGTGAGTTGGACATGTCTTTTAGGTTTAAGGTTTCCTATGATGGCGAACCTAACCTTACAAAATACCCGACCCGCGAGATCTGAAATGATTGTTGAAATTAGGATTTGATTATTGACAGCCGGTAGTGGGCAAGAGGTTATGTGAATATGAAATTTAGATCTTGAAGTGCCAAATGGGTAGCGAAGTTATGCCACAATTTTTAACCTTGGAAAAATGAATTCATGATCTGACAAATCATGGGATATAAGTCCCCGTTGTATAGGACCATTGAGATGATGTAAAAGTTGGGATTGAAAGGCATATAAGCTGGATCTACCCTTGGACTTCAAGAACTGCGTGAATTATGTTTCGTAAATCGAACTTGATAGAATATCTATCAAGTGAAAATCTGATTGTTCTTAGTAAAGCTTAGATCGGCGAAAAGTTGCATTCATCAGAGACTCGTGAACATCATGGATAGAGAAAGTAAGTCAACATTTAGCCTGATCTTATTCCTGTAGTTATGTTTGATGAAACTCGCGTATTATAATGGATTACACTTGTGAGAAAAGACCGAATGTGGAGAAAATACCCACATGGCTTTAACTCTAAAAGAAGCGAGTAGTAAGGTAAGATGATCTTTGAGGACAAAGATCCTGTTTAGGGGTAAATGCTGTGACAATCCGTCAATTTATGGTCGATATTTTATTCTCAATATTTATTTGAAAACATTATTTTAATGTTACAATATGAACTCACTTATTTTTGGGAAGAAATTTGGATTTACGTCTTGAAGTAGCATCAACTACGTCTAAACCGGCGGATTTTACGTTACGTGCTTACGTTTACATACACCGTCTTTGGTGACAGTCCGACATTTCAGAAAATAAATTTATCCGTGAATATTATTTTGGAGTTTTAAATTTGTGTTGGTTCATAAACTCACAAATTTACGAGAAGAGATTAGGACTTATGATTTTATTTTAACGTCCTTTACGACTAAACCGGAAACCTTAGGATTACGTATTTACGTTTTCGAACTCCGTTTTTGATGAAACAACTTTTATTGGATTCGTTTTGTGACGTTGATTCATAATTTATAAAAACATTTTTCGTAAAACGACCCGAGGGCACGCAAATCGAGAAAACTAGAATCAAGGAATACCCGTAAACTAGTGAGATGGGACAAAATACATTGTCCCACCCCACTAGCACAAATGGGGCAGCCAAACTATTGCCTCAACACCATGAGGTGTCAAAGCCTTATAAACAAGTTATACACTTGTCCTTTATGCTTACAAGATAAGCTAACCAAACTTAATAACCACAAACCAAAACCATTTGTTCATTTACCACTCATGCAAACAACACAATTTCCTCTCTACTCTCCCATATGTGCCGTCCACTCCTACACCATAAACATCCATTTTGATCAAAAATTAACCATGAATTCATATGTTATTTCTACATATGTTGAAGCCCTCTTGAAGCTCTCTTGAATGGTGGTGATTATAACATCCATGGAGGAGTTTTCATGGTGTCTTAGGGCTGATTTTCCACAAGGAGTTTATGAAGATTTGTGGTCTTGAATATGGTCTTGGTGCATCACAAGTTTCTCCATCAAAATCCATGTTTTGATCACAACCTACATCATCATGGTGGTATAAAGATTGTCCTCCTCATCTTCTTGTTATTTTGATTATGTAAACATGTATTTTATTTCCTATTTTATGTGTATATGATGATTATATGATGATAAAAGTATTGTGTGGGGATTTGGTGTTGATAAACATGATTAAAAAGGTGAAAAACTATAAAGAACAAGGCTAAAATCTTGCTTAAAAATGATGGCTGTATAAAACAGTAAAGAAACATGTCATGAACTGATAAAATGATGAATTAGAATTGATATACAGTAAGCTATGAGTCTTGTACACATGGGAGAGTTGGCCATGCAATGGAATCATTGTAATGAGTGAGATATGATCAAAACAAGTTTAAGGTACAAATCTGAGTTCACTGTTTTGGACGATTTTTAGAAAATACTTAGAAGATGATTCAACAGTCTCTATAGGAAAGTTAAATGGAGAACATATCATGTAGTTTATGTGATAAAAATTTGAGCTTCTATCTCCATATAGAATTCTAGATATGGCAGTTTTGGTGAAAGTGAAGATAAAAATCAGATTTTGGAAATTAAGTATTATACTATTATATAAGCACTCAAAATTTAATAGTATAAAATATAAATTAAAACCCACTAACCTATATAATACATTTATATAAATATGTACAATGGTAAATAAGTGGACATTTTATAAAAATGGTAACTTGTTAAGTTTTATAAGTTATAAAACTATAAACATGATTTTTACGACTTTTTCGGCTAATACCGTAAAATTAACGTTTTTGTTAAATAAAACTTAGATGGTTGGACCCGTCTAATGTAAACTTTAAAAAAATTATATACTGATATATAAACATGTATCACAAGTAAAAACCGATAAAACCCGAACTATAGGACATACGGACATTAACGAGCTAAGTAAACATATTGGACTAATAATTGGACTAAATAAGTTAAACCCTTATAAAAAGAACTTATTGGACTTAACCCATTTGGGCCCGACTTGTAAAGTTTAAATACTGATTATATAAGTATAACATGGATTAATACAAGTTAATAAACTTATAATAGGCTTATTGGACCTAAAACACGTAAATAGGTGAAACTAGTAAACTAGTATAAACGTTACCGACACATAACACTAAAATGAGTAACGAGAATATGTAAACCCACTTGATCATCATATATAAATAATCATCATATGTATACATAATTGTTATTTTTATAAGTCATTGGACATGAGTCTAAGACGAGTATTATTTGTCTAGGTTTCCGTGATTGAAGCACGCACCGTACGTCCGAATTGCCGATAACCCGTCTTCCCACATCAACGTGAGTTCATAGCCTCGCACTCTTTTAAATGTTTTATAAATGTTTTATAAACCCGCGAGGGAGATAACATGTTAGTTTTTACAAAATTAGGACACCATTTGTCCCGATTGTTTGTTTATTGATTTGGACCCGAATGATTGAATGACCCGATTGTATGACCCGATAAATGATTAAAGGACCCGATAGATGAAATTAAATGGATTATTAAAGTTAGGTTATGTCACTAAAAGTCCCATTAGCATGAATTGTGAACTACCGGGAGTTGGTAGACGCTTGTGCATATAATAGTACTATTTGGGGACGATCACCCTAGTTCGTGCCTTGACGGTTGATCCCTGTCGTGCCACATTGATTGGTAAGCGAATTTATGTATGAGAAGATTTCCATAGCGTGACCTTTGTGACGACACGCTACTTTAGATGGGCAAAATTGGTATCGGGTTAGCTACCCGTTGTTGGTTTAGTAAGGTAACAATGTCATGCGGCTTATAATAATCCAAATTAACGAAATACTAATAGACGCATCGAATTACGAAGTATTGCCTGACTAGCAATACGGGGTCATATTATTGATATTATGTTTGTGTTTTGGTTTTCATAACCATATTCATATAACGGTTTTTATTTTCATACAACGTCATAAGACGTATTGTATGATGTTTTTACGACATTGGCTCGTATAATGATTTTAAGGCAAAAGCCTATATTATGATTTTGATGAGGATTTGTATAAATTGATTTTGGCTATTTCATGCCTATCAAAACGATTTGTACAAAATGATTTTCAGTAATACTTTTATACTGATATTATATTGATGGAATTTATTAAACTCTATGAATTCACTCGGCGTTATCGCTGACCTTTTCTTTTAACATGTTTTATCTCAGGTACTTGAAGGTAAGTCTCGGGAAGACGACAAGAATTCATGGGCCGCACTTAAACAATATTTTCCATTCAAATGTTTGTAAAACCTGTATTAAATACAATGACTTGGGACCTATGTCACTTTGATATTTATGAATGGAAATGCTTTATTAATAAACGACGCGATTTTTATGCGTTGTCTATGATGTGAGTAATGTGCTATCCCGTAACACCAACTAGTCTTCCGCTATATTGAGTTGTATAAATTTGGGGGTGTTACACATTTGATCCATGAAAGGAAGAGGAAAATGATCCTTATGAGTGGCATCATTGAGCTTAGGATAGTCTATGCAAACTCGCCAACCCGTGACAAGTCGAGTAGGAATCAACTCGTTGTTTTCATTATGAACAACGGTTATTCCGCCTTTCTTAGGCACACAATGGAAGGGACTAACCCATGGCGAATCCGAAATAGGGTAAATCATTCCGGCATCTAGATATTTGATAACTTCTTTCTTGATGACGTCATGAATTTTTGGGTTAACCCTTCTTTGGCTTTGGATTGCGGGTTTAAAGTCATCTTCCATGAGAATTTTATGAGTACAAAAGTTAGCATCAATTCTGCGGATAACGGAAATTTTCCAAGCAATTGCTTTCTTATGATTTTTGAGCACATCGATAAGTCGAGATTTTTCATCCTCTTGTAAGTCCTTTGAAATGATGACGGGTAACTTCTTATTGTCTTCTAGGAAAACGTATTCAAGATGAGACGGTAAAGCCTTAAGCTCTAAATCCGGAGGATTGTCGATTGAAGGCTTAGTCAAATTCGGATCATCGTTTGTAATTTCCATAGGAGAAGGTGGAGAAATATGGTCCTCATTGAGAAGTTTCTCAATGGTACGAATGTCTTCTTCCCAATCGGTGGGAGAATCATCATATTTTAATTCCACATCCCCTAAAGTTGCTTCAAATTCTTTCAATAGAAAATCACTTTCTCCAAATGGAGTCAATGAGGGAGCAATAGAGGCAACGGTCTCAACAATGGGTAGAGAAGAAAAACCACTTTTACAAGCGTCTCTGAAATGTTCTTCACAAGCCTCATCAAGTACGTCAATGAAATTAACGTTCTCGTGTTCATAAGGTTGTTTAGAAAGTTTACCCATGTTGAAGACGATTTTGTCGTCACTAACTCTCATGATTAATTCGCCCGCGGCTACATCAATAAGAGTGCGACCGGTCCTCAAGAATGGACGTCTAACGATTAATGAAACACGGGGGGTCCATCTCATAGTCAACGACAACAAAATCCACCGAAAAGGTGAATTTGTCGACACCGATGAAGACATCTTTGGCTATCCCCACCGGATAAGCAACCGTGCGGTTAGCTAATTCTAATGTCATTCATGTGGGGACTAGCTCGGGTAGAGATAATTGTTTCCAAACACTTAATGGAATTAAGTTGATACTAGCACCTAGATCGACTAGGGCCATACAATTCTCTACCCCGGGGAAGTTGCAAGGAATGAGAAAGCGACCCGGATCACCAAGTTTGGTTGGGAATTTCCTTAAGAGAACCGCGGAGCAATTCTCATTAAGTTGGGTCTGAGCAATATCAAGGAGTTTTTCCTTATCACTGAGAAGATCTTTGAACATTTTAGCATATTTAGGCATGTGAGCGAGAGCCTCAGCAAAGGAGATGTTGAAATTCAATTGTTTAAACATTTTAAGAAAGTTAGAAACTTGAATATCATCCTTGTTCTTCAACTTCTCTTTCCTCAACCTTGAAGGATAAGGTATATCGGATTGAGACGAAGGCTTTGGAATGGAATTCTCACTCACATCCTTGGGTGGAGAAGGGTTAGAAGAAGAAGGTGGAGTAATCGGTGAAGGGGGCTCGTTATCCTTTGTCACAATCACCGGAGGAAGTTTAGGAATCTCGGGTTCCTTATAGCCTTTTCCACTTCGGGTGGTGATTGCTTTCATCTCCCCTCTTGGATTCGCAACGGTGTTACTCAGAATAGAACCCGAAGCAGAGGATTGATTACTTGGGAAGAAACTAGCCATCATATCCCTTAAGTCATTCGTTTGACTGCTTAAAGAGTTTCGCATGTCATTCCTAGGCTCGGCTCGAAGATCATTTCCTTGTTTCGCCATGTCACCTTTCAAGTTGATAATTTGACTCTGAAGATTCTTTACCAGCGCGTCATTAGTCCTCATGTAAGTTTCAACCTCTTGATTGTATGTCGTGGGTTGGTTGGGATGGGGAACTTGGTAAGCGGGTGGTTGGTAAGTGGTTTGTTGATAAACATGATTATTTCCTTGAGGTGGATATAGGTTTCTTTGGGTTTGATATTGAGTAGGAGCTCGAGGTTGGTTTTGATTGTTACGATTGAAGTTGTTTTGGTTTTGAGGAGAAAAACCGGGTGGTGAAAGAAATTTGTTTGAACGATAACTTAGCAAATTGCGGTCACCTTGAGGACGAGCTTGATAGCCTCCCGTGGAAAAGTTACCGTTAGCCGCATACACGTTTTCCGGATTGTCATGAGTAGAAGGACAATCGGTGTATGAATGAGAACCCCCTCAAATCTCACAAGAAGGTGTGACAACTTTAACTTGTTGAAATTGGTTCGTAGCCATGGTTAAGAAATTTTTGTTCATCTCGGCTATTTGGCGGGTAAGTTCGGTTATCTCGGGGTTTGATGAAGTATAAGAAACATTGGCCCTCGGGTTATTTCGTGAAGATGCGGATGAATCCCAATTTTTGTGATGAGTGGTCATGTTCTCTATAAGCTCTCTACACTCCTCAGGTCTTCTCTTCATGAATGTACCACCGGCAGCAGCATTAATCGTATCACGATCACGAGAAGTTAAACCATTGTAGAAAGTGTCAATCAAAGTGATGGGGAGCATATTATGGTTAGGACAACGGTCGATCAAGACATTATAACGTTCCCAAGCATCGAAAAGCGACTCATCAGGTTCTTGAGTGAAACCACTGATTTGATTGCGAAGACTAGTGGCCATGGATGGTGGAAAGTAGCGCGACAAAAATTTTTGAGTCATTTCGTCCCATGTATGAATTGAGTTTTTGGGAAGACGATCAAACCATCTTTCGGCATGGTGGGATAAAGTGTGTGGAAAAAGATGAAGGCGAAGAAAATCCATGGAAACACCGGGAAATTTCATGCTTTGAGTGACGGTTATGAATTTATCGAGGTGTTTGTTGGCATCATCATCCGGTAATCCGCGAAATGGACAAGCATTTTGAACTTGTTGGATCATGTGATGCTTCAACGAAAATTTGGGAGCCGTGATTTGCATCGGCGCAATCGGTCCTCCACGTCCGTTCATAGTTGGTTGACAAAGCTCCTCCATCGTACGAAGGTCGGGTTGAGGGACATGGTTGTTATTGTTGTTATTATTCAAATTGGGGTGAGGTGGGTTGTTATTATTATGCACACCGGCCATATCTATGTCTCTAGGAGTCTCGGGCTCAGAATAAGATGAAGATCGAGTACGCATACACTAAAATGAAATAGAATATTTTTGAGTTTTTATCTTTTTTTTGGATTTTTGGAAAATTTTATATTTTTTTGATTTTTTGAAAATTTTTATGCTTGAAAATAACGTTCCCAAAAGAACGGATCCCAAAATCTAATTTTTCTCACTAGAAACCGTTAATCTTTACGAAAAGAGCCGGCAGCGGCGCCATTTAATATAAATGGTTTATGGATATGTGTACTCAATCATTCTCGGTATCTATTCGAATTGATCACGGTTTAGGGTGGAATTATTGGTGTTGGTCACTAAAAGGGGAGCTTGATTATCTAAGTCTACTAATAATATAAACGTAAAACATAAAAATAAAGAAGGATGTCTAACCTCGATTGCTAATCCAGAGTGAATGCTGCACAGTAGAACTTGGTGAAAGAAACTAAAAGTGATTATCTATTTTAAAATAAACGTGAAAATGTAAATGTCGTTGAGTAAAAATGAAAGCTTTAAAAGTTAAACTAAAACTTAAGACTTAAAAGATAATTGACGAAAGATTTAAACTTTATAAAAAAATGTAAACTTGGTAAAATTAACTTGAAAATTAAACTAACTAAAAATATTTAAAAATTAAAATAGATAAAAATTGGCAGGAAAAATTAAGTTTGAAAATTAATTCAGGAAACTAAAACTGAACATAAGTCGGGAAACCAAATTTTGAACCAATCTGGAATGTATCCTCCTTAACCTTGTTCGAAATGTGTGGTGTACACTTAATCCGGAATACCTAGACTTGAGCTAATCCGGAATCCATGTGCACGATCTAATTCGAAATCACCACTTCCTTATACAATCCGGAATGTCAATTCCTTACCTAATTCGGAATATGTAACTCGAACTCAATCTGGAATCCACAAAAAGTTGCACCTTATTTGGAATCTGGCTTCTCAATGTAATTCGGAATCCCTAATCCTAATGTAATCCGGAATGAACGTTTGCACGTAATCCGGAATATAAATTCACTACCTAATTCGGAATCCAACTATCTTATACGTAATCCGGAATACACGAGTTGCAAACAATCCGGAATAAGAATCATGTATGTAATTCGGAATACTAGAGTGCAACACCTAGTTCGGAATAATTGTCCAACATGTAATCCGGAATCAAGGATTTTGAACCTAATTCGGAATCTGTTTTATAGCTAATTCGGAAAACACTTTGATAGGGGAAGGGGAAGGTGTTGTTTCTTCCCCCTTTCTTCTTGTCTTCTCTTCTTTTAAATAACTCGTCTTTCTCGACTTTCTCTTGGGATTAGTCGAATGATAAAATGAACTCGTCTTCTAATTTTCTTCTTTTAGTAGACGTGGTTCTTCGACTTCCTTAAACTTCCGTCTTTAGACTTTTTCTTCGATAAATCTTCAGAATAGGCCTTTGACTTCCGTTCTTCTTGCACTTTTGACCTTTTGACTTTGTCTTTGTCTTTTTCTTCGATAAAATCCCGTGAAAGCCCGTGTTTTCTTCCTTTTTCATATTTTTGTCCTAAAACACAATAAAAACACAAACCACGCATAATTTCTCCTTTTACGACATTAAATACACGTTTTGGTCTTGTTATTATTAGAAATAAGTGGTAAAAGGATAAGTGTTTTCACACTTATTACTCCTGTATGTTGGAGTGAAGTTGGGGATACCCAGCTCACAGGACCGGAATTGATCCGGGAGACTATGGAGATGACAGTTCAGATTAAGAATCGACTGTTGACTGCCCAAAGTAGACAGAAAAGTTACGCGGATGTGCGGAGGAAACCGATGGAGTTTTAAGTGAGTGACCATGTAATGTTGAAAGTGTTGCCATGGAAAGGCGTCATAAGATTTGGAAAGCGAGGGAAATTGAATCCCCGCTATATTGGACCCTTTAAGATTTTATCTTGAGTAGGTCCGGTGGCTTACAAATTAGAGTTACCCCAAGAACTTCATGGTGTTCACAACACATTCCATGTATCTAATCTAAAGAAATGTTTAGCAGTATGTGATGAGAAAATCTCGTTGGATAACGTCCGAATTAATGAGAAGTTGCATTTTATCGAAGAACCCGTAGAGGTTATGGATCATGAGGTAAAGCAACTTTAACAAAGTCGGATACCTATCGTCAAGATCCGGTGGAATTCAAAGCATGGACCATAATTTACTTGGGAAAGAGAGGATGAAATGTGGAAGAAATACCCACACCTCTTTGATTTCAATAATAAACGGACATCAAGATGAAATGGATCACGAGGACATTGATCTCTTTTAGGAGGAACTTCTGTGACAATCTAACATTTTCAGGTAGTAAATTATTTTCTCGTATATTATTTTGAAACTTATTTTTGTGTTGGTTGATGAACTCACAATTTACGGGTTGAAATTAGGTCTTACGTGCATAATTTAACGTCCTTTACGACTAAACCGGAAACCCTAGGTTTACGTTTTACGTTTTTGAACTTCGTTTTTGATGAGACAATTTTTATTAGATTCGTTTTGTGTCGTTGATTCATAATTTATAAAAATGTTTTTCGTAAAACGACCCGAGGGCACGCAAATCGAGGAAAGTAGAATCGAGGAGTACCCGTAAATTAGTGGGGATGAGACAAGTTAACACTAGCCCCACCCCCACTAAGGGGCGGCCAAGCTTAGCCAACACACCTCATTAGGTGTCAAGATGCATGATAACTAAGGACACTTGTCCTTAGTTACACATCAAAACCATTTACACTTAAAACAACCAAACCATAAACTAGCTAAATCATTTGTTACATGCAAAACAACCACAAACTCTCTCTAGCTCTCTCTACTTCCGTCCCCAACTCCATCATAAACCACCATTTGATCAAAATTTAACCATGAATCTTGTGTTAAACTTGCACAAGATGAAAACCTTTTGAAGTCTTGTTGATTGGAGGTGATCCTAACATCTACAAAGAAGTTTTTCTTGGAACATAGGACTGATTCTTCTCAAGGTGTTCATATATTTGGGTGATCTTGAAGGTGGTCTTGGTTTATCATAAGATTGGTTATCAAAAACCAAGTCTTATTCTTAACTTTCATTATCTTGGTTGGTAACAAGATCATTTCTTCTATTACCTTGTTATTTTGTAAATGTAATCTTGTATTTTCTTTATAAATATATATGTATATGATGATAAATGATGATCAAAGTATTATGTGCGGATCTTGTGTTGATAAATTTGGTTAAAAAGACTAAAATCTACATGTAAAGATGTTAAAATCTTGACTAAAATTATAGGCTGTATAAAACAGTAAGTAACTATATGATAACTTGATAAAATGACTTGGATTATTGAATATACAGTACGATATTTTATTTTTACATGTGTGGTAAGTTGGCCACTCAATGGAATCAATAAAATGAGCAAGATATGATCAAAATACTATTAAGGTTCAAATCTGTATAGTCTGTTTTGGACGAATTATTAGGGATACTTAGAGGATGAATGAGAAGTAGCTAAAATGGATTTAATTGTAGCACATATTATGTAGTTTGTGCTGCCCAAATATGAGCCTCTATCTCCTTGTAGAACTCAAGATATGGTAAAAATGGTGAAAGTGATTTTGATAATCAGATTTGGAAATAAAAGTATATAATATAAAATAAGCACTCAAGTAATATTATTATAAAATACATATATAAAACCTACTAACTTATGATAATACTTATAAAATAAGTTTTATACTTTGATAAATAATTATGACATTTTATAAAATTACAAATGGATATGTTTTCTAAGTTATAAAACTATATATATAAGTTTTACGTCTTTTCGGCTAAAATCGAAAGATTAACGTTTTCGCCGAATAAAACTTAGACGGTCGGACCCGTCTAATGTAAACTTTTTATAACTTATCTACTGATATGTAAGTACATTTTACAAGTAATAACCGATAAAACCTGAGCTTTATAACTTATGGACATTAACGCGCCAAAGTAGCCTTATTGGACTATTAACCCAACTAGTTTGGCTAAACACTAATGGACTTACTCATGGGCTTAACCCACTTGGGCCCAACATATGAGTATAGGACTGGTATAAAAAGTATAAATCGACTAATATAATGTATTGGGATTTTAATGGGCTTATTAGGCCTTAATATGTAAACAAGTTAAAACTAGTGTAACTAGACTAAAAATTTACTAACACATAACACTATAATGTTGTATAAAGATATAAAACCCCACTTGATCATCATCATACTTATAATATCATCATATATATACATAGCCATTATTTTTATAAAGTCATTGGACAAAAGTCTAAGACCGAGTATTATTTATATAGGTTTCCGTGATTGAAGCACGCACCGTCGCCGATAACCCGCCTTTCTTAATCAACGTGAGTTCATAGCCTCGCACTCTTTTAAATGTTTTATAAAATATTTTGCAAACCCGCGAGGGAGATAACATGCTAGTTTTTTTATAAAAATAGAACACAAGTAGTCCCGATGGTATGCTTATTGATATGGACCCGAATGATGCTATGACCCAATGAATGAGATGAAATGGATTATTAGTAGTTAGGTTATATCACTTAAAGGCCCATTAGCATGAATTGTGAACTACCGGGATTCGGTAGACGCTGTGACAATATGTCGATTTTAGGTCGTTATTCTAATTTCGACTATTACGTGTTATGTATTTACTTTATTGAGAAATTTAAATTATCGACTAACCGGGAAGTTTAAGGTTTGAAACTTAGCGTAAGAATGTCGTTTAGGTTATAAAAAAAGCAGCTACTTAAATCATTCACACATTATCTACTACATATGACATGCATAAGAAGATCAAAGTAAACAATTAGTTACATACATGTGTAATAGAGTAATATATTTGATCAAACGATATAATATACCTTACGGCATATAAAAATTGTCAACATATATTTGCTGTAAATATATATACTATAATAAAAAAACAGCGAACTAGTACATTATTAATGTGTATATTATTTGATATTTAAATTATTTTTGTTTATTGTATTGTTCTTGTTAACCGGCAAGGAATACGTGAGGTATCGATATTTATTTCTCGTTATAACATAAATATATTTTCTATTGTTGTCGTTTAATTTTTATTTTATTTTATTTTTATTATTTTCTTTTAAAAGTATTTTTGGTAATTTACGTTAAACCTTTATGCGTCATTCGTTAATTTGACGCCTTAACTATTTTTAAGTCATTTGATTATTTAAAAATATAAATGTCCTCCGAATATCGATGTTTTTATTTTATATTGAGCGTTTATTTTTGTGTGTCTTACGGGTATCTTTCAAATCGAGTAACTTTTAAAATATCGAGCTTTAATAATACTCGCTTTTACAAATTGTAAAGCAAGATATTAAAAATATCAACCTACTAGTAACTTAAATACCATTAAAGACGTATGAATTGTTCCAATGTAATATTTTAATACTAAAGTTTTAAATAAGTGATACATATATTAGGACATTAGTTTAAGAAGTGACAATGAAGAAATATTCCTTACGTGTATCTAAACTAGTCATAGTTAAAGACACGTATCTTGTTTATTAGAGACTTGTAGCTATTTTGGTGATTACATAAAAGTAACTTAACTTTAGTACTAAGTAAAAGGTGTAAGTAATACTCCATGATACTTCAAAATAAATCTTTCAAAATATTAAGTTACAGGAAGTGTTTTCAAGGAATAAAAGTTGAAGTGCTCTAGTAAAATAAGCTACTATTATAAGATTTTGGCTCTTCGTTTTATTATATATCGTCGTTGGCTATTATAGATTGCTATCGCTATCGTAAAGGTGAGTTCATAGCCTCGCTTTTATTTATTTACTTATTGTATAAAACCCGCGAGGGGGATAACATGCTTATTTTTAAAATAGAACACAAGGGACCCGATTGTATGCTCAGATGAATGTTATTTACATAAGTTTGCTTATAGCCTCTAAGACCCACTTATCGTAAATTTTTAATTACTTGGTGAGAGTGAACGCTAATACTATGGATAGATCTATCGGGGTGAAACCCAGTCCGATGCGATTAGCTATCGTAATGTGTAGTGAAGCACATGTGTATTGGAGCACATCGGATGCATTAGTATAAGAGAAATATACGCACTTGGATAGGTGTGTTTGTGGGCTGAAATATATATATATATTAACGTTCAATGTCACGAGGCTTGTGAAATAACACAATAATTATGTTCGATCAACATAATTGTTACCAATGAAGTTTTATCCAGATACTTGTGTTCGATTTACATATTTTAAACTCAATGGATTCACTCAACAATTTTTGTTGATTTTATAGCATGTTTTATCTCAGGTCCATAGAGAAGGTACTCAAGGAAGGTGGTTTCATGAAGCTTGCTTAATTTTGGTGACTTTGGCCCGCTCTTATAAAATATATCCATTCAAAACAACTTTTATCTTTTGATGTGTACTGTAAATATTTTAAAATTATCTGGGACCGTGTAGGGATTATTATATTTTGAATGAATGAATGGATATTTTATTAAAACGACTCGTTTTGAGCCGTTTTCTATAACTGTGTGATTGTATCATGTAAGTAACACTCAAGGACCCTTCCGCTAATGAGACCCGATTTTGAGAGTGTTACAGATTGGTATCAAGAGCTCAAGTTATAGAGAACGAAAAGATTTTCCAAAAATAAATTTTTGAAATCTTTTGACTATAACAATTGCAAGCGAAACCTCCGAGTTGCCAATAGACAATAATGAGAAAAAAAAATAAAAAATATATATATATATATATATATATATATATATATATATATATATATATATATATATATACGAGATAGCATATATATGTTGTAAATAATTAATTATTATTTATGCTTAAAGCATGGATTACATTTATTTAATTATAAATGTTAATTATTTAATTACTATAATACTAATACGTAATCTATAAACGTCGCAGATTGTAACAATAGAAAAATTCCTGTCTTTTGACTTATTCCTTGCGAATCTTCGTTCCTTGTTGAAATGCTATTCTTTGTTCTATCTTCGTTCCTGTTTCTTTTCATCTATCTAGTTCTTTATCCATGTTATTCATGTTTTATTATCACAACCATTGAATAAATACTCATTATGATTTGAATTGTGTTATAACAGGATAATGCCTCCAAAATCAATGACTGAGGCGCAACTACGCGCTATAGTAGCTGACCGATTCCAGGTCTCTATGAATGCATTTTTGGCAAATATGAATAATGGAGCCGGTGGATCTGGTGGATCTGGCAACGCTGGAGTTGGAAATGTTGGAACTGGCAATGTTGGATCTGGCAACGCTGGAGCTGTCAATGTTGGAACTGGCAATGTTGGAGCTAGCAATGCTGGAGCTGGAAACGTTGGAGCTGGCAATGCTGGAGCTGACACTACTGGTGCTGGAGCAGACAATGTTGGTGTTCGAGCTGATGTTGCTGATAGACCAGTAATTCCTGAAAATAAGAAGTGTACCTACACTAGTTTCATGAAATGTAAACCACCATCTTTCAAGGGTACTGAAGGTGCTGTTGGGTTAATTCATTGGTTTGAAAAATTGGAATCTGTATTCCGATTTAGTCAATCTGAGGAAGGAGATAAGGTGATGTTTTCCATCGCTACTCTTCAGGGGCGAGCATTAACTTGGTGGAATGGAAGAATGGCATCAATGGGTATGGATGTTGCTTATGCCACATCATGGGTTGAAGTAAGAAGGTGGTTGACCGAGGAATTCTATCCAAGAAGTGTTATTCAAATGTTGGAACAGGAACTGTATCAGCTGAGACTGAGGGGTACTGACATTGATGGATACACTCACAGATTCCATGAACTTGCTTTACTTTGCCCAAATAAAGTGAACCCGGAATATTTGAAGGTGGAGCAGTATATTCGAGGCTTATCTACTAATATCTGTGGTGATGTGACCTCATCTAAACCTGCCAATATTGATGAAGCTATCAGAATGGCCTACCAACTAATGGGGCAAATCATCCAGGATAAGGCTGATGGTGTTCAAGAAGGTAGTAAAAGAAAGGCAGAGTATGATAGTGATGATCGAGGTGACAACCGTCAATCTCACCATAGAAACCAAAATCGAAGAAGGGGTAATGCAAAGGCGATGACTGAAACTGCACCAACTGACAAGGGACCCCGTTGTCAACGATGCAAAAGGTTTCATACTGGTGAATGTGCTAAGTGCGAGAAATGTAATAAATTAGGTCACAAGACTGATGATTGTTGGGGACAAGGAAAGAAAGAGGTGACGTGTTTTAATTTCCAGGGTAAAGGACACATGAGAAATGAGTGCCCTCGACCTCCAAAAAATGCACGTGGTGGAAATAATCAAGGAAAAGCTTATCAAATGGGTGATGCCGATGTTAAGCAAAACCCGAAAGTTGTCACTGGTACGTTTTTACTAAATAACCGTTATCCTACAGCTTTATTTGATTCTTGTGCCGATAAAAGATTTGTGTCTACAAGTTTTAGTACCTTAATTGATATCAAACCGGTCAAATTAGACGCAAGTTATGAAGTAGAACTAGTTGATGGTAAATTGGTGAGTACCAATAGTGCACTTTTAGGATGTTCCCTTAACCTCTTGAACCGTATTTTTAAAATAGACTTAATGATCGTCGAATTGGGAAGTTTCGATGTTATTATCGGAATGGATTGGCTATCGAAGTATAAAGCGTCTATTTTGTGTGGAGAAAAGAAGGTTAGGATTCCCATAGATAATAAGACCTTAGTTATCGAAGGCGATAAAAATAATTCCCAACTGCAAATCGTTTCGTGCATTAAAGCTCGTAAGTATATCGAAAGAGGTTGTGAATTATTCCTAGCTCAAGTATCGGAGAAGGAATCAAAGGAGAAGCGAGTCGAAGATGTTCCAATCATTCGTGACTATCCTGAAGTCTTTCCAGAAGATTTGTCAAGGCTTCCGCCTCAAAGGCAAATAGAATTCCAAATCGATCTTATTCCTGGTGCTTCACCCGTGGCACGTGCGCCATATCGTTTAGCACCATCCAAACTAAAAGAATTATATGCGTAGTTGCAAGAACTATCTGATAAAGGTTTTATTCGACCGAGCTCGTCACCTTGGGGAGCTCCTATTTTATTCGTTAAGAAGAAGGATGGTTCATTTCGTATGTGCATCGATTATCAAGAACTGAATAAGCTAACGATTAAGAATCGTTACCCGCTTCCAAGAATTGATGATCTGTTTTATCAACTTCAAGGTTCTCTTGTTTTCTCCAAGATTGATCTTCGTTCTGGCTATCATCAACTTCGCATACGCGAGGAAGATATTCCTATTACGGCATTTAGGACTCGTTATGGTCATTACGAGTTTCGGGTTATGCCTTTTGGTTTAACCAATGCACCTGCTGTATTCATGGACTTAATGAATCGTGTGTGTAAGCCGTATCTTGATAAATTAGTGATCGTGTTCATTGATAATATTCTAATCTACTCTAAGAGCGAAGAAGAGCATGCCGAACACTTAAAGATTATCTTGAACTTGTTAAAGAACGAAAGGTTGTACGCAAAATTCTCAAAGTGTGATTTTTGGCTTAGTTCCGTACAATTTCTTGGACACGTGATTGATAAAAGTGGTGTACATGTTGATCCTGCGAAAATTGAAGTCATCAAAAATTGGAGTGCTCCAACTACTCCAACTGAAGTACGACAATTTCTAGGTTTGGCTGGTTACTACCTAAGGTTTATTGAAGGATTTTCTTTGATATCGAAACCATTAACTAAGTTGACTCAGAAAAATAAACCGTATGTGTGAGGCGATGACGAAGAAGAAGCTTTCAAACCTTGAAAATGAAACTCTGTAGTGCGCCGATCTTGTCGCTACCCGAAGGAAGTGAGGACTTTGTTGTTTATTGTGGTGCATCTCTTAAAGTATACGGTGCTGTTCTCATGCAATGTGAAAAAGTGATCGCATATGGCTCTAGACAATTAAGGAAGAATGAGGAGAACTACACTACCCACGACCTGGAACTAGGCGCTGTGGTTTTTGCTCTACGAATCTAGAGACATTATCTGTATGGCACAAAATGTACAGTATTCACTGATCATAAAATCCTACAATATATCTTGGATCAAAAGGAGCTGAATATGAGGCAACGTCGATGGGTTGAACTCTTGAGTGATTACGACTGTGAAATTCGTTATCACCCAGGAAAGGCGAATGTGGTAGCCGACGCGTTAAGTCGGAAAGAAAGGGAAAAACCAATTCGAGTGCGTGCTTTGGTGGTGACAGTTCATAATAACTTACCTGAACATATTCGAAACGCACAAATCGAAGCGTGTAAAAAGGAGAATTTCGCGGCCGAAAAATTTTGAGGAGAAGGTGAGCCCTTTGAGACGCGAGCCGATGGTATCAAATGTCTGAGAGGCCGAATCTGGTTACCATTCTATGGAGGACTGAGAGACTTGATCATGTTAGAATCTCATAAATCCAAGTATTCTATTCATCCTGGATAGGAAAAAATGTACCAAGACTCGAAAAAGTTATACTGGTGGCCGAATATGAAAGCCAATTGCAACATACGTCGAGAAATGCTTAACGTGTGCTAAGGTAAAGGCTGAATATTAGAAGCCGTCAGGATTACTTGTCCAACAGAAACTTCCAATCTGGAAATGGGAGCGAATTACGATGGACTTCATCACAAAACTCCCAAGGACACCGTCTGGGTACGATACAATATGGGTATAGTTGATCGTTTAACTAAGTCTGCTCATTTTATTTCAATCAATGAGAAATTTAGTATGCAGAAACTTGCTGACATTTATCTGAAAGAAATTGTATGTAAGCATGGTGTTCCCGTGTCAATCATTTCTGATAGAGACAGCCGCTTTGCTTCTGGATTCTGGAGATCGCTTCAAAAACCTTTAGGAACCAATTTGGATATGAGCACAGCCTATCATCCACAAACTGATGGGCAAAGCGAAAGAACAATTCAAACTTTGGAAGACATGTTGCGTGCTTGTGTGATAGACTTTGGAAGTAGCTGGGATAAGCACTTACCCTTGGCCGTATTCTCATACAATAACAGTTATCACACGAGTATTAAAGCTGCACCTTTTGAAGCACTTTATGGGAGAAAATGTAGATCGCCCGTGTGTTGGAGTGAGGTTGGTGATGCTCAACTCAATGGACCAGAAATGATTAGAGAGACGACGGATATGATTGTGCAAATCAAGAATAGGTTGGTGACCGCGCGAAGTCGACAGAAGAGTTATGCGGATGTAAGACGAAAACCATTGGATTTTAACATGGGGGATAAGGTAATGCTAAAGGTATCACCATGGAAAGGTGTTGTACGATTTGGAAAGCGTGGAAAATTAAGTCCTCGTTATATCGGACCATTCAAGATTATTTCAAGAGTAGGTGTCGTGGCATACCAACTTGAATTACCACAAGAACATCATGGAATTCATAACACTTTTCATGTATCGAATCTGAAGAAGTGTTTATCTGACTAAGAACTCGTTATACCATTGGACGAGGTTAGGGTTGATGAAAAGTTGCACTTTATTGAAGAACCGATCGAGATCATGGATCGCGAGGTCAAGCAACTAAAGCAAAGTCGAATACCTATTGTTAAAGTTCGATGGAATTCGCGGAGAGGAACCGAGTATACTTGGGAAAGGGAAGATCAAATGTGGAAGAAATACCCTCACCTCTTTTATTTCAACAAGCGACTGGGAAAGAACGCAAGTTGATCTTCGAGGGCGAATATCCTAATTTGGCGGGGATGATGTGACAATATGTCGATTTCAGGTCGTTATTCTAATTTCGACTATTACGTGTTATGTATTTACTTTATTGAGAAATTTAAATTATCGACTAACCGGGAAGTTTAAGGTTTGAAACTTAGCGTAAGAATGTCGTTTAGGTTATAAAAAAGCAGCTACTTAAATCATTCACACATTATCTACTACAGATGACATGCATAAGAAGATCAAAGTAAACAATTAGTTACATACATGTGTAATAGAGTAATATATTTGATCAAACGATATAATATACCTCACAGCATATAAAAATTGTCAACATATATTTGCTGTAAATATATATACTATTAAAAAAACAGTGAACTAGTACATTATTAATTTGTATATTATTTGATATTTAAATTATTTTTGTTTATTGTATTGTTCTTGTTAACCGGCAAGGAATACGTTAGGTATCGATAATTATTTCTCGTTATGACATAAATATATATTCTAATGTTGTCGTTTAATTTTTATTTTATTTTATTTTTATTATTTTCTTTTAAAAGTATTTCTGGTAATTTACGTTAAACCTTTATGCGTCATTCGTTCATTTGACGCATTAACTATTTTTAAGTCATTTAATTATCAAAATATAAATGTCCTCCGAATATCGATGTTTTTATTTTATATTCAGCGTTTATTTTTGTGTGTCTTACGGGTATTTTTCAAATCGCGTAACTTTTAAAATATCGAGCTTTAATAATACCCGCTTTTACAAATTGTAAAGCAAGATATTAAAAATATCAACCTACTAGTAACTTAAATGTCATTAAAGACGTATGAATTGTTCCAATGTAATATTTTAATACTAAAGAAGTGATACATATATTAGGACATTAGTTTAAGAAGTGACAATGAAGAAATATTGCTTGCGTGTATCTAAACTAGTCATAGTTAAAGACACGTATCTTGTTTATTAGAGACGTGTAGCTATTTTGGTGATTACATAAAAGTAACTTAACTTTAGTACTAAGTAAAAGGTGTAAGTAATACTCCATGATACTTCAAAATAAATCTTTCAAAATATTAAGTTACAGGAAGTGTTTTCAAGGAATAAAAGTTGAAGTGCTCTAGTAAAATAAGCTACTGTTATAAGATTCTGGCTCTTCGTTTTGTTATATATCGTCGTTGGCTATTATCAATTGCTATCGCTATCATAAAGGTGAGTTCATAGCCTCGTTTTTATTTATTTACTTATTGTATAAAACCCGCGAGGGGGATAACATGCTTATTTTTAAAATAGAACACAAGGACCCGATTGTATGCTCAGATGAATGTTATTTACATAAGTTTGCTTATAGCCTCTAAGACCCACTTATCGTGAATTGTTAATTACTTGGTGCGAGTGAACGCTAATACTATGGATAGATCTATCGGGGTGACGCTCAGTCTGATGCGATTAGCTATCGCAATATGTAGTGAAGCACATATGTATTGGAGCACATCGGATGCATTAGTATAAGAGAAATATACTCACTTGGCTAGGTGTGTTTGTGGGCTGAAATATATATATGTTAACGTTCAATGTCACGAGGCTTATGAAATAACACAATAATTATGTCCGATCAACATAATTGTTACAAATGAAGGTTTATCCAGATACCTGTGTTCGATTTATATATTTTAAACTCTATGGATTCACTCAACAATTTTTGTTGATTTTATAGCATGTTTTATCTCAGGTCCATAGAGAAGGTACTCAAGGAAGGTGTTTTCATGAAGCTTGCTTAATTTTGGTGACTTTGGCCCGCTCTTATAAAATATATCCATTCAAAACAGCTTTTATCTTTTGATGTGTATGTAAATATTTTAAAATTATCTGGGACCGTGTATGGATTATTATATTTTGAATGAATGAATGGATATTTTATTAAAACGACTCGTTTTGAGCCGTTTTCTATAATTGTGTGATTGTATCATGTAAGTAACACTCAAGGACCCTTCCGCTAATGAGACCCGATTTTGAGAGTGTTACAGACGCTTATTCATATAATAGTACTATTTGGGGAAGATCACCCCAGTTCGCGCCTTGATGGTTAATCCCCGTCGTGCCACATTGATTAGTAAGCGAATTTATGTATGAGAAGATTTACATAGCGTGATTTTTGTGACGACACGCTAATTTGGATGGGCAAATTGTTTGTCGGGTTCGCGGCCCGTTGTTTGTTATAGTAAGGCAGCAATGTCATGCGACTAGTAATAATCCAATGTAATCCAAGACAATCCACTATAATCCAATTATCCAAAATAATAATGTTGCATATAATGGTAAAATTAAGACTACGGTTTCATGGACGGTTTAAGATGTATGACTTGATTTATATATATTGCCTGACTAGCAATACGAGGACTCACTTCTGATATTATACTTGTGTTCTGATTTCTATAACTGTTTTATGTAACGGTTTTATTAAACTCTATGAATTCACTCGGCATTCGCTGATATAATTTTCGCATGTTTTATCTCAGGTGCTTGAAGGTAACTTGGATGGAGATCGACTATGATGGCCGACATAATAAAATTATTCATTTGATCTATGTTTTGTAAACTTTATGACTGTGTAATTTGGATACCTGTTGTAAACCTAAAACTTTTATTCGAATGAATGTATGTTAAACCTTGTACAACCATTTTTATGCGTTGTCTATGATTGGAGTTATTGTGTTATCCCGTAACACTCTACTGACCCTTCCGCTGACCCGATACGATATTTGGGAGTGTTACATGGGTGATCCATATTTCTTTGGTTTTCTTGAGGCGCATAGTTGTATTTACAACAACTATCTCATCCAATCTCTTAGGATGGATTTGTTTGTTCTTCAATGAAAGTTTCAAGAGTTCTTGTTAACTTTGTTTATCAATCCTCCTCCCCCTAAAGGATGAAATGATGATATTTTTAAATATCTTTTCAAAACTCAAGCCAAGAAGACTAATTAATCAAGATTAGAATAGCTAGCTTTAATGTTTAGTTAGTTGTTTCTCTACTATTTTTATCTTGTTTCCTACATGAGTTTTCATGTAGATGTTGAATAGATTTTAGTTTATGTGTTATAACTTGCTTGTGTACACATTAATCAACTTTAATCTTAAGTTAAAATTGAACCTAAATCTATTGTCACCTCTAAAACGTGACTAAAATTGGATCAAAATGTTGTCTAAATATTTTGTCACCCTTTGTCAAGATACTCATGTGAGTATGTTGCTCTTTATGCAAGCTTAGCCTAACCTAGTGCTAATAGAGATAAAAATCCATGATTTGCTAAAATTTGAAAAAGTCTTCTATTTTCTCAAACTTTCAGAAAAATAAATTATGGCATATTTTGTGGGCGGCTCATTAAATAGCCCGCGGATCATTATCAATAACGAGTCGCAACCTCATTTATTGAACCACATGCAGGGAGCCTCATTTTGGTTCGTTTTTTGGTCTTTCTCCTTTGACCAATTTTATTTTTCAAGATTGTTTATTTGCCTTTTTGAGCTAAATATTCCTTGTTCTATGTCTATTCTTTGCCTTGTCTGCTTTCTTTATATTCTCTTGTTTTGGGAGTTATCTTTTCACCCCCTCACAATTTCTTATTCAAAACTTGACCTTGATATTTCTTTATCTCAACCTTCTAAACCAAATCTTCTTCTTCTAAGCTTTCCAAGAAACCAAAAATTTCGGTAAAATCCGTTTGGATCAAGAAGAATAAGGCTCACTTTGAACCTTCTTCTCCCAAGCCATGCAAGACTTCCACTTTCTCTCAAATTGAGTATTGGAACGAGTCTTACTCAATCAATCCAATTACCAGAGAAAGGAAAGCTCTTTCGTCACCACCTAAACCTTTCAACACACCTCAACTAAATGACCTTTCTTCTTTCCCTAACCTCACTAAGTATTGTGATGGAAACCTCTCTTATCCACTTTCTCCTTCTCCACCACCACCTTCTTTTTATGATAGACCTCCCCCATCTAATGATTTTGTTTGCATCATGGAAGCTCGTGTGCATGTTGTAGATTTCAACAAATTAAACTTGCTCATGTCTTTGAGAAGATAAATTTTCTTTAATTTCTCTTCACTCGACCTCCTCTTCGACTATTTGTTCCCGTGAGCAAATCAGCAGAAGATGCACCTTCGTCTTATTTTACCGGTTAAAACCCATGTTATGCTCTAATCACTTGAATCTAAAATAAAAATCTAAGCAATCTTGAAAGACTACTTCTACTAGAATAGTTGGTATGCTTATGTTGTTTATTTTTTTTCTTGCTTTTGTATTCATATTTCATATATGAATATCTTATTGTATGTGCTCTCATATTTATCTTAATATGATTGTTATGTGTGTTATTGCTTGTTTTGCTAATTCCTTTATCATACATATTGTTGAGAGTTGATATTGGTTATACATAGAATTTTCTTGGGTGATTCTAAAAATTCTATGCTTTTAACACCTTTGACATTATATATTCAAATTGTTGGATGTTTATTTTCTGTCTTTATTCCAAAAATTATGAATTGAGCTTGTCAAATTACTCTCCTTTGACATACTTAGCAAATATTTACTTTATAATTTGGGATTTCTTTTCTTTCTCCCTCTCAAGTTATTTATTGAGTAGTGACTATTGTCTTTACATGAGTGTTTCTTTTCTTTCTAAACCCTTGTACATAGCTTGTCACCATAGCTCGATCACTTGGTGCCCCAAGATAAGAGGAGTAAGCACCAAGGGGGAGCTACTAGCAAATTCTGTTCTTCTCTTCTTCAAATACTTGTGCTAACTTTTTGCTTCGACAAAGGGAGAGAAATGATAGTGATAAACTAGTTAATAATTCGTCAACTTTTGTTTTTACATAAATGAGTTTATGGTTTATCGTAATAAAAAAGGTGGAGATTGTTAACGCAACCAATGTCTAAAAGCATTATTTGTAGTAAATAATCTTTCTTAGTTTTGATCACGACAAAGTGTAAAAACATGTACCAAAAAATAACTGTAAGACGAATTATTTAACAAACACTATCATTAAGGTAATAATAATTTAAGTCTTACCCAAACATATCTTATACATGTTTAGTATTCATCGAAAGTGCTTAACCTCAAAACTCACATTTATACAAATATGAAAAAACATTTTTAATAAACTTTATATAAAAAAATATGTTTTATTAAAATAGAAAATAGAAATTTGAATTTGGTATATTCCAAATGGTCTAAGAATATCCTCTTGGGGTCTAAACTTCACCAGATGGGATTTCCCCACTAGAAGACAAAGAGGAGCGAACTCTATAGCCTGCGGCTCAGCATAGGTGCATGCGGCTCAATAGTGATATTGATCCGCCAGCCCATTTAATGAGCCGCACTCATAGAGCCATTGCAATTTGTCTCCTATAAATAGTAGATCATATTTTCATTTTCCAATGAACCTTTATGGACAGTTTCTGCTTCTTGTCTTCTTTCTATGATTCTAATCATTAGTAAATGATCACTTAATGTGTTAAGTATGTTTACTTAAGATTATCCTCTTGATCCTGTTTTTTACTTGTCCAAAGAGAAGATAACTCACACATTTATGATATGATAAAAGATGAAGCCTTGATGAAGATCATACTATCTTAGATCTAGTCATGTTTATCATATTATTTATATATATCTTGTGTAGATCCAAGGTATTGTGTATACTTGGATTAGTCTTGTGTAGATCTAAGGTATTTGTGTATACTTAGATTTGTCTTGTGTAGATCCAAGGTATATGTGTATACTTGGATGTGTCTTGTGATGTAGTGTGTCTTGTGTGTAAGTTCTCACTAAACTACAAAATGATGTAATTGTGTGTATGATTCTTGTGAGTTCTCACTTAACTAGAAAGTGATGTGTGTGAAGATTAGTTCTGGCTTTGGATTAGGACTCGACATCAAGCCTTGTGTCGGAAAAGAAGATGGACGACGAAGATTGGTTCTAGCTTTGGATTAGGAATCCACATCTAACCTTATGTCGGAATAGAAGATGTGCGACAAAGATTGGTTCTAGCATAGGATTAAAACTCGACATATAGCTTAGTGTCGGTAAACAATGTAAGCAACGTTGTAAGGTTTTCTCTACCAATAAGGGAGCTTGTGGATATAGTGGAAATCTCGAGTAAGGTGTACTCGAGTGGAGTAGGAACGAAGAAAGAGCTTTGTTTCCGAACCACTTTAAATCATGGTTTCCTTCCATAGGTTATCTTTTTCTTTACTCTTTAAATACTTATATTTACATTCATGCATTGCATTATCATAATCACTAGGTATAGCAGATTCTATAAACTCTTGGAAATTGGCTTAACTATTATGAAACATGTTTTCAATTAATAGTCATTCCTAATGACAAACATAATTTTAATTGGGACTAAATTAGGGAAACTAATCAACCTCACCCTTCTAGTTTCTACACAGAGCATCTTCAGGAACCAAGGAAGTAAAGAAGGTTAGAAGAGTTAAAGTTGTAGGCCGACTTGGTCTTTCCTCTTGGATGCTCGTAGTGATTTCATATGGATGATTCGTACTTCAACATGGATTTTTCGTCTTCTTTCTGTTGTCTTGAGATTTCATTCTCCAACATAAAGGATTATATTTAGGTTGTGTGATGATTGTTATGTGGGATGTTTGTTGGTTTATGTGCTATATGATGTGTGATGCGTTAATTTCAGGAAATGTTTTCATAGGAGTGAGTACATACGTGAAAGGGAAC
>JANFOE010000413.1:600000-775543 GCA_025667525.1 Glebionis coronaria | reverse complement strand
TACTTTTGGGCCGAAGACGTGTCAACTACATGCTACACACAAAACCGATCCTTAATTATCCCAAGACACGAAAAGACACCATATCACATAATTCATGATCGAAAAGCTTCACTCAAACACCTTCATGTTTTTGGATGTACGTGTTATATTATTCGAGATGGTGAAAATCTGGACAAGATGAAAGAGAAAGGTGATGCATGTATTCTAATGGGATATGCAACTCAGTCTAAGGGATATAGAGTGTACAACAAGAGAACAATGATAGTTGTAGGATATTGTAAATCTTGCTTATGTTTAGAGAGAGAAAGAGATAGAATGATGGTAAGAACACACACACTTTTAGAGAGAGAAAGTGAAAGAGAAACACCTTCTACTATGTGAAATAATAAGTGAACCATACCCTCTCCATCTAAGGAGAGGGTTTATATACCAAGCCTATAAGATGGGCTTGGGCTTAAAATATTGGGCCAACCATACATAACATGGACCGGGCCTTTCCTTGTTAATTAATATAAAGATAACTAAACTACGAGCTACTACTTAATATAGTTAGAGTGACCGAATCTTCCTAAATACGTAAAAACGTATTTCCAACAATCTCCCCCTAAGGGAGGTCACTCCAAACAAGGGCGTTACCCAAGTTACAATAATAAAATAAACCTAGCATACTATGCTTGTCTTGAGCTCGTAGTCTTCGTCTTTCTTTTCTTTTTCTTTTCAGGTGAACATGCTGATGTGATCTTTGATATCAATCTTGAGCATTAATCTCTTGCCTTGATCTTGTGCATCCATCACTTGTGATATTCGCCTCTTCGTGACTTCATGTCCCACATACTTATACTTTCGTAATTCATGAAAGCTTAAGAGTTCGATACAGCGGAAGACTTGACTTTTTGGATTTCTTGAATTAGATGAAGTATCGAGTGCATAAAGTATAAGCATGCGGGGACGACTTCTTCTCGGATTCCGCAACGCCACCGTCTTCAAATGCCGCAACATAAGTAGACACGAACGAAATGGCTTTGAACATTTCATTCTAATTCGGTAGCATTTTACCTCCGGTCGGTGAAGACCGTTGGACGATATAAATTATCGTACTTGTGGAACGTAGATTTAATTAAAAATCTCCTTGACAAGATTTCGCGGGTAAACCCGTTCTCTTTACTCGACCGTCAAAAGCTGACTGCGAACGTAAAGAGTGAATCATTTGGATAAAATTATTCGCATGATTGAAGCCGTCAATTCTGATTCCTGGAACAAGTTTGATTCATTAAAGAATCGCACCATCGTTTCTTTCCAGTTTTCACGAGCTTGATTCGTATAGAATTTTGCAAGTTACCTACCAAGTGCTGTTTGATGTTAGCACTAGAAGGATTTCTACTCATCACAGTGAACACTATAGAGTGTCACTCTGAGTGTTTTGGCAAGATCAGTTAGACATTGCGTAGAGGCCTGGAACGTGTTTAAGTTCAGTTAAGAATTGAACCACTGTTGCTTTCTAGTTATCACAAGCTTGATTCATAAAGAATCGCACAAGTCACCTACCATGAGCTTTTTGATATTCGCTCAAGAAGGATTTCCATCTTCATTGTAAATACTTTCGTATTACTCGAATGTTCAGGCAAGATTATGAAGATTTTGCGTAGGACTCTCTAGATCTTTCTTACTTTTCATAGTATGTTAAGAAGCAAGGAAATATGGAAGTGTGTCCTAATGAGATATTTGATGATCTCAAATAGCTCTAGACTCGATCGTGCACTTTGGATTTTAGTGATCAGAGGTTGGAGAGGAGTGCCACCTTTTCAATGCCAATTTACTCAGAGTGAATAAATCGATAGATAACGTGTTGTTCTCCGTATGATTAAAACAAACATCTTTTGAGAGATATTTGAGTTAGCTGGGATGGGTTGTGCATTGCATCACTGGGTCCATGATATCTATCTTCAATATCGAGCATCATTAGAAATGATCTCAATAGCATATGTGTTGACCCGGTTTCTGCCTAAGGTTGTAAGGATGGCTTCTTTCTTTACACCCTTTATCTTTACAATTCTTTTTTCATTCTTCAACCCCTTCAATGCTTACCAATACGTCATAACTAGCACCTTGTTGTGATTGTTCTAGTGCTAACTTAAGTACTTGGTCGGCATTCATCTATGTTTACAATCTTTCCCCATCTTTCCTAAGGACTACTATTTCTAGTTATGGCTTGTCTTTGGGAAGATTCCTCCGGTTTAGGAAGAATCATTGGACTTAACCTATCCTACCATCCTTATGTCACCACAATCTTCATCGTCATGAAATAAATGGGTTGAGGGTAAATATAAATCACTATGAAATCCATTTTGATATAGAAAATCTATTTTGCTCCCCCTTAACATATGCCACAATATTCGAAAACATTTCGCACATGTCGGGATGAGCCATCACGTTAAGTCAAACCATTTGTGATAATTTCCCATATTAAATCACATTTCTCCCCCATATTAAAAATATTAACCCACTCGATGTTTTTAATATCAATTGATTTAATGAAGTTTTAACAAAGTTTTTGGGAAGAAACATGCAAGTCCTTTTAATCTTTATGAGACAAATTTGTGAGATATGATACCGATTTTTAACATGATCACATATTTACCATATTAGAATAAATTGACAAGGTTGGACCTGATTGATGAGAACATCATATGAGAAGATCACATGGTTCTTGTTGGCAAGTGTTGGTCGCCTCGTCACGTCTGAAGTCATCTCTTGACACCACATGTACGACTGGTATTGTTGTCTTGACACCAATTAGTGAACTTGGTACTTTTGGCATCGAAGATTCTCAATGCTGGACGATTGCTCCCCCTCAATTGTTGACCCGTGTTCTATTGAAAGAGTTGTAGTCGTTGTTTCTCTCGATTCTTAACAAATTGAAAGTCCTAACTATATCAAGTTTATTATCGTTTTTGGTTGATAGGGTTCTTTGGATTTTCTATGTATATTTAATCAAGCACGTAAAAATGTGAAAAATATTAAGCTAGATAACCGTAAAACATTTAGCAAGTACCAAATTTTATTCACAAAAGGACAAAAATGTAAATCTATGAAAGTAATGTGCTAAAAATGTAAGTAAATGAAACTTAAATGCTTGAAATGTAAAAATCAAAAAGTAAAAGGACCAATTATGTAAATTCTAACAACTTTCTAACCAAATGTAACAACTTTTAAAACAAACTAACTGAAAATGACAACTTGTGAAAAGTTATGGACTGAAATCTTGCAAACCCTAATTAAGTGGAAGTTTAGCCAGTATTGAAAACAAGTACAAACTATGAGGACCAATATGCAATAAAATGAAAGTTATAACCAAAAATGGGCACCTAGGGACAAATAAGCTCGTATAAGCTAAAAAATGAACCAATTAAGCTCAAACAAGTTTTAAACAGCTTAAAGTTGAAAAACACATAGACTTGTCCAAGGAAAAAGCTTAAAACACTCTAAAACTCAAATAAGCCAACTCCAATAAGCCAAGAATAAGCTACCATAAAATCCAGGCATGCACATTCCAATTTTTAAGTCAAATCTCATTAAACAGCTTGTTATGAGTTTGTAATGTCTTTTCTTATGAAAAATGGTCCAGTAGATAAGCAGGAAATTGAAAATAAGCTGAAACCTAGCTTATTGAATTTTGTTGACCAAAAAGTGAAATTTCTGAAAAGCTCAAAATCTATTCATGACATGTTTCTAAGTAAGAATGTGGAAGAAAATCACAAGATTTATGAAGTAGAAATTCCAGTCCAAGAAATCAGAATGCTATTTTATCACAGAAACTTGTTGTTGCTTGGATGCTTATTAAAAAGCTGATTCTGAGCTTAATTATGAAAACTGTATGATTTCCTTACCAACACTTAAACTTCAGATGTTAATGGACATACAGAAACAGATTTGACTGATTTTGATCAAGAAATGAAACAATGGAATAAGATTGAAATGTGCTACTTTACTGATGAACTATTATCACAAAATTGACAAAAACTTTTTATCAACCAATTGCCTGTTTGACCAAGATTTTTGACTTCAAAACTACACAGACTTGTTTAAAAAGACTAAAGAATGGTAAATAAACAAAGTTTAACCAGCTTATCTACCTTGAATTACAAAATGTATGCAAATCCAAACACTACTTATCTGATCTTTTTACAACTTTTATGAAGAGAATTTGAGCAAATGTTTAAGCTGAGGTTTGACTTATACCTACACAAACTTAATGATCAAAATGAAGTGTAAATGAACCAAGAACAGGCTAGTTAACACGCACGTACTCAAAATGCAATAACAAGCTATATGACTGATGAAATACTAACATAAACAAGTTAGAGTAAGCTAAAAGCTAACAATCTAACAAAAAGCTATCTAATCAACAGAATCAAGGCAAACAGACTAATCACACTTGATCAAGCAACATTTAGTATTTAAACTAGAATTGAACATGCAATGGACTGTTTAGTGGAACAAAACTCAGAAACTTGAAACCTTTTAGCATAAAGCCTCCATTGATGGAGTAGGTAGGCGCTGAGCCTCCTAAGCAATGCTGAACCACCACCTTAGCACTAAAATAAACTAATCAACCATCTACTATCATCATCATGATCAATACTACCCAATTCTACTACAAATAAACAATTCAGCAACTGGAATGATATGAAACAGTTCAAGTATTCAAAAAGCTTCTAATGATCAAGAGTGATCACAAGAAACTCATAACAGCAACAAGATTCAACAGGAATGCAGGAATTGTAAGAAGATTAAGTGAAAATGAGTGTTTTATTGAATTTGAATGTGAAAGTTAGTTACAGAAGTAGGTAAGTAGTTACAACTAACTATAACTAACTCAAGAGGTTGTCAAGCTCTTGAGTTTGTTATGCTAACAACTAACTAACTAGATTGAAGGGAGAAAATTGGAAGTGTGAGTGAATTTCACACTTAGCTACGTACAACAAATGAGAAGTCTAATCCCTATTTATAGACAAGAAATGAGAGTGAGTTGGGGTCGATGACGTGTCCCAACCAATAGCAGGCTGCCAGGTGTCATAAATTTCTCAATTGCAGATTCTTGTGTTCTTCATGAATTGGGGGATTTAATTCCTTTGAGTTTCAGTTTGATTAAGTGTTCCCATTGCATTCCTCTCTTAAAAACGAGTAATTTTCATGTATAAATCTCCTCATGAAATGCATTTTAGCTCAAGAACGATTCTGGGTTCGTTTGTTGAAGAAGATGCCACGTGGCAATCGTTGGTTGGTTGATAAATGGACACACGGATTGCTATCCAAAAATGGATAAAGGGATTATTGATTGTCCTCTTCTAATTGGTTATCAAATGAGTAAGTGGGTGGTCCTGTAGCAAAACGGCTCATTAATGTGCTGGTGATGTGGCTTAACAACTGGCGATCCTTGTCCACTTTTTCTTGCATTTTCATTGGTCCAAAACCCCTTCACACGGATCACATACAAACTTGGAGTATATTTGGCACTTTTAACCTTTAGACTTAGGCAGATTGTCCAAATGAGCTAAAATCTTCATTTCAATGACATTTTTGGTCCTTCCACTTGCATTCTTGTCTAATTTGACCCTTTGACTTGGTTGACTTTGGAGTTGACCATGTTTGACTTTGATCTTGACTTTGACCAATTTACACTCTGAGTCCTTCAACTTTGGAATGTTGTCAAGATAGGTCCTTCATCTTCAAAGTCTTGTCATCTTTGATCCTTCTTTGTCTTTTTCATCCAAATAAGCTTGATTTCTTCTTGTTTGCTTGAAAGTGTATCCTTTTTACCTATTTGATCAAAAACACAAAACATACCATATAATTTTGCTTTATAGCACAAAAGTTAGGTATTTTCCATGTGTTTAGGGTGATTTGTTGATTAATTGATATGAGTTTTTGCTCATATCAAATCCCCTACACTTGAACATTGCCATGACCTCATGCAATGCTATATTTTAAAGCACAAATTTACATTTTCCTCATAATTAACCTACCTTGGCCAAAATGGAATGCTATTATACTATGCTACTCTATATGATGCATGATTTTGATTTTGAACAATGCAATGCAAAAGAAACAATTATATTTACATCTTTTTGGATTTTTCTTGAAATGGCTTTGATGGAAAAACTCATAAAGAATTCAATGACTTAAATTAGGGCTTTGGTACCATGGACACTTATCATCCTCAAGTTTCACTTTCCCCATACCAAGCTTAAAAATAGGATCATTGCTTTCACAAGTAAAAAGGTGCATCAACTTATTCATGACAATTAAATCTGAAACCGGTTATTATTTGAGCAAATTGCTTTTGGGAAAATTTGTCATTATTTAAAGCGTGAAATATAAGAAATGTAAAATCCAAAAAGAAGGAAGCACGGTTTTAATCCTAAGTAATCCTCTCATCTATTACTTGAAAAACCGCTCACAATTAATATAAGTCCGTTTCAAGAGTAATAAGTCATTCGCCTTATGTGTAAAATCCTCATGTCATGCATTAATAAGTAGCTAAACACTCGCTAAGGAAAGAAAAATAAAACTCACGCAATAATTTACATCCTCCGCCTTTTTGAGACTTTGGATCTTCAATCCCGCAACCCGTCAAGGCAATATTGGATTGGAGCAACTATTAAATCCCCGCAACCCATCAAGGTAATATTGGAATCTAATAGTTACTATAATTAACACTTCACTGCCCCTCTTGGGAGTCTTGTATAATTATTTTTTTCTTTTTTTTCTAGCCACTCATTTTTTTTGTAAGCCGCTCTTATTTTTCTTTATTCCTCACAAAGAAAGTTGAAAAGAATAAAAGGAAAAACACCCGCTAAGTATTAAGCATGACATAAGTTTAGTACCCATAAAACGTTCTAACTTAGAATCTTAAGACGTACTTATACCAACCATGAATGATTAGTAAAAAATGCATAAGAGATTACAAACCGATCAAAACCATTCTTGATTATTTATTAACATATATACATGCGAAGAAAATAGAGGTAAAGAAGAGAAGGGTTTAGCCACAAGTAGTTATCATGAAGTTTATCTAGCCCTTTTATACTTGCTTCAACTCTATCATTTCCCATTCTCCGCAAATTTAAAATCTCAACTAATGAGAGTGGTGGATGCTTAGCCTAATAGACCAATTAAAGACTACATGGTTAAGGATACTAGCTAGACAATGCTTGGATAAGCAAACTCGGGTTGAGTCAAAATATCCATGGTGGACCTAATATGTCAAAGAAGTCTAAATTTGTTAAACCATATCCTTAATTATATTTTTTCTTTTTATATATTTTTGATGAAGAAGAAATATATACACAATGCAAATGTGTTATGCAAATGAAAAATGATTAATGCAAAAATTATGAATGCATATTTTTGGTGGCCAAAGTAGATCAAAAATTTAGAAAATGTTTGAAAAATTAATTTCCATGTTATCATGAAGGTCAATGACAAAGTCTAGGTAAGGTTACTTCGATAGAAGACCCCCTACACTTAAGCTAAACATTGTCCTCAATGTTTAAGAGCATGGAAGTATAAAACTTCCCCTTATGACAATGAATAGACTTTGCTTAACCCAAGTTAAGGAAAGATCAACTATAGTGAATTCATTTTTAAAGCATAATGTGTCTATGAAAAAATACAATAGTAACAAAGTGAACCGGATACAAGGACCTCCTCCATAAGCTCCAAACCACGTGATGAGTGAGCAACCCTACAAACAACATGAAGACAAAAAAAGGTCTCCCCTACACTTCTCATTAACTCTCTATCCTTATTTCTAACCTACAACACTCTAGATCTAAAAACTTCTAAACCTAGTTATTCAAGCTTGATTTAATGAGTCTCTAGCTCGACTCTACCCACACTCAAAAGTGTCTAAAACCTATCATGGAGAGTAAAAGTTTTGCCCTTTTTAAGAAAAATCTCCATGATGAGGTAAAGCAAGTTTTCAATTATCAAAACTCCATAAATATCCCCCGGATCAAATACATAATTTCCATCCCACTTATAACACAATTCAACAACTAACTTCCATACAGAATGGTGAAAAAGGTGAGGTGTGGTTCTCCAAAATGATTGCCCATATGTTTGTCAAAGGGTGATAGGGTGATGCTCTCAAATCTTTCACAAGTTTTCCTTTTGTTGCATCAGGCAGATACTGAGATGGTTTAGCAAGCTCTATGTCAGGATCAAAAATCCGTTCCTTGATGGGAAAACAACAAGTGGTGGTTGCCTTAGAAGATTCTCCCTTATAGGTCACATGATGAGAGAAAGGTTGAGGAGGAATAGGTAACAACAAGCTTTTAGAAGGAACCATCATGACTTGTTTTCCTTTATCACTTTCAAAGGTTGAGGTGGAAAAGGAAGAAGGTAAAGGATCTTCATACAATAGAGATTCTAGATAGAGTATGTCCCCTTCCTCATCAATATAACCAAGAGTATACTCAAAAGGTATATCCACCTCTAAAAACTCATCACTCTCATCCATGATAGAATCATCCTCATTACCATAAACATCATAGATTGGTCTATCAAAGATTGGTGATTCCTCAAAACTCAAGGAAGTGTGATTATCAACAAATGGAGAGTCACAAGTGGAGAGCTCATCATCACTATAGTCATCATATGTTGGTGCATCACAAAGAAGAGATTCTTCATCACTAAAATCCTCATTGGTGTCTTCATCATTGTGGAAAAGTGGGTTATCATATGAGGTTTCAAAGAGAGGATTGGAATAAATCACAAAATCACCAAAGTTAAGCTCTTGAGGTTCATGAAAATCCAAGGATGAAGTAATGAAAGCAATAGTCTCAACATGAGGTAAATCATAATCTCCACTTGAGCAAGCTTCATAAAAATATTCATCACAAACTTCATCAAGGATATCATCATGAGTTTCCTCCTCATTCACAACATCAATATGCTTCACCGTTTCGGGCTCATTAGACTTCTTTAACAACTTTCCCATGTTAAACATAACTCTCTCATCTCCTACCCTCATTGTAAGTTCACCCTTCGCCACATCTATTAGAGTTCGACCCGTTCTCAAAAATGACCTACCAACAATCAAAGGAACTCTCGGATCCATATCATAATCAACCACCACAAAATCCACGGGAAATGTAAATCTATCAACCCCAACAAAACATCCTCTGCAATTCCCACCGGATAAGCTATAGTACGGTTGGCCATCTCAAGAGTCATCTTAGTAGGAGTGAGCTCGGGAAGTGAAAGTCTTTTCCAAACCGATAATGGCATGAGATTTATGCTTGCTCCTAAATCCGCTAATGCCATGCAATTTTCCACCCCCGCGAAATTGTAAGGAATCAAAAACCTCCCCGGATCTCCTAGCTTAGTAGGCAACTTCTTAAGCAAAACCGCGGAGCAATTTTCATTTAAGGAAGCATTAGGCAAATCCACCAATCTCTCCTTGTTAGAAAGTAAATCCTTGATCATCTTGGCAAACTTAGGCATATTGGCTAAAGCTTCCGCAAAGGAGATATTTATGTTAAGTTGCTTGAACATCCTCAAAAAGTTTGAGACTTGTATATCATCCTTGTTCTTAAGCTTGTCCTTTTTCAATCTTGAAGGGTAAGGAAGACTTGGTTTTGGTTGTGGTTGAGTGGTTGATAAATGATTTTCCTTGTTGGTTTCTTCATGAGTAGGTGTGGAAGTGGGAGAAATGGGGGAACTTGAGGATGGTGAACTAGATGTAGAAGGCTTATCACAAGAAGGAATCATAGTAGGCTTTACCAAATTAGGTTTGGTTGGTGAAGGATCATGAGTTTTCTTTCCACTTCTTGTTGTGATAGCATTGACATTTGCCCTCAGATTTGTTTGTGTATTAGATGGTAAAGCCCATTATGGTCTTTTATTAAATGCCATTAAAAGCCTCTTAGTTTCCTCCTCCGCAATGAGTTTCATTTGCTTTTTCATTCTTTTCTCACTTTCACGAATTATCCTCTCAACATACTCTTGATTATCATATGGCACATATCCTTGATTTTGGAAGGTTGGTGGGTGAAATCCTTGATTTTGTGGATGAAAATTATTTCCTTGATTGTGAAAGGTATTAGGTGCCTTGTAATTGTTCCCTTGGTATTTTTGTCTTGGACCTTGGTTCCTTTGTAACAACTGAGATGGAATGGGTTGAGTAATGGTGGGTGGGTGGGGTGGGAATCCTGGTGGAGGAAGGTAATTTTGAGACTTGTAAGAAAGGTTGTTTGGATTAATGTTGGGCTTGAAATGTTCACGATGTTAATCTTGATAGACATAACACTCCCCTTGATAACCTTGCACCTTATCACATTGTTGATATGAATGGGGACCTCCACAAGTCTCACATGAAAGGGTAATAGCATGCACATCATTGGTGGAATTGTTTAAGGAAAGGCCCTTAATGGCTTGGATAAATTCTTGATTGACTTTAGATGCATCTCATGATCCCTATCTATTCTTTGAAGTATCTCTTGGTGAGTCTTGAGGAATTGCTTATCACAAGGTGTTTGAGAATTATTTTGGATAACATGAACCCTTTCTTCAAATTGAGTGTTTGTTTGCACCATTGCTTTGGTCTCAATAATATCCCAAGCTTCTTGAATAGATTTAGCAAGAATATTTCCACCCGTGGAAGCATTAAGTGAATCTTGGTGGTGTGGTCTTAATTCATCATAGAAAGTATTGATTTGGTGAACCTCATCGAATCCATGGTTAGGGCATCTCCTCAATAACTCCTTATACTCCTCCCAAGCATCACTAAATGTTTGACTAGGTTTTTGTTGAAAGCCTATAATTAAGTTCCTCAAAGCCGTGGCCTTAGATGGGGGAAAGAACTTGTTCAAAAACTTCTTAGTGAAACCATCCCATGTGGTAATGCTCTCGGGTGGTTGTGTATCTAACCAATGATTAGCGGGACCCTCTAGTGAAAATTGTACCAATATCAACTTAATGGTATCATGGGGAACTCCATTGTACTTAAGGGTGTTGCAAAGAGCATGAAATTTCTTAAGGTGATCATGTGGATTATCATTCTTGTTCCCAAAAAATGGTGTGTTTGAAACCAAGTTAATCATGGATGTTTTTAGCTCAAATGTGTTTACGGGAATATCGGGTATCTTGATAACATCGACATATCCTTGCACATTAAATTGCAAGTGCTCCATCAAAGGTCGAGTGTTAACTCCGGCCATGACTTCTTGTTGTGTGTGGATCAAAGCACGATTCTCGGGATCGGCTTGATGGACGGTGGTGTTCCTACTCTTTCTCTTTTTCTTCCTTTTTGGAGGAAGGGGTTGTACACCAATCGGTATTTGTGCACGCCCGCGAGTGAGCATGCAACTCAATACGAGGAATGAGAGAGAAGCTCTCGTTTAACTTTGAAGAAGAAAGGATTATCCTCTTCGAGTTTCAATATGAAATATCCACAAGAAAGTATAATATACGTAATTACTACTTGGGTGCAAGACCCCCAATTAAGCCTTCCTTCTTAGAATACACACTAGTGAACGGGGGGTTAGGTGGCGCGAAGCACTTAAGTACCTATTGACCCTTAGATGGCATTTTATAGCACATCGCCTTTCTATTCACTTTGTAGTTTGTATTCTTCGAATTATAGCCTATTAGAAGTATTTATCTATTCTTACTTTATTGTTTGATCGATACGCGTGTCAAGGACCGGAACGCCCCCTAACACGATGTATTGCCTTGGCAATACTTATGGAGAATATGTGTATTGGTTGTTCTTATACGTATACGTATTTACATATAATAATATAGAGAAAATATTTTGTTATTTATTGGGGTTTTTTAAAGAAAATACTATATGTACATAAAAACCGAGGAAATCCAATAATATATATTTTTGGGTGCAACCTCTTAGGAAAAAGATTGCTTTTTGATTTTTTTATTTTTTTGGTCAATTCTTTAGGAAAAGAATTGTTTTTGTTATTTTTTAGTTTTTATATTTTTATATTTTTGATTTTTTATGTTTTTTGTTTATGATACGTAAAAATAACGTTCACGAGGTGAACGGATCCCAAAAGCCAATGAAAACCGTCAATCGATAGTCTCTCGTAAATTCAAAGAACCGGCAGCGACGCCATTTGATATTTATTAAATTGAAGTTCGTTTCTCTCGATTCTTAACCAATTGAAAGTCCTAACAATATCAAGTTTATTATCGTTTTTGGTTGATAGGGTTATTTGGATTTTCTATGTCTATTTAATCAAGCACGTAAAAATGTGAAAAATATTAAGCTACGTAACCGTAAAACATTTAGCAAGTACCAAATTTTATTCACAAAAGGACAAAAATGTAAATCTATGAAAGTAATGTGCTAAAAATGTAAGTAAATGAAACTTAAATGCTTGAAATGTAAAAATCAGAAAGTAAAAGGACCAATTATGTAAATTCTAACAACTTTCTAACCAAATGTAACAACTTTTAAAACAAACTAACTGAAAATGACAACTTGTGAAAAGTTATGGACTGAAATCTTGCAAACCCTAATTAAGTGGAAGTTTAGCCAGTATTGAAAACAAATACAAACTATGAGGACTAATATGCAATAAAATGAAAGTTATAACCAAAAACGGGCACCTAGGGACACATAAGCTCGTATAAGCTAAAAAATGAACCAATTAAGCTCAAACAAGTTTTAAACAGCTTAAAATTGAAAAACACATAGACTTGTCCAAGGAAAAAGCTTAAAACACTCTAAAACTCAAATAAGCCAACTCCAATAAGCCAAGAATAAGCTACCATAAAATCCAGACATGAACCTTCCAATTTTTAAGTCAAATCTCATTAAACAGCTTGTTATGAGTTTGGAATGTCTTCTCTTATGAAAAATGGTCCAGTAGATAAGTAGGAAACTGAAAATAAGCTGAAACCTAGCTTATTGACTTTTGTTGACCAAAAAGTGAAATTTCTAAAAAGCTCAAAATCTATTCATGACATGTTTCTAAGTAAGAATGTGGACGAAAATCACAAGATTTATGAAGTAGAAATGCCAATCTAAGAAATCAGAATGCTATTTTATCACAGAAACTTGTTGTTGCTTGGATGCTTATTAAAAAGCTGATTCTGAGTTTAATTGTGAAAACTGTATGATTTCCTTACCAACACTTAAACTTCAGATGTTAATGGACATATAGAAACAGGTTTGACTGATTTTGATCAAGAAATGAAACAATGGCATAAGATTAAAATGTGCTACTTTACTGATGAACTATTATCACAAAATTGACCCAAACTTTTTATCAACCAATTGCCTGTTTGACCAGATTTTTGACTTCAAAACTACAAAGACCTGTTTAAAAAGACTAAAGAATGGTAAATGAACAAAGTTTAACCAGCTTATCAACCTTGAATTACAAAATGTATGCAAATCCAAACACTACTTATCTGATCTTTTTACAACTTTTATGAAGAGAATTTGAGCAAATGTATAAGCTGAGCTTTGACTTATACCAACACAAACTTAATGATCAAAATGAAGTGTAAAGGAACCAAGAACATGCTAGTTAACACACAAATACTCAAAATGCCATAACAAGCTATATGACTGATGAAATAGTAACAGAAACAAGTAAGAGTAAGCTAATAGCTAACAATCTAACAAAAAGCTATCTAATCAACAAATTTAAGGCAAAACAGACTAATCACACTTGATCAAGCAGCATTTAGTATTTAAACTAGAATTGAACATGCAATGGACTGTTTAGTGGAACAAAACTCAGAAACTTGAAACCTTTTAGCATAAAGCCTCCATTGATGGAGTAGGTAGGCGCTGAGCCTCCTAAGCAATGCTGAACCACCACCTTAGCACTAAAATCAACTAATCAACCATCTACTATCATCATCATGATCAGTACTACCCAATTCTACTACAAATCAACAATTCAGCAACTAGAATGATATGAAACGGCTTCAAGTCTTCAAAAAGCTTCTAATGATCAAGAGTGATCACAAGAAACTCATAACAGCAACAAGATTCAACATAATGCAAGAATTGTAAGAAGATTGAGTGAAAATGAGTGTTTTATTGAATATGAATGTGAAAGTTTGTTATAGAAGTAGGTAAGTAGTTACAACTAACTATAACTAACTCAAGAGGTTGTCAAGCTCTTGAGTTTGTTATGCTAACACCTAACTAACTAGATTAAAGGGAGAAAATTGGAAGTGTGTGTGAATTTCACATTTAGCTACGTACAACAAATGAGAAGTCTAATCCCTATTTATAGACAAGAAATGAGAGTGAGTGGGGGTCGATGACGTGTCCCAACAAATAGCAGGCTGCCAGGTGTCATAAATTTCTCAATTGCAGATTCTTATGTTCTTCATGAATTGGGGGATTTTAATCCTTTGAGTTTCAGTTTGATTAAGTGTTCCCATTGTATTCCTCTCTTGACAACGAGTAATTTTCATGTATAAATCTCCTCATGAAATGCATTTTAGCTCAAGAACGATTCTGGGTTCGTTTGTTGAAGAAGATGCCACGTGGCAATCTCTGGTTGGTTGATAAATGGACACACGGATTGCTATCCAAAAATCGATAAAGGGATTATTGGTTGTCCTCTTCTGATTGGTTATCAAATGAGTAAGTGGGTGGTCCTGTAGCAAAACGGCTCATTAATGTGCTGGTGATGTGGCTTAACAGCTGGCGATCCTTGTCCACTTTTTCTTGCATTTTCATTGGTCCAAAACCCCTTCACATGGATCACATACAAACTTGGAGTATTTTTGGCACTTTTAACCCTTAGACTTAGGCAGATTGTCCAAATGAGCTAAAATCTTCATTTCAATGACATTTTTGGTCCTTCCACTTGCATTCTTGTCTAATTTGACCCTTTGACTTGGTTGACTTTGGAGTTGACCATGTTTGACTTTGATCTTGACTTTGACCAATTTACACTTTGAGTCCTTCAACTTTGGAATGTTGTCAAGATAGGTCCTTCATCTTCAAAGTCTTGTCATCTTTAATCCTTCTTTGTCTTTTTCAACCAAATAAGCTTGATTTCTTCTTGTTTGCTTGAAAATGTATCCTTCTTACCTATTTGATCACAAACACAAAACATACTACATAATTCCGCTTTATAGCACGAAAGTTAGGTATTTTCCATGTGTTTTAGGGTGATTTGTTGATTAATTGATATGAGTTTTTGCTCATATTAAATTGTAAATTGCTATGGTTGTGGAGATGATAACTTCATAAAAACAACATTTTTCTTGTTTTAACAAATCAATGCACTGATGCGTACATAGATTTGTGTTAGACCAAGTTATAAAGTAAACTTGATCCCTTACACGGTTTTTAAGTAAACCTTGCCCGAGAAAATTAATTCCCGTTGTTGAGCCAAATCTTTCAAAAGAAATAGTTGACTTTAATATGAAAAACGGGTTGCAGTCTGAAATAACTACAAGCCATATGGGCATGTTTTATGAAATATTTACAACTTTTGTATAAACTCTATTTATGGCGTCGTGTCAATATTAATCAACATTTCTAAGGCTGTAAATATTATCGTACCAAAAGACATGCCTTTGAAAAAAAAAGTAAAAATATTTTTGGATTTTTATGAAAATTTTCAATTTTTATTGTTTTTATATGGTTTTATATTTTTGTATTTTGCTTTTGTGGATAAAAATATAAACAATATATACAGATGATCATCAAGGATACGGAGAATAGTTTACCACCACTATTCTTTTGCTTCATATGCCAATTCCTTTAGAGTCTCATGCGAGACGGTTCTCAATCCTAGCTTGTTGGCCAAAAATTCAATTCGAGCGCGTCTAAATCCTTCGTGAAAATATCCGCGAACTGATACTCAAATCGGACAAAGTAAAGCTCGATCACTCCATTTTCCACTTGCTCCTTGATAAAGTGGTAGCGAATGTCAATATGCTTCGACCGGGAGAATTGAACATTGTTGCAACATAAGGAAATTGCACTCTTGTTGTCGCAGTACATCGGAATTTTGTTGAAACCTAGACCATAGTCGGTTAATTGCGATCTCATCCAAAGAATTTGAGCACAGCAACCCGACATAGCTATGTATTCTGCTTTCGTACTGGAAATTGCAGCGCTTTTTTACCTTTTAGATGCCCAACTGATTAGTCGATCTCCTAGTAGTTGCAAAGTTCCACTCGTGCTACGCCTTGTATCTTGACAACCCACGTGATCCGCATCTGCATATGCTATTAGTGCAATCGAAAAGTCCTTCGAATACCAAAGTCCCCGATTAATGGTTCCTTTAAGATATCGAAAGATCCGTTTCACAGTAGCCAAGTGTAACTTAGTAGACCGAGTTTGATATCGAGCACACATACATATAGCAAACTGAAGATTAGGTCGACTAGCTGTGATATACAGAAGGGTACCGATCATTCCATGATAAAGTGTCAGATCCATGGCAACTCCATTTGGATCTGCATCAAGCTTAGTTCGTTCCACCATTGGAGTATCCACGGGGTCACAAGATTGTATCTTATATTTTTTAAGCGATTCAAGGGCATACTTGGATTGATTGATAAAGATGCCTCTGGGACTCTGAGATATCTGAATACCTAAGATGAATGATACCTTGCCCATCATTGACATCTTAAACTTGGAAGACATGTGTGTCCCAAACTCACCGGATAAGGTTTGGGTCGAGGCAGCAAACATAATATCATCAACATATATTTGTACCATAATTATATCTTTACCTCGTTTCTAAATGAACATCATGGGATCCACCTTACCATTAGCGAAGCCTTGCGTAATGAGGAATTGTGACAATAGATCGTACCATGCACGTGGAGCTTGCTTCAACCCATATAGAGCCTTCTTAAGCTTGTACACGTGGTTAGGATATTTAGAATTCACAAAACCATCCGGCTATTGAACATAGACCTCTTCCTTGATTTCACCAATAAGAAATGCCGTCTTCACATCCATATGATAAACGATCATATTCATGTGGGCTGCATAAGCAAGGAATAGTCTAATAGCTTCTAAATGGGCAACATGTGCAAAGGATTCTATAAATTCGATGCCCAATAATTGCTTGTATCCTCGAGCTACTAGTCGAGCTTTTTTCTTCAATATTCCGCCTAACTCGTCGAGTTTCACCTTGTAAACCCATTTCAAAGTTAGTAACTGCACTTGATCCGGGCATGGGACAAGTTCCCATACATCAAGACGTATAAATTCATTAAGTTCTTCTTGCATAACTTGTATCCAACAAGATTGGGTAAATGCTTGTTGCCACATCTTGGGTTCAACTTCACTGAGAAAAGCATCAAAATGAAAAAAACATTTCACTTTCTTGTAACTGACTTCGTATGGATACCGGACGATTAGGGTCACCAATAATAGAATCTATGGGATGATCCTTTGTCCACTTGCTGTCATGTTCACGAATCCGTGGATTGGAGTAAACTGTAGTAGGAGCTTCCTCTAAGGTGGACGACCCGACTTGATTAGGGTCGGGAATTGGTACACCAAAGAATGGAAGTTCATGCATTTGAGCGAATTCCAAGTCGTGATCATCATCATCCTCTTCATCATCAATAGGCATGACATGTGTTGTTTTTACATGTGTTGGTTGAGAATTACTTGTTGAAGGTATATCTTGACCAGTTGTAGGTGCAGACATATCTGATTGTGCTTCGGTTGTTGGAGCGACAACTTCGGTAACCGGAGCTATTACTTCAGGTTTTGGAGCAACAATACTTGGAGGAGTAAAGAATTCATCAATGAACGATTGAAACAACGTATCCTATTCATTCCTAAAAGGTGGTGTAAATGATGATGAAGTGGGGTTGTTTGGGACAAGACTAGAGCTAATGTTACTGGGTCCCATTTCATGAAGTGCGGGTTCAGAGCTACTTTGCTCAGAAGCCATTGCTGTCAGCTCATCAAAATCAACATTCTTAGTTTCGAGGATCTTGCGAGAGGTACGGTTGTAGATTCGGTATGCTTTCTTTGCGGGTGCGTAACCAATGAAAATACCAATATCAGCCTTTGGTTGAAGTTTTCCCAAATTGTCACCATCATTATTTGGATAGCAAAGAGAACCAAATACATGAAGATATGATAAATCTGGTACTTTTCCATGAAGAAGCTCATAAGGTGTTCTATCATGGCATTTACGAATTAGTGACCGGTTTTGGGTGTACACTGCTGTAGTTACTACTTCTGCCCATAAAAACAATGGAGCCTTTGCGTAAATTAACATCGTTTGAGCTGCTTCCATAAGTGTGCGATTTCGCCTTTCAACGACACCGTTTTGTTGTGGAGTGCGAGCAACAGATGTTTCATGAGATATGCCAACTTCTTCATAATACTTACGCAAAGTTTGATTCACAAATTCGGTTTCATTATCTGTACGAATGCGTCAAACAGTAGTGTTGAGACGCACTTGAATCATCTTGAGAAAATCGATGATGACTTTAGGTGCCTCGTCTTTTGTTTCAAGAAATTTCACCCATGTAAACCGAGAGTAATCTTCCACTATGACGATGATGTACTTTTTACCACCAAGACTTTCAACACGCATTGGCCCATAGAGATCCATATGCAACAAATAAAGTTTCTCTTGGTTGGTGTCTTCAGTCTTGGGTTTGTATGATTTCTTAGTGCTTTTCCCCGTTGTACACGTGGAACACAAATGATCCTTGTGAAATGTGAGTTTAGGAAGACCACGAACAAGTTCGTTTTCCACCAAATGATTAATAGCGTCAAAGTTAAGATGAGATAACCGTCGATGCCATAACCATGACTTAGTCTTTGATGCTTTGGAGAGAAGACATACGGGAGAAGCGACCATCATATCTTGTAGAGACAAAGTGTACAAATTATTCCCTCAAGTACCATTCAATAAATCAACCCCTTCCAAATTACGAATGAAGCAAGTATGCTCTAGAAAAGAAACTTCTAGGTTTGCATCACAAAATTGTCCCACAGAAAATAAATTGTGACCAAGACCCTCCACATAATACACTCTTGAAATTATAACATTCCCAATATGATATTCACCGTAACCCATTATCTTTGCAATATGATCATTTCCAAATCAAACCGTACCAAGAAACTTGCTGACGAAATTTTTGAGCTGAGAGCGATCTCCGGTCATATGTTTAGAGAAACCAGAGTCCAAATACCAGAGAACAATTTGGACCACCTGTTTTCAACAACAACAGTAGACAATGCATTGGAAACTATTGGTTCCGGAGTGTTAGCAGATACAAATATAATATTATCAGAATTACTAACATTTGTGTGACCCTTAGATTTCCTTTGTTTTCTAATGTGAGTTTTAGCACTAACAGGTTTTATATTCCAACTTTATGAGGTTTTGGATTATTTGTAAGCACTACAGTGGGAGTAGACCTATTTACAGGGCACTTGTTTCCTACAGTAGTATTGGTGTTCCTAGTTAAAGGACATGCTTGTGTTTTGGTAGCCTTGGTATTCCTAGTTATAGGGCACACTTTCTTCGCTTTAGTGGGAGTGATCCTAGTTAAAGGGCACACATTTCCTACAATAGTGAAAGTTCTACCAGTGGGACGCCACATCCAGCCAACTTGGGGTAACACTTTCCCAGTCGGTTTCCATTCTAAACCATTTTTACGGGCATTCATCTCATTCATATGGTCAATAAGGCAAGAATCATGACGACTAGAAAACATACATTCATTGCAATTCCAACATTTTAAATTAGAATTCACAGTAGGCTTAGAACGCTGCATAACCGCAGAGCCTTTAGGTTTAGCTACATGATTCTTTTTATTCAAAATAGAAATAACATTCCTAGGATGGGCTTCTACTTTCTTCTTCACTTGACTACTAGAGGGGGATAAGATCATATCATTCTTCTTGTTTCTTTTAAGCTTAGATCTTTGAGCCTTAGTAGTGGTTCTTACTCCTGTAGAAGGCAACACGGGAATATTAGAGGCTGGTTTTGATTTTGCCTTATCTTTAGTGACCAATGTTTGAGATGGTTTAGTCCTAGGGCCCTTGTTAAATGGTGCGACGGTGATCGTTTTGATTGCACTAGAGGACGATGTAGAGACAGTGGCTGCGTTATCCACAACATTCTTACCTTTTAGGGTACGAAGTGTTTCCTTTAACTCAGTCCAAGCCAGATTTTTATCACAAATTTGTTCCCTCAAATCAGATATTTCCACCGACTTTCTATTCAATCGTTCAATCAATGATTGATTCTGTGCAGTGTTATAGATTGATTCTGTGCAGTGTTATAAGCACATGCAGGCTTTACTGAATCGAAGAGTTGTGTATTTTTCTGTTTTAAGTTATCAACTTTTGACAAAATCTTGGAAACTCGATTATCTAGTGTTGGGAATAAATTAAGGCCAGATCACTTGAGCGCTGACAAGAGTAAAACAAGCGTTGACAAGAGAAAAACAAGCGCTGTCAGCTCAAGCGTTGACAAGACAAAGTCAAGCGTTGATACATTGAAGACAAGCACTGATGGGAAGATATACTCTACGCGTTTATTGTATTCTAGATTACTTCTAGTAAAGATAGGAACAACAATGTATTTTCTATATTTATCTTTACCTAGAATAGCTGATACGTAGATTATTGTACAAGGCTTCTTATGTCTATAAAAGAAGACCTTTAGGTTAATGTTTAATATAAGTTTTCATTCGTAAACTACTTTCATTGTAAGCAAGTTTGATATCATTAATCAAAGTGAAAGTCTGTTTATATCATTGTGTGTTCTTGTTTAAGTGTTAATTCCGCATAACACTTAGATTATCATAAGCATATACAAAGGTTTCTCTAAGTGTATTACTTGATCTAATCTCGTATACATAAAGCTAAATCGATCTAAGTTTGGGATCAACAAGTGGTATCAGAGCTTGTTGAGGAACTTTTGATCTTAAAGAACACAAGAACCCTAGAAAGTCACCAAAACCCTAATTTTCTCAAAAACCCTAACAACATCATGTCTGAAGCAATAACCTCCTCCTCCTCATCTTTACCAAACATCAAGATTCCCATGCTTGATGCAACCAACTTTGATTTGTGGAAATTCAACTTTGAGCAATATCTAAGGATCTATGACTACACACTCTGGGAGATCATTGAATATGGAAACACATTCGATAAAGCCCAAAAGATTGCTGATGCTATTACTCGAAGATCAGCTGTTGCTGGATGTTCTGAAGAAGATAAGAAAGAAAAACCTAGAGATGGTAGAGCTGTGTCTGCTGATGACATAGCAAAGAAAAGGGTCGACATGAAAGCCCTAAATATTCTGAAAGTCTCTTTGGGACAAGAGAACCAGCATAAATATAGAGGCTATGAATCTGCTAAAAACCTTTGGGAAGATCTTGAAGTTGCATATGGTGGCAATGCAGACACTAAGGAAGAGAAGAAAAAGAAACTCATGCATGATTATGCTGTCTTCAAGGCTCAACCCAATGAGAAACTGAGTAGTGTGAGAAGCAGATTCTTGACATTACAAGCAAGTTGTCCTTCATGGGGACACAACTTGGTGATGTTGACATTAATGCTACCTTTCTTAAAAGTCTTGGTGAGGCATGGAAGATTGAGGCAAGATCTATTCTTGCCAACAATACTTACAAGAGTTCCACGTTTGATGACATCTACAACAAACTGAGGTTGTTGGAAGATGAAACTCTTTTAGAGCATGGAAGCAAGTCTACCAACAGTAACATGGCCTTTTTCTCTCATAGTGAAGGTCAATTCAATCAGAAGGACTCTTTCATACATCCAGTTACTGGATCATCTTGTGTCAGCGCTGGAGCATGTCCTGTCAACGTCTCCTTTTCAAACGCTGACACATTCAAAAGTGACTCACCAAGAGTTAAACCTGCTGGTTTAGATTTGGATACTGTATGTGCTTAGATTGCTTCTTTGCCCAATGGTTCAGTGATTACATATGAGGACCTTGAGCAGATAAGTGATGAGCACTTGGAAGAGATGGACATTAAGTGGAACATGGCTCTTGCTAGTATAAGAGCAAACAGGTGGAATAGAAGGTTTAAGAAGAAGATGACCTTCAATGCAAAAGACACAGCTGGATTTGATAAATCCAAAATTGAATGCTACAACTCTCATCGTATGGGGCACTTCATGAGGGAATGCAGATCTCCTAGAAGATCTGATGCTGGTAAACCCTCAAGTCAATTTGTTAAAGCTCAGGATTCCAAAGCCATGGTTGCAGTTCAATTAATTGATGGTATGGGATGGGATTGGAGCTTTCTGGCTAAGAATGTTGAAGAGGATAAAGCTTTGGTTGCTGAGGTTGAAGAAGAAGAGCATGTTGAATATGCTCTCATGGCACACTCCTCCTCTTCATCTGATAATGAGGTATACAATGATGCTTTTTGTAGTAAAGGTTGTAGGTTAAACACTGAGAAACTTAACAAAGAGGTGTTAAGATTATTAAGTGATGTGAGTACTGAAAAGTGCAAACTGTCTAATTACCAAGTAGCTCTCACTCAAACTAAGAAAACCGTTTCTGAATGCAAGAAAATGGAATTTGACTTAAAAGATAAAATAAATATCTTAAAACATGAGTTAAATGCTAGTATGGATATTAGAAACATCATGGAAAGGGTTAATGGTGAGTTACAGGCTAAGTTAGATGAGGCCATTAAGAATAAAGATAATGTTAGCCTTAAAATTCAAAGATTTGATAAGGACACACAAAACCTAGGAGAATGTGTGAGTAAACAAAGAGATTCTAAGGACATGACTGGGATTGGGATGAATGATTACTCTCTGGTTCCACCACCAGCTGGTGACTTCTATGTCCAACAAAAGGACCTATCTTGGACTGGTTTGCCAGAATTCCAAGAGGAGGAATTCATTCCTCCACCAAGAGTTGTCACTCCAGTTGAAGAGTACCAACAAAAGTTGACTGACCTGAATGAATGGAAGAAAGCTAACCCTACTTTGTTTGTTAAGGGTGTCTTGCTATGTGAAAGTCCCAATGAGTCAACTCCCATTAAGATTACAAACCCAATCACTGGTAAAGCTGTTGATCTTGGCTCAAACACTAATAGAAAACCTAGCATTAAATATGCAGAGATGTATAGGAATACTAGGTCACCCAAGAGCCAAGTTAGCAATACTGGAACAGGCTTCTTCTCTTCTAGACCTAAGGTTGTGTCTAGAAAATATTGTTACACTTGTGGTAGCTTTTCACACTTGGCATACAAGTGTGTCAACGCTCCCAAAGTCAGCGCTGACAAGAACAATTTCAGCGCTGACAGGAACAAAGTCAACGTTGTTAGAAAGTCAAACGTTGTCAAACCCAAACCTTGTGTGCAGCAAAGTCCACAAGTGATTAGACCTGCCCCATTCTTTACTAGAGGGTCTAACACTCATAGACAAAGACCATTTCAAAAGACAAATACTTGGTCTAATAGGCAATGGGTTTCTGTAGCAAACCCTAGGTTCAACGCTAACAAGGGTAATTTCAGCGTTGATAAGACCAATTCCAACGCTGACAGAAGCGTGACCAGACCTAAATATTTGCAACCACAGGGTAAGGGGTCCAAAGCTTCTTCAAGCTTAACATGGAGACCCAAGAAAGATCAAAACCCTAATGATAATGGGATTTCAATGACTTGCAACAGATTTAATTACATTTCAAAGGTCATTAAAAAACCTATCGGGGTTAACTGGGTATTTCATCCTAAGAAGGATGAAAATGAGGTTGTTGTGAGAACTAAGTCTGTTCTTATTGAACAACCAGATGAATCCAAGTCTTTTAAGACTTGGGTTCCCAAAGAAAACTAATTTGTTTTCTTTATGTGTAGGGCATTCAAAGACAGGTCAATGATTATGGATATTGGGATAGTGGATGCTCAAGGCACATGACACGGAAGGAAGATTATCTGACAAACTTCACTCCCATTAAGGATGGTGATAAGGTTTACTTTGGAGGCGGATATGGTACTATCACAAGCAAAGGAACCCTTCTCACTAAGAATTTGCGTTTTGAGAACGTCTTTCTGACATTGTGAAGGTCACTTCAAATGTTGTGGAGGAACAAGTTTTTGATGTTTCAGGTACACAGGTTTATGAAAAGGTTGGATCACAAGCAGAAAAGACATCTCCTATACAAGAATATGTTACAATTCCCATTTGGACAGATGCTTTTGCTGCTGCTGCTGCTGCTGGTAAAGACAATGGTGGCCTCCAAGTACCACCAGATACAAACATGCATGGTCCTTCAGGCGCTGACAAAGGTAAATCTAGCGCTGACAAGACCAATTCAGACGTTGATGGTTCAGATGTTGACAACAACAGTTCAAGCGTTGTTAGCCCAAGCGCTGACAAACAAGGTTCAGTCGTTGACAACACTTCTGCACATCTTTTCTCTTCCATTTTTGAACAAGGTGAACCTTCCAATTTATATGAAGAGGTTCATCCTCATGTTGATGAAAGAGAGTCTGATGAAGAAGATATTGGCAACATGGAGAATGAGGTTGAGGACACCAGACTTATTGAAGAAGGAGTTATCACTTCCACAATGAAGAATCACCCCACTTCTCAAATCATTGGTGATATTATGACTCCAGTTCAGACTAGAAGATCTCATCAAGGTCTTGGTGGGTTTATTGCCAATATACACAAGAAGGTTGATACCCCTCTTGTGCAAGCATGTTTGTTTGCCTGTTTTCTGTCACAACAGGAACCCAAGAAAATATTTGATGCTCTCAAAGAACCAAGTTGGGTGGAAGCAATACAGGATGAGCTTCACCAATTTGCAATTCAGGATGTTTGGGAGCTGGTTGATTGTCCCAGATATGTCAGACCTATTGGGACAAGATGGTTTCTAAGGAACAAGAGAGATGAAAGAGGTATTGTGGTCAGAAACAAGGCAAGGTTAGTGGCTCAGGGATATACACAAGAGGAGGGGATAGACTATGAGGAGGTCTTTGCACTAGTTGTAAGGATTGAAGCTATAAGGATTTTTCTAGCCTATGCATCCTGCATGGGCTTCACTGTCTATCAAATGGATGTCAAGAGTGCCTTCCTCTATGGAACTATTGTTGAGGAAGTATATGTAATGCAGCCTCCTGGTTTTGAGGATCCAGAGAATCCAGATAAAGTGTATAGAGTCAAAAAGGCTATGTATGGCCTTCATCAAGCCCCAAGAGCATGGTATGGTACTTTGTCTACCTATTTGGTGGACAATAGATTCAAGAGGGGCACCATAGATTAGACACTATTTACAAAGAAGAAAGGCAAGGATGTGTTGCTTGTCCAGGTCTATGTTGATGACATCAATTTTGGGTCTACTGATCCAAAGATGAGTGAGGATTTCTCCAAGCTTATGACATACAAATTCAAGATGAGTGCTATGGGGGAGATGAACTTCTTTCTTGGTTTACAAGTTCAGCAGACAGAAGATGGTATCTTCATCTCCCAGGATAAATATGTGGCTGAGATCTTGAAGAAGTTTGGTTTTTCTCCACATGAAAAGAGGGCTACTACTCCTATGGATAGAGAACACCCTTGGGGAAAGATTGGAGATCGGAAAGATGTTGATGTCAGGCACTATAGATCCATGATTGGATCCTTGATGTATCTTACAGCCTCCAGACCTGACATCATGTTTGCTGTGTGTGCTTGTGCACGCCATCAAGTGACTCCCAAAGAATGTCACCTTTATGCTGTGAAGAGGATCTTTAGGTACCTAAGATGCTATCCTGGTCTTGGTTTGTGGTACCCAAAGGATTCACCATTGGAGATACTTACATATTCAGATAGTGACTATGGAGGTGATAAATTTGATAGGAAATCCACAACTGGTGGATGTCAGTTTCTTGGGAGCAGATTGATATCTTGGCAATGCAAGAAACAAACAGTGGTGGCTAATTCTACAACTGAAGCTGAGTATATTGCTGCAGCTGCTTGTTGTGGACAAGTTTTGTGGATTCAGAACTAGCTGTTGGACTATGGGTATAATTTCATGCATACCAAGATATTTGTTGACAATAACAGCACTTTATGCATCATTAAGAATCCTGTACATCATTCTAAAACTAAACACATAGAAATTAGACACCATTTTATAAGAGATTGTTTTGAAAAAGGTTTAATACAACCAGATAGGGTTGACACTGAGGAAAATGTGTCAGATTTACTAACTAAACCTTTTGATGCTGGGAGGTTTCAATACTTGGTAACAAGTATTGGAATGGTCAATCTCACATAATATGTGTTTTGAAGTCTTTTTGTAAAAGTATGTACAGGATGATGCATTGTTATTAGTCTTATTGATGATTTAGATTTTCCACTATATTTTTCTAACGCTGACAAAGGTTACTTGGACGCTGATAAGTGTTTTTGTAACGTTGTTAGAAATATAATTGTCTAACGCTGACAAAGCTTCCCTCAACGCTGTCATGTGTTATCGGGGCGTTGTCAGCAACAATGTTAGTTTTGTGGTTTTCAATCTAAATGTGCAGATGGTGTTAGCAGTATACCATTGGATACAGAGTTGCTTATGGATCAATGGAGAAGCATTTGGACAAGTTTTTATTTATGGATGATGATTGGAATTTTTAATTCCTATCCTGACATAAATTTTTATGTTCATGCCTATTTTTGGCAACTTATGTATCATAGTTTAAGGGGAGGTTTTAGGAACCTTTAGGATGTTTGGGTATCCATCTGATACTCCTATCATAATTCTAGATTGTGTCCACAGGTGAGTATGAGTTAGTTTTACTAAATCATGAGGCACTGTAGCATGCAAAGTTGATATACTATGCATGCTGCCAAGACATTTTTGGCCTAGAATTGGTTGTGGTCTGTTGGGAGACTTGGGAATAATTTTGTTATGGAATTTACCTAGGAGTAACAATGAATTTTGTAAGGTAACTTGGTTGTTAAGAGTTTTGGTTAGCAAGGGACACTAGAGGACTGTTATGTCTATCTTGCTTAAGCAAGTGTGCATAAATGGACAGTGCTTGCCGCCCTATAATAATTATCAGCTTTTTGGTTATCTTCCGATAAATTACTTTGTTAAGGTCATTTTTCATTTTTAAACATTTTTATTTTTGGACGCTGACAAGTATATTTCCAAGCGTAGTTGTGACCAATTTAGACGCTGACATGGCTTTAGGCAAACGTTGACAAGATTCTAGCCGTTGGGCGTTGATAGGTTATTTTTAACCGTTGACACTCAATGGGTCCTACCCAGTTGTTACTTTTTGACGTATTTTTAGGCCGTAATTTTGGGAGCAGATAAACTTCATTTAATGCATGAGATAAAACTATACTTTTTCAATATTTTCATGATTGTGTTTTGAAAATACTTGCCTCTTTTTGGGCCAATCACATGCATTTTCTTCCCCTATAAATTTGGCTCCTATTTTTAAACAGGGTATCTATAATTCTTGTCTAACACAATTTTCTCTTATCAACTTCATCTTCATCAATCAATTTTAATAGCTTTCAACAATGGCACCAAAGTTTAAACCATCAGAATTAGAATTGGGGTTCAGAACTCAACACAACATGATCGCGTATCTTGAAGCTGATGATGCTCTGTTTCCTCAATACACACAAATGGTGGCGTATTTGAACGCATCCCCTCTACGGTATGCTCTTTCTCATGCTCCACTCATTCCAGTCACACATATTAAATAGTTTTGGAACATTGTCAGTTCCTCAACAGTTAATAGAGTGACTACATTGACTTCTATTGTTCATGGGAGACCTTGGGTGGTTACTAAGGCTTTGGTACGCCAAGCCTTGCATCTTGATGATGCTGATGGTATAACCACCCTTCCCATTAATGAAATAGAACAAGGGCTAAGGGCTTTGGGATATCCTTTTCCTGATGAAGGTACTCTAAACAAGTATCATAAACAGGAATTTCCCCCAGCCTGGAAGTACCTCATACATGTCCTCCTTCAATGTTTGAGTCCCAAATGCACTGCACACAATGAGATCAATAGATCTATTGCAAGTGCTATTGTGTGCATTGCAACAGGGCAAAAATTCAATTATTCTAAAATGATTTTTGAGGGCATGTGTAAAAATAAGGGGAACAAAATGACTTTAGCTTATCCCCGGTTTTTACAAATGCTTTTTGATATTCAAGGATACTGCACAAGGGATCATAATGATTTTTATGAGATCCCTGTGCAAAAGAAAGCTATTTTTATGAATATGAACTCACCACCCCATCGTGACCTACCCCTAACCCAAGCTATGCTTGCTGTCATAGCAGCAACTCAACCTCAACCAGACCCCCAACCACAAATTGACCCAATGCCTGAACCATTACCTTCACCTGAACATATGCACCTTGACCAAGAACCCTTCAACGCTGACACATTAAATGTTGGCGTTGATGTGCCTATTTCCAACGTTGACACACAACCTTCACAAACCCAAACACCCCTTAACCAACCCACATCCACCCAATCTTCCACACCATCTTCCACACCCCCTGAATATAGGTTGATGAAACGCCAAAGGACTACTGGAGTGTTCTCCTCTGGTGGTCCTAGCCATGTAGCAGAGATAACCACCACCACAAGTGTGGCTGGTGACATGGATGAGGCTGGGACTATTGGTTCTGGCTTAGAAGCTGGCCAAGGCAGTCCCACCATCATTAAGTTCTCATCCATGCCCAATGAATCTGACTTGGGAGGTCAAATCCCCATTTTAGAAGAGGGCAGACTGGAACCAATGACTCTTATGGAATTGACGGTAGTCTGCATAAGCTTGCAAAAGCAAAATGCAGACTTAGTACAAGTTGTCAGCTCACAAGGCCTTGAACTCCAGCAATTAAGGGAGAGGATTGTTGTTTTGGAGACTGCAAGTGCAAGGAGAGGTATGGAGGAATCTTCCAAAGGGGAGGAAGATCCAATAAATCTGAGTGATAAGGGCAGCCATGATGGTCAATCTTTGGATGTTGCTGAGGCCCTTACAACATTGAAGAAACAAACAGGTTTTGATACGTCCTTAGTTTCTCCTACCAACTTGAATTTATCATTTACAACCATGATGGAGGAGATTGCAAAAGGCGCTGAGACAGGAAATTTGGGCGTTGACAAGGAGAATTTGGATGCTGACAGAAGAATTTTGGGCGCTGACACAGCTAAATTGGGCGTTGACAGACCTGCACATGAGGGTGATGTATCCCAGTCATCATCCATCATCAAGGAGATTTCTTCACACGTATCACCATCTACCTTACCAACAATTGATCCACTAGATAAGGGTAAGGGTATTATGGTAGAAGAGATTGTTCCAAAGGATGCAACTCAAGTTGAGTTTGATAGAAGATTAGCTGCACAAATCATGGAACAAGATAGAAAGGAGGTGAAAGAGTCACCATTTGTTGTTACTTCAGAAGAAGGAAGTGATGGAGCTAGCTCAGACTCAAGTGTGATGATCATAGAACCAGAAAGACTTGAGTATGGAGAGGAGTTGGCCAAGGAGAAATTGAGAGAATTGAAATTGCAGGTTGACTTTGACATGCCAGAGGTGGTTCAAATGTACAATGCTTGGGAAGAAAGATGTATGGAGAATCCACACTTGACCACTTATGTGACAATCCGTCAATTTATGGTTTATATTTTATTCTCAATATTTAATTGAAAACATTATTTTAATCTTATAATATGAACTCACTTATTTTTGGGAAGAAATTAGGATTTACGTCTTGAAGTAGCATCGACAACGTTTAAACTGGAGGATTCTACGTTACGTGCTTACGTTTACTTACACCGTCTTTGGTGACAGTCCGACATTTCAGAAAATAAATTTATCCGTGAATATTAATTTGGGATTTTAAATTTGTGTTGGTTCATAAACTCACAAATTTACGAGAAGAGATTAGGACTTACGATTTTAATTTAACGTCCTTTACGACTAAACCGGAAACCTTAGGATTACGTATTTACGTTTTCGAACTCCGTTTTTGATGAGACAATTTTTATTAGATTCGTTTTGTGCCGTTGATTCATAATTTATAAAAACGTTTTTCGTAAAACGACCCGAGGGCACGCAAATCGAGGAAACTAGAATCGAGGAGTACCCGTAAATAATTGGGGATGAGACAAAACCAAGTTTTGCCCCACCCCCACATATGGGAAGGCCACATTGTGACACCACACTAACTTTGTGTCAAGTTTTACACAAGTTGCTTACACTTGTTAAGCTAGCTTAACTTGTAAGCTACACCAAAATAAAACCATTCCACCCATACCACTAGCTCTCATTTCATCTCATGCAAACCACCAACTCCTCTCTTCCTCTCTCTAAAATTCGTCCCAAACTCATCCAAAACAACCCCCATTTGATCTTGATTCAACTATAAATCATATGTATAATTTACATATGATGAAAACCCATTGAAGTTATGAAGATTCGAGGTGATCTTAACATGTAAAAAGGAGTTTTCAAGGGAGTTTGGGGCTGATTTCTCAAGGAGTTTTCATGAAGAACAAGGGCTGATTTTTGGAGGAATCTACAAATACTTGGTGATCCTAGAAGTGGTGTTGATATCTCATAAGATTGGTTACCCAAAACCATGTCTTGTTCATCCAAAAGCTCATCATTTCATCACTTTGGTGGTATAAAGATTGTTCTCCCCATCTTTTTGTTATTTTGATTATGTAATCATGTATTTTCTTTCTTATTGTATATGTATATGATGAATATATGATGATAAAAATGTTGTGTGGGGATCAAGTGTTGATAAATATGATTAAAGAGATGAAAAACTATAAGAAACAAGGCTAAAATCTTGTTTAGATTGTTGGATATAAAAAAACAGTAAAGAACCACATGTTAGACTGATAAAATGATGAATTAGAATCAATTTACAGTAAGCTATAGGTCTTGTACACATGTGAGAGTTGGCCTGATTGTGGCAAAATACACCTTTTAGGAAAAAGGCGTAAAAGCGGTAAGTATCGAGTGATGATTTTAGGAAAAATCAACACTAATGACCCTTATAGGTGTGTAAGTTCGTTTCCCAAGGAGGTATATGTGTGTGAAAAACTTGCCAAATGTTTGTGATTAATGATTGGTTTAGAAGGGGGATTAGAAGAGAAAATGACGAAGTCGTAAAAAAAATAAAAATTAACTAAAAATCACTATTAGAAAGTTAAGACGTAGAACCTAAAAAATCACCAAAAATAAAATAAATTCTAAAAATTACCAAAAATTCACCAAAAATCAAAAATAATAAACTAAGAGTTTACCAATTATCAAAACTTTTTCAAACCTTTTAAATAATTAAATATTCAATTTTTAAATGCTAATTAAAGCCCTAAAAATCAAATAAATTATCAAAAAGCCCAAATAAAGATTTTTCAATTGATAACCCTCTAAAATGACCTAAAATGATTAAAAACTATTTTTAGAAATTTTAAAACTAATAAAAACTATTTAAAATGATTTAAAAACTATTAAAACTTAAAATAATTATAAAAATTAATCTATAAGTGATAAAATTATTCTAAAAGTTACTAAATTCTTATTTTAATGTATTTAACCTAAGAAAAATGTAAAAAGTTGGAAAAAATGAAATTTTAAAAATAATAATAAAATAATATTAAAAATCCAAAAATTATAAAAAATTCTAAAAACCTGCAAACTAGTTTATTTTAACCTAAATAATCAGAAAATGAAAGTGAAATTACCAAAATACCCCTAATGGGCCCTCAAATGGGCCAAATCCAAATTCAGTCAACACAAATGGGCTTTTGGGCCCAAAAAGTCAAACTTGGCCCAATTGACTTGGAAAAGCCCTATTTGACTCAAAATTTAATTCTAAGAACAAAACTCTAAAGGCCCAAAAGCTGAAAATGTGCTTATCACAGCTTATTGAACACAAAGCTTATTCTTATTGGGCTTTTCAGCCCATTAAGCCATAAGCTAATGCCATAAGCTCTAATTTGACACACAACCCTCTTTTTGGATGCTTAAGAGATCTGTCAAAAGAAATTTTCAATAAGCTCACTCAATAAGCCAGAAAATAGAAAAGCAAAAATCCACAAAACGACAAAATAGTCGGGTTTGAGAAATAAGGCACCTCAGATGCTCTAGTTTGTTGCAAAAGCTCACAAATAGCTTAACTAAGAATAATCAATCAAGAAAATCACAAAAAGCCAAGTAGAATAAGCTGTAGGAGCAAATAAGCTGGCTGGAAAAGCCAAATAAGCTAGTTTTCTAGCAAAAGCTTAACCAAAAGACTTGTAAACTTCCAGACTTGATATTAAGCTAAGAAAAATGAGTTCTATTACAAAAACTAAGTTGTTGCATGTACCAATAAGCAAAACAGATTCAATAAGCTTGAAAACCAAGTTTGACCAAAAGTCAAACGCTGATAAGTTGAAATCAAACGCTGATAGGAACAAAGTAGGCGTTGACAGACTTAATGAAGTGTAAGGACTTGTTTTTCACCCTGCTGGTCAAGGATTGAGTGCAAACCTTGTGAATCAAAGCTTACCAGTTGTGTAAACTTGATGTATTTTGGCACAAATAAGCCAATAAGCCAGTGAGCTTATAAGCTATGAACAAAGCAATCCAAATAGCAAAAACCAATCACAAGCAGCACATGAATAAGATCCAAGCAACGATACAACAATCCTAATGCTAGAAATAACAATGCAACACCAAATGAGGTGGTCACTTTGCTGATGCAAATGACCACTTCAGCAGATTTTGATAAGCTATAAAAACCACAATAAGCCACCAAATTCAACAAGCAGATAACCAATAGATAGCTTATCACCCAAACTATTCCCAAACCAAATTTCAGACCTTAGATCCAACTAACAAAGAAGTTATTGGATCTGATGTGTTTGACCAAATTCAAAACCACTTTTATCAGATTTTGCAAAACTCCAAATCTCTTTTCCAAACTTTCAGAAAGTAAACCAATGGCAAAAACTTGTATATTATGACTTGTTTAGACCACCCAAACTCAAAGAACCAAGGCACAAGGCCACAAGGCCTTGATAGCCAGTAATCCCAAACAACCCTTAATCAAGCAGTTAACAAAGGAACTTCTGATTTCTACACACAACCAATTGATATCAATGATCAAAAACACTTAAACAATAGCAAATAACACAATCAAACTCAAAAATCACCAGCACAAACACCAATACTCAAAATCAAAGTACCAAATCAAAAACAGTCATAAACATGAAATTTTTAGGGGAATCTTAACAAGAGATTATACCTGCCTTCCACAACATCCTAGGAAGGCCAGCAATGCTCCTTGGACCTTGTTCAACAACTAGAACAAGACCAAGGTACTTCAACAAAGGTGATGCAACACTGCCTTGGTTGATGGTTCAAAGTAGAACCTCAAGGACTTTATATCTTCAACACAAACAGCAATCAACTTAACCAAGGGCTCTAATCCCTTCACAAGCTTGGTGTCAACAAGCTTGTAAGAGCTTATAGCTAATGGTCAAGGGTTAGTACACAAAATAACCAAAACAGAACCTAGGATTTCAAGGTTTTCAAACCTTAAAAACCTTATGAAACAAGACGTGCCTTAACCACAAGATTAAGGTAGGCCTTCACAATAAAATGGAACTCAGAATTAGGCTACTCAAACACCAAACTTTTAACTAAATCAAAAAGAGATTTCAAATTTTCAGAAATTCAAATTTTATTTAACTTAAAAAGGAATTACAAAGATTAATAGCCTAAAACTGGAACAAAAGCTCTCTCACATGTTGAGGAGTATTTTTATAGGCAAATGCCAAGGTTACACTGTTCATAAACCCTAGATGTGAAATTCCCTAAATGCCCTAAGTCCTTGAGTACGTTTGTTGTTGTTGAGCTGTCCAAAATGATCCTACACGTTCATTTTAGCTTTGTGATCAAGCAAAGAGTCTCAGCTGTTGATCTTGACACGTGGCAATCCTTGGTGAGGAAGTTGTCACATGATGGTGAAACGGTTTTGGTGGTGGGGCCATTTGGGTGAGTGGGAGTGTGAGTTTAAGCATGGGATGGATTCGTGTGAAGGTTAATTGTGTTTTGGAAAAGGTAATTGTAAAAACCCCCTTGTTGGTCAAAAGTAAAAACTGGGTTCATACGTGTGAACAGTGCCACGTTTGATCCGATTTTAGTGGGGATTTTGTGTTTGGCGCGTGTTTGTTTAGTTTAAACTTATAAACTTGGCAGCTTTGGTCCTTTTTCTTCCTCTCTTTTGTCATTTGTAAACAAACTTCTATCAGCGCCCATTTCCTTTGTATCAACGTTTCACAACTTGTCATTTTTGGCACAAACTTTCCAAAAAGTGTTTCAAGGGTTGTTTTTGACACTTTTAATATTGCAAGGGCTGATTTTGGACATTGTTGATCTTCAAAGGTCTTCATTGTATCTTAATCTTCATGAGGGACCATTATTGGCATTTTGGATTTGTTGAGGGACTATTCTTGCCATTTCTTCAAGGTTGAAGGACCTTTTGTGTAATTTTGACAAACTTAAGGGACCAAACTTGTAATTATGAATATATATGGGTTTTAAGTGTCATTTCTTCAATAAATGAGGATCAATCTTGTTTGTCTTCAAGTCTTCAAGGTATTTTGTTGAGAATTCCATGATTAGGGCCCGGTTCTTTGTACGGCTTCGTTTCTCGTGTCCGTTTTTCCTTGTAACTTGTGATCTTTTGTCTTTTTCACGATATCCATACCTAAAATACACAAGTAAACAAACACAAGCATATATATGGTATTTTATGACATTTTTGTGCATTTAAAGCCCGAAAAGAACGATGAGATCATGTATAAATGCCATCTCATCACTCCCCCATACTAAGCCATTGCCGTGCCCTCACGCAATGCTAGAATAAAGTATCTAAGCATCACCAAAGTTCAATTTTTATTAACCTTTATTGAAGAGTAAAAGACTTGCAACATACTACGATGATGTGTAAAGACATAATGTATGATTTTCATCACAAAAAGTGACTTTTAGGGTCAACGAATAGAAACAAGTAAATGTCCCTTAGAGTAAACTTTGTCATCCTTGATTGTCATACATTCCATGCTAAGTGCAAAAACAAGATCATTGTTGGTACAAGTCACAATGCTAACACTTCTCATACGTCCAAATTGTGTAATACTTTTTCTCCCCGCAATCCTAGTTATTATAAAAGGAAATGGGTTACTAGCATTTTTTATCTATTTGTCATGGATCAAAAGTGATTCATATTGACTTATTTAGTTATTAGTCCGAAAGCAAAGTAGCACGATTTGATCGATAGTTAGCCGAAGGACAAAATCTTTTAAAACGGCTTCTCGTGTATCTCCTTAAGTTCATATCTTGGCATAACTCGTTTCACGATTTGAGACCTTTCTCGGACCGATATTTGGCATGTACTTCATACTTCAAATCTTGGGAAGACGTTCTTGAAATTATGGTCTTCTCTTCATATTTTGGAATTTCTTCGCTTGACGTTTTTGAGAGATTCTTCATATAGGACCACGACTTCATCATTTTTCTTCAATCTTTACTTTGGATTTTGATATACAACGATCCGCCTCCTTTTCGGACTTGGATATATTTATCCTCATACCTTGTTAGGGTCTTTTTGGATAGACTTTCTCCATTCTTTAGGGGAGTAATTGCTTCTCGTGGTGTGTCTCGATCCTTCATATTGATTTAGGAATAATGATACTTCACATCATCTTTGGATCTTTAGCAAAAATAGAGCTTCTCATGCCTTGTTAGGGCCTTTTTGGATAATCGCCAATCTTCGCGTCCCGCTTCAATAAGTTATGCCTTGGCTATGAACTCTATTCAACCCTGAGCAACTTTTAAACGATCTTGCGCTAGAGGCTAAGTAACCTTTCAAATCGTACGACCTTACTTATTGCAATTATGATTTATTCCTAATGCATTGATCTTATGGGAAGAAAAAGCCACAATTAAAAACATATGAGTTTTTGAAAGAACACTTTCATGTTCTACGTTTAGCATGATCACTTGTCTAACCCTATCATTTCTCGTTCTTCACTATATAAAGACCTCTAATTAAAGAGACTCGTGAATACTTAGCCATGCAAGTCAAAATTAAGCCAAATTTGGATTAGCTTTCATTAAGACTATATCAAATCAAAGTTTTGGGTTTTCAAGCCACCTATAGGATCTTGCACTTTCTTGGACTTTTTTCAAGTTTAGAGAATGCGTTTTAAAGTTCCATTGATAAGTGACTTTCTAGAATCAATTATAGGAACTTGCGAAAAGTTCTTGTTCTTAACCTGTATGAATTAAGACTTTCGCGTTTTAAAGCTCCCTATATAAAAGTCTAGCAAAACTTGAATTGAGCGGGTTAAGGAATGTAAATGGCTCCAAATGCCCATCAAGTCAAAAATTAACTCTTATTCTACCCAACGGAAAATACACATTCGTGTCTTAAAAACACTTATGAAAACTAAGAAAAATTTAAAATTTGGCCATTTTTAGCCTTATTAGCAAAACATTGAAAATTGGAAAGCGTGAGGGCGTAGCAAAGTAAGTACCTATTCACCTCCCCATACTAAAAGTAAATATTGTCCTCAATGTTTCGAGTCTAAAGGTGGAGCACCCCTATACTAGAGACGAAGAGTCGAATGTTTAGGATCTAGCATGGAAAGGGTGATCAACAATATATCTAAAGCCGTTTATTAAGTATTCTAAAAGATAATTGTTAGAACAATAAAGGATATGTCATGGAATCGTGAAAAACTTCTTCAAACGAACGATGGAGGCTCGCGTAAACGAACACGAGAGTCTTGAATCGTAGATGATGATGATGATCTAGATAACACAATCACAAACAACCACGAGACAACGAGTTGAAAGGGTACAAGTCCCCTTATTAGTGAATAGTGAGCATAAAAAGATAAGCATGGGATCTCCCCTATGAGGCACCTCGTTTTTGATTACCGAGTCATGAGCTCGACTCGAATCCCTCAAAATGTGATCATTTAGGGAAAATCATGGTATGGTCAATTTTTGATGGGGCTTACATGAATAACAAGGCCCAAAAAGGCAACCGGTATAAAGGACTAAGTCCTTTAATGATGCAAAATACCGGGGTCGAAAATAGCGTTCTCGTTTTCATTGGAAAAACAAATTAACGCCACTTCAACATGTGCCATAAACTCAAAGAGTTTGAAGAAAATAGATGAGAAGTAGAAGGGTGGGACAATTGGTAAGACAAACGTTTGAGCTACTCGAGGTAGACTCGCACCAAGCAAATAGATATAGTTTCCATTTATTGCATCGGTGGAAGACCGAGATTTCCCTTTACATGAAATTCCGGGATCGAATATCTCGTCCTCGGTGGACAAGGATGAGGGAACATAAGGGGCTTCCCCCATACTAGAACCACACAAAGCATCGTCAAAAGGAGTAGACGAGCTTGTAGCACTCAAAACACGTGGTGATGACGGAGTTAGATTTGTAGAAAAATCAATTAAATCACATTTAAGATCTTTTCCTTTTTTATCTTTTAAACTCTCCTTATGAAAACCCTTTTTGATTATGTCGAAAATATTCGGTGTTTCTAAGACGATGTTAGTTACACTAAAAATTCTCACATTTTGAAACCGTTTTGGTTTTGGTGGTGGCAAGTTGTCAAAACGTTTATCGACGAAGAAAACCTCCCCATCGGGGTCTACATATTCATCATCCGAAAGATCTTTCGTAGAAACCGGCAACTTATCAACACTTTTCAAGAATGAATGTTCGAGGTTAGGTGAAGGATTTTTCGATTCAAGTATTGACGGTTTCTTCTTTGTAGGCTTTACACTCATAACCTCCACCGGCGGAGGAAATGGTAAATTGTTTTTGGCGACATTTCCTAAAACTCTTGGCGAAAATTCTTTGCAAACGACATTGGTTGAGTCACCATGGTTTAAATTTGCAATAGAATAGACATGAGAAAGATTGGAGTTTTGTGTTGCATTGATGACAAGTTCTTCTTCATTGAAACGAAGGGTGATTTTTCGAGCATGAACATTGATAAGTGCTCTTGATGTATCCAAAAATGAACGACCCAAAATGAGAGGAACTTTTCGATCGATAGGAATGTCTACAACGATAAAGTCAACAGGATAGTAAAACTTTCCGACTTTAACGAAAACATCCTCGGCTACTCCACATGCTAAAATCGTAGAATGATCGGCCATCTCGATGGACATGTTCGAAGGAGTAAGAGCCGGAAGCGAAAGTGATTTGAAAATCTCGAGAGGCATTAAATTAATACTAGCGCCAAGATCGGCCAAGGCGTAGCATTCCTCCATATCTTGAATTGCACACGGAATCAAAAATTTACCGGGATCACCGACTTTTTGTGGTATGCGGCTAAGAAAAACCGATGAACAACTAGACGATTGTTGTAACTTCTCTTTGTTGTTTAGCATACTTTTGAAGTTTGCGGCGAATCGAGGAATCATGATAAGAGCGTCGGCAAAACTTATGTTAAAATGCATATCACGAAACATTTTCATAAATAGCTCAAATTGATAATTGTTCCGTTCTTGTGCTTTCTCTTTGTTTCGTCTCGAAGGGTAGGGTAAAGGTGGTGTGGGTTGGTCATTAGGCAACGGCCTTAGAAACTCGGGTTCCACAATTGGTATTGGTTCAACCGTAGGTGTGGTATGAGCGGTACTTTGTGGGATTGTAATGTGCTCCTTTTCGACCATCACCTCGGGTTCTTTCTCGATTTCCTTCTCCTTAGAAGTACTTGTACGAGAGATTGGTTCCTTGAAAGTTTTACCACTTCGTGTAGCAACAACCTTCAATTCTCCCCTCGGGTTGTTAATGGTATCACTAGGAAGACCACCCGAAGAAGAGGGCTTACACATGATTGCTTCAAACATCTTAGCCATTCGGTCCTCAAATTTTGATTGCCTAGCATCCGCTTTTAATAACTCTTGCTTAATCTCATGTTGTCCTAATTCCATCTTTTGTTGGTTTTGTTGAAGATGTTGGACATTTCCTTCCATTTTGTTTGCATGAGTTTTAAGTTCATTAGCAAGTTCATTTTTAAGCTCGTTTTTCAACTCGGACCTTAAGCTAATCATCTCACGTTGCATATTATCAAATTTAGCATCATTTGCTTTAGCATAATCCAAAAATTCTCCTTGCAAATTTTTAGTGTGAGCATTTTGAAAACCTTGTGTAGTGTTTTGAAAATCACGGTTTTGGTTTTGATTAGAGATTTGTCCATTCCCACTTTGATAATTCCCTTTGTTGTAATTGCGTGTGTTGCCTTGGTAATTACCTTGGTTGTTGTTTCGATAATTGTTAGCATTTTGGTTTGGTGGAGCCTGATTTTGGCGGGAACCTTGACCGTTTTGGTTGAAAGTTCCCGTTGCTACATAAGCACTCGAAGTGTTACCATCCGCGGTAATGCACTCGGAAAGATCATGAGCTCCCCCACAAGATAAACAACTCTTAGCAACCGCTTTAAGCGAAGCGGAATTGGAAGCTTCTTGAGCCTTCCAATGGGACATAAGATTAGCAAATCTATCAAAAAACCGATTTTCCTCATTAGCTTCATCATGTAAGGCGTTAATGCTACGAGACGATTGTGACGAAGATGACGAACCCATATTGGCAACACTCGGTGTGTTACGAGGGTTATAAACCTTAGATCTATTTTCAATGATTTGTAAAGCTTCATTTGTCGTCTTGCACAAAAAATTACCACCCGCGGCGGCATTCAAATAATCTCGTTCATGATCATTAAGCCCATTATAAAAAGTATCCACTTGATGCAATTCCGTAAAATCATGGTGTGGACATTCATGTAACATCTCTTTAAATCGTTCCCATGCCATTGAAAAACTTTCATTATTTCTTTGCACAAATCGTGAAATCTCATTTTTCAAGTGTGTTGTTTTAGATGGTGGAAAAAACTTGTTCACAAACTTAGAAACGAGATCGGCCCATGTCAAAATCGAATTTGGCGGTTCTTTCTCAAGCCAAATTTTTGCGGGTCCATCCAACGAGTATGGAAACAACATCATCTTAATGGCGTCATGTGGAACATCCTTAAATTTGCTAGTGGCGGTGAGACGGTTGAAATTCCTAATGTGGTAATGCGGGTTGTCTTTCTCGTGACCTCTAAACTTATTTGCTTGCAACATCGACATTAAACCCGTCTTAATCTCGAAATTCTCCGCAAGGATAGCGGGAATAACAATAGCCTCTCCAAAACCCTCGGTGGGTGCTTGTAGCAACTCCATCATAGTACGATTAGCCATGACGACTTCTTGTTCTACAATAGGTTCAACAATTGGAGGTTCTTCAACAATCAACGTCTCTTGATTGGCTTGCTTTTGAAGTCGTTTACGAGCTCGTTTTGCTTGATTACGAGTGATCATAAACTCCACGAAGAATGGGAGGTGAGCAAAGAAGATTCTTTTTGGGTGTTTTGTGAATTTTCAATTTTTTATGTTTTTGATGATATTTAATTTTTTTGGATTTTGGTGTATCTTCGTAGACAACAATCTACAAAATCTCTCCTCGAATCAAACTCTTGATTAAAGAAGCCTCAAAGGAATGAAAACAATCACGTGGAGTGAACGTCTTCTAATGACTTTAGAACTTTGGTGAAAACCAAATTGTTCAAGAGGTTTTAATCACAAAGAAAACCAAGCAAATATATTATACGTAATAATACTTTGGGCGGCAAAACCCTAGATTAGCCTTCAATCTAAAAATACTCACAAGCAAGCGGGGAAACGAGGCAGCGCGAAGCACTTAAGAGCCTTTTTCCTTAGGGTATATTTTTTAATACCCGCCTTATACCCACCTTATAGTTTGTATTTTTCAAAATCAAGCTTCACGAAAGTATTTATCTATTTTTGCCTTTTTCTTTTTGTTTGAGATTCGAATACAATAATTAGGAGATCAAATCCCAATTAAGGTGGTGTTTTCACACTTTTGGAGATATTGTAAATTTATTGTGATACTTAATACAATATATTAATAATATTTGTACAAGAAAAACCAAGAAAACCGATAATACGTATTAGTAGAGTTCTACTAATACAAATACTATTTGGTTAATATTAAAAACAACAATTCAAATTAATCACGACACACCTCCCCGGCAGCGGCGCCAAAATTGATTGTGGTAAAATACACCTTTTAGGAAAAAGGCGTAAAAGCGGTAAGTATCGAGTGATGATTTTAGGAAAAATCAACACTAATGACCCTTATAGGTGTGTAAGTTCGTTTCCCAAGGAGGTATATGTGTGTGAAAAACTTGCCAAATGTTTGTGATTAATGATTGGTTTAGAAGGGTGATTAGAAGAGAAAATGACGAAGTCGTAAAAAAAATAAAAATTAACTAAAAATCACTATTAGAAAGTTAAGACGTAGAACCTAAAAAATCACCAAAAATAAAATAAATTCTAAAAACTACCAAAAATTCACCAAAAATAAAAAATAATAAACTAAGAGTTTACCAATTATCAAAACTTTTTCAAACCTTTTAAATAATTAACTATTCAATTTTTAAATGCTAATTAAAGCCCTAAAAATCAAATAAATTATCAAAAAGCCCAAATAAAGATTTTTCAAATGATAACCCTCTAAAATGACCTAAAATGATTAAAAACTATTTTTAGAAATTTTAAAACTAATAAAAACTATTTAAAATGATTTAAAAACTATTAAAACTTAAAATAATTATAAAAATTAATCTATAAGTGATAAAATTATTCTAAAAGTTACTAAATTCTTATTTTAATGTATTTAACCTAAGAAAAATGTAAAAAGTTGGAAAAAATGAAATTTTAAAAATAATAATAAAATAATAATAAAATAATATTAAAAATCCAAAAATTATAAAAAATTCTAAAAACTTGCAAACTAGTTTATTTTAACCTAAATAATCAGAAAATGAAAGTGAAATTACCAAAATACCCCTAATGGGCCCTCAAATGGGCCAAATCCAAATTCAGTCAACACAAATGGGCTTTTGGGCCCAAAAAGTCAAACTTGGCCCAATTGACTTGGAAAAGCCCTATCTGACTCAAAATTTAATTCTAAGAACAAAACTCTAAAGGCCCAAAAGCTGAAAATGTGCTTATCACAGCTTATTGAACACAAAGCTTATTCTTATTAGGCTTTTCAGCCCATTAAGCTATAAGCTAATGCCATAAGCTCTAATTTGACACACAACCCTCTTTTTGGATGCTTAAGAGATCTGTCAAAAGAAATTTTCAATAAGCTCACTCAATAAGCCAGAAAATAGAAAAGCAAAAATCCACAAAATGACAAAATAGTCGGGTTTGAGAAATAAGGCACCTCAGATGCTCTAGTTTGTTGCAAAAGCTCACAAATAGCTTAACTAAGAATAATCAATCAAGAAAATCACAAAAAGCCAAGTAGAATAAGCTGTAGGAGCAAATAAGCTGGCTGAAAAAGCCAAATAAGCTAGTTTTCTAGCAAAAGCTTAACCAAAAGACTTGTAAACTTCCAGACTTGATATTAAGCTAAGAAAAATGAGTTCTATTACAAAAACTAAGTTGTTGCATGTACCACTAAGCAAAACAGATTCAATAAGCTTGAAAACCAAGTTTGACCAAAAGTCAAACGCTGATAAGTTGAAATCAAACGCTGACAGGAACAAAGTAGGCGTTGACAGACTTAATGAAGTGTAAGGACTTGTTTTTCACCCTGCTGGTCAAGGATTGAGTGCAAACCTTGTGAATCAAAGCTTACCAGTTGGGTAAACTTGATGTATTTTGGCACAAATAAGCCAATAAGCCAGTGAGCTTATAAGCTATGAACAAAGCAATCCAAATAGCAAAAACCAATCACAAGCAGCACATGAATAAGATCCAAGCAACGATACAACAATCCTAATGCTAGAAATAACAATGCAACACCAAATGAGGTGGTCACTTTGCTGATGCAAATGACCACTTCAGCAGATTTTGATAAGCTATAAAAACCACAATAAGCCACCAAATTCAACAAGCAGATAACCAATAGATAGCTTATCACCCAAACTATTCCCAAACCAAATTTCAGACCTTAGATCCAACTAACAAAGAAGTTATTGGATCTGATGTGTTTGACCAAATTCAAAACCACTTTTATCAGATTTTGCAAAACTCCAAATCTCTTTTCCAAACTTTCAGAAAGTAAACCAATGGCAAAAACTTGTATATTATGACTTGTTTAGACCACCCAAACTCAAAGAACCAAGGCACAAGGCCACAAGGCCTTGATAGCCAGTAATCCAAACAACCCTTAATCAAGCAGTTAACAAAGGAACTTCTGATTTCTACACACAACCAATTGATATCAATGATCAAAAACACTTAAACAATAGCAAATAACACAATCAAACTCAAAAATCACTAGCACAAACACCAATACTCAAAATCAAAGTACCAAATCAAAAACAGTCATAAACATGAAATTTTTAGGGGAATCTTAACAAGAGATTATACCTGCCTTCCACAACATCCTAGGAAGGCCAGCAATGCTCCTTGGACCTTGTTCAACAACTAGAACAAGACCAAGGTACTTCAACAAAGGTGATGCAACACTGCCTTGGTTGATGGTTCAAAGTAGAACCTCAAGGACTTTATATCTTCAACACAAACAGCAATCAACTTAACCAAGGGCTCTAATCCCTTCACAAGCTTGGTGTCAACAAGCTTGTAAGAGCTTATAGCTAATGGTCAAGGGTTAGTACACAAAATAACCAAAACAGAACCTAGGATTTCAAGGTTTTCAAACCTTAAAAACCTTATGAAACAAGACGTGCCTTAACCACAAGATTAAGGTAGGCCTTCACAATCAAATGGAACTCAGAATTACGCTACTCAAACACCAAACTTTTAACTAAATCAAAAAGAGATTTCAAATTTTCAGAAATTCAAATTTTATTTAACTTAAAAAGGAATTACAAAGATTAATAGCCTAAAACTGGAACAAAAGCTCTCTCACATGTTGAGGAGTCTTTTTATAGGCAAATGCCAAGGTTACACTGTTCATAAACCCTAGATGTGAAATTCCCTAAATGCCCTAAGTCCTTGAGTACGTTTGTTGTTGTTGAGCTGTCCAAAATGATCCTACACGTTCATTTTAGCTTTGTGATCAAGCAAAGAGTCTCAGCTGTTGATCTTGACACGTGGCAATCCTTGGTGAGGAAGTTGTCACATGATGGTGAAACGGTTTTGGTGGTGGGGCCATTTGGGTGAGTGGGAGTGTGAGTTTAAGCATGGGATGGATTCGTGTGAAGGTTAATTGTGTTTTGGTAAAGGTAATTGTAAAAACCCCCTTGTTGGTCAAAAGTAAAAACTGGGTTCATACGTGTGAACAGTGCCACGTTTGATCCGATTTTAGTGGGGATTTTGTGTTTGGCGCGTGTTTGTTTAGTTTAAACTTATAAACTTGGCAGCTTTGGTCCTTTTTCTTCCTCTCTTTTGTCATTTGTAAACAAACTTCTATCATCGCCCATTTCCTTTGTATCAACGTTTCACAACTTGTCATTTTTGGCACAAACTTTCCAAAAAGTGTTTCAAGGGTTGTTTTTGACACTTTTGAATATTGCAAGGGTTGATTTTGGACATTGTTGATCTTCAAAGGTCTTCATTGTATCTTAATCTTCATGAGGGACCATTATTGGCATTTTGGATTTGTTGAGGGACTATTCTTGCCATTTCTTCAAGGTTGAAGGACCTTTTGTGTAATTTTGACAAACTTAAGGGACCAAACTTGTAATTATGAATATACAAGGGTTTTAAGTGTCATTTCTTCAATAAATGAGGATCAATCTTGTTTGTCTTCAAGTCTTCAAGGTATTTTGTTGAGAATTCCATGATTAGGGCCCGGTTCTTTGTACGGCTTCGTTTCTCGTGTCCGTTTTTCCTTGTAAATTTGTGATCTTTTGTCTTTTTCACGATATCCATACCTAAAATACACAAGTAAACAAACACAAGCATATATATGGTATTTTATGACATTTTTGTGCATTTAAAGCCCGAAAAGAACGATGAGATCATGTATAAATGCCATCTCATCATGGCCATGCAATGGAATCATTAAAATGAGTAAGATATGATCAAAACAAGATGGGTGTGCTAATCTGAATAAGCTGTTTTGTAAGGACTGTTAAGTATAGATAAACTTAAAATGAGCAGTAGTTATAACTCAGTTAAAAGTAGCACATAATATGAAGATCATGCCATCCAAAAATGAGCTTCTAATTCATTGTAGAACTCTAGATATGATAAAAATGGTGAATATGAAAATAAAAATTAGATTTTGAGAATTAATGTTTATTACTATTATATAAGCAATCAAAATTATATTGTATAAAATGTAAAATTAAAACCCACTAACTCATGAATTTTATTTATATAAATATGTTAAAGGTTAAATAAATTGATAAATTATAAAAATGGTAGTGGAATAATATTTATAAGTTATAAAAACTATAAACTTGATTTTTACGACTTTTTCGGCTATTACCGTAAAATTAACGTTTTTCGCCAATTAAAACTTAGACGATCAAACCCGTCTAATGTAAAGTTTTTAAAAGTCATATACTGATATATAAGTAACTAATACAAGTAAAAACTGATAAAACCCGAACTATATAACATACGGACATTAACGGACTAAGTTAACATTATTGGACTAATAATACAACAAAATGGACTAAAACACTTATAAACTTATTTATTGGGCTTAACCCATTTAGGCCCAACTTGTAAAGTGTAGATACTGATAATACAAGTATGAAATGGATTAACAGAAGTTAATAAACTTATAATAGGCTTATTGGACCTAAAACACGTAAATAGGTAAAACTAGAAAACTAGTAAGAAGTTACCGACACATAACACTAAAACGAGTAAATGAGAATATGTAAACCCACTTGATCATCATATATATATAATCATCATATGTATACATAATTGTTATTTTTATAAAATCATTGGACATGAGTCTAAGACAAGTATTATTTGTCTAGGTTTCCGTGATTGAAGCACGTGCCATACGTCCGAATTGCCGATCACCCGCCTTCCCACATCAACGTGAGTTCATAGCCTCGCACACTTTTAAATGTTTTTATAAATGTTTTATAAACCCGTGAGGGAGATAACATGTTATTTTTTATAAAATAGGACACCATTTGTCCCGATTGTTTGTTTATTGATTTGGACCCGAATGATTGTATGACCTGATTGTATGACCCGATTGTATGACCCGATAAATGATTAAAGGACCCGATAGATGAAATCAAATGGATTATTAAAGTTAGGTTATGTCACTAAAAGTCCCATTAGCATGAATTGTGAACTACCGGGAGTTGGTAGACGTTTGTGTATAAAATAGTACTATTTGGGGACGATCACCCCAGTTCGCGCCTTGACGGTTGATCCCCGTCGTGCCACATTGTTTGGTAAGAGAATTTATGTATGAGAAGATTTCCATAGCGTGACCTTTGTGACGACCCGCTACTTTAGTTGGGCAAAACTGGTATCGGGTTAGCTACCCGTTGTTGGTTTAGTAAGGTAACAATGTCATGCGGCTTATAATAATCCAAACTAACGAAATACTAATAGACGCTCCGAATTACGATGTATTGCCTGACTAGCAATACAGGGTCATACTATTGATATTATGTTCGTGTTTTGGTTTTTCATAACCATATTCATATAACGGTTTTTATTTTCATACAACGTTATAAGACGTATTGTATGATATTTTTGCGACATTGGCTCGTATAATGATTTTTAAGGCAAATGCCTATATTATGATTTTCGATAAGGATTTGTATAAAACGACTTTGGCTATTTTATGGCCTATTAAAATGATTTGTACAAAATGATTTTCAGTAATAATTTTATACTGATATTATATTGATGGATTTTATTAAACTCTATGAATTCACTCGGCGTTATCGCTGACCTTTTCTTTTAACATGTTTTATCTCAGGTACTTGAAGGTAATTCTCGGGAAGACGACAAGAATTCATGGCCCGCACTTAAACAATATTTTCCATTCAAATACTTCGTAAAACTTTGTATGAAATATAATGACTTGGGACCGATGTAACTTTTATATTTATGAATGGAAAAGATTTATTATTAAATGACGCGATTTTTATGCGTTGTCTATGACGTGAGTAATGTGCTATCCCGTAACACCAACTAGTCTTCCGCTGTATTGAGTTGTATAAATTTGGGGGTGTTACAGTTTGGTACCAGAGCTCTCGTTATAGAGAACGAAAGATTTTTAAAACCAAGGTTTTGAATAAAACATTTCAAAATCTTTTAACTATAAACATTTTTCTAAAAATGTCTAAAAATCTTTTGACTATAAGGGTGCCGAAGAATTCCCGAGTTACCGACAAGGCCAGACTGAGAAGTGTTATTTTAATATATATATATATATATATATATATATATATATATATATATATATATATATATATATATATATATATATATATATGATGTAATTGTATTACATGATTGTTTGATGATTATTTTGATATTTATACGATGTATTTATACGACGTAGATTGTCACAAGGAACCCTAAATCCCCTAGTAAAATAATCGAAGCTATTCTCGTAGGAATTCTAGCTATCCTAGATCTAAACCAAGTTGTGGATATTTATGATCCCAACAAATGGTTGATATTCATAGAAGTGTAGATATTAGTTGATTGTGATATTAAGAAAGAATTGGCGAGATTAAAACTGATATCGATGTCATGACGATCTTTCCTTATAGAGTGGAGTTTGACAAAACGTTACCACCTAGAAAGATGTCATCTGATTCGTTGTCACCCAATTCTTAAATTGAAATCGAAAGGGTGAATGTTGCACTTGAGGCTGTCATTGGAACCATTACCCAAAAGCCTCATGCCACTAATACCTTTCCGAGAAGTCTAATTGAATGTATGAGTCATCTCATACTAGTGACTCATTTGATAATTGTTGTTGTAAGAGCTATAGGATTGGAAATTAAGTGTTGATCATATCGAGCTTTTATTGCCCTATTAAGGTTTATGAATAAGGTTGAAAGTATTGGAAAATGAGGTAGGATATCGAATTGAGTATAAATTGGTTAAAACTTGAATAAAGTAAAATTTAACCCGTATGGAATATGAGATTGTTAAGAGGAAGTTGTTGAGATCTGTGATTGAATTATAAGGTTTTAAATGATTGTAGGTTCGTGTTAAGGGTTGTTCCTAGGCCATTGTCCACTAATGAGGATGCCCAGTGTCCAAGAAATAAATTGAAGAAATCTTCTTCTGAATTGGGACCGATGGATCTTTCGGGACATGTGGAACACCTAATGACTCTTGTAGATTAGTATTCATTGTGGTATCTTTTAAAAATCCATAACTTAACTGAGACATCAGTTGGTAGGATGAGTTCTGAGAATTGTATGACATAGTGACACGTAATGTGTTACGGTACAATTTGACTTGTTTGTGATTAATGAAAAGACTACCTTTGATTGCTAAATCCTACATGTATCGATGTTATCTATCTTTATTGCTTCATCCTAGTGTTCGCATTAGTGATGCAACCATTGAGCAAGTACTCATCTCTATTTGAGTTACGTTGTGGATTATTCTTATTGAGTGCCATCGAGATCATGAACCTCATGATTATTTGGCTAAAGCTCATTTCCTATCATATTGTAGTTAAGCTCTTGGTGAACCACTCTTCATCACTCCTTTGCAGATCACACATTGTTTTTATAAAGTTAAAACAGTATCCTTTGAGAAAATTTAATTTTCATCACTATAGGGATTATTCAAAGTGAGATTTATAAGTGACTGATATCAAAATGAAGTTGTTTAAGAGACGATTTGGAAACTTAATTATTTCCATAACAAAGAAAATCTTTGTAAATTTATTCTTGATTCTTATTTAAGAATTAAGCATGAAAATGTTTTTATTATAAACATGATGATAAAATTTTGACGAACTGAGTATTGCATCGTTAATCTTGAAATTGTACATAGTTGTGCGCCTACATACAATTTGGAAGTGACCATGCAAGGCTGATTAGTAGTCACCATGAAATTATTAATAAACACTAAATTTTCTTTGAAGATTGTGAAAGATTAAATTTTATGAGATCTGCAAGAAGTGAAAAATAGGGACATATTGATAGGGACACCTACATATGTGCCCGTACTATTTATTCTTCTGAGTCGAATTTACTCATCTGTGGACATTGTCTTATTTGACAACTGACAATTCTTTCTTGTCCAATTATCCCGTAGTGAGATTCTTAGGAAAAGTATCTGATTACTGAGTGTTGATACCCGACTGGATGTATTGACGTTCTTATCATTTCTTATGATTTGATTTCATTTGAATGACCTGGGTAACGATCCGAGGAGCTTTCGAATGCGTACTCAAATTATGAAAACATGAGATATATTCATATTCGTTAAATGTTTTCATCCGTATCTGATTTTAAATTCTCTCGCATAGATTATGCGTTGACCTTACTCTTTTAATAGTAGTTGTGTATCCATATATCCTTGAATTTGTGAAGGATTATGAGTTATTTTTAGTCTGTTGAGAAGTTCACATCTTATCGACGGCAATGAAACTAAAAAGTTGATAGTGCCGGTAGAATGGATTGATTGATGATGACATGACGACATTGTCTTAATTGATGGGAACTCGAGTAGAATTCCCTAAATGATAAGATGTTGATTATCAAAAGTGATCTAAATAATTCTTGATGGATGACCATATCCTGTATAAAGACTTGAAATATTACCATGAATGGTTGTGAATTAGTCATAGATATTATAATCTAGAAAGAACATAATATGAATTTATTAAAAGATGTTTATGTTATCTGAAACTTTAGTAAGTATTTGTTGATAAATTACCTAGACTTTCGCCACTAAGGCAAGTTGAAATTGATATTGATTATATTTCCGGTGCTGCACTTGTGGCTTGTGCACTGTACGTCAGCACCATCTGAATTTAAGGAATTACCGTACAACTGAGAGAGTTGTCGGAGAAAGATTTTATTCTACCAAGCCTGTCATCATGAAGAGCTATGGTGTTATCATTCCTTATATTTATAGATTACTGTGACTGAGTAAATTGACAATCGAAAACGATATCAATAACTCGAAATGGAAGATTTGTTCGATCATTTACAAGGTTCTAGCGTATGTTTTAAAGATTTGATCCACGGCATGGTTATCATCAACTTCGCATCTGCGAAAAAGATTATCTATTCCAATCACTACATCCGGTACTTGTAATGAACATTATGAGTTTCACGTGGTGTCTTTTGGATTGACTAATACACATGTAGCATTCATAAATTTGGTAAATCACGTGTGAAGGCTGTAATTTGATAAATTCATGCTTGCGATCATTAATGACCATTTATTTGTTTATAAGAATAAGAATGAGTTAATAATTATTTATAGATTGCCCTGAATTGGCCGAACGATAAAAACCTGTACTTTGAATATTTAACATATGACTTAAGACTTATTCCTTTACATGATTTATCGTGTGATTAATAGATAATGGAATATATTGACTCTTCAAAAATTAAGAGCCCTTTTAAGGCTTAGGGTTATAGCAAAAAAAATGGGAATATGTTTTGACAAATGTTTTAACAAAGGATTTTTAAGGGATCATTCCTTTATAACCAAAACATTTAACTAAACTCTTGTTTAGGGGTAAATGTTTTTGCATACCTTAAGACAACCTAAGCGAAATTGAGGAAACTATTTAAACCATGACTTGAAATTGAAACGACACTTTTTTATTTTCAACTAAGAAAATTTTGACCAAAGTAGAACCAAAGATTTTTCAAACATTTACGAATCTTATTAATTATTTTCGATAAATCAGCAAAAAAAAATCGTGTTAATTAAATTCAAATGTATTTTGAACATTTTATATAATTGGCCGAACTAAGAAATTTAAAATTTTTACGTTTACGTTTCATAAAAATTTAATAATTATTATTTAATTAATTGTTATAATTATCGACGCTTTAGACGTCGAATTGAGTGAAACAGATAAAGATAATAGTAAAGACGAAACTAAAACATAGAAGATATGAAGACAGAATTTTGAATAAACACGGTTATGATATTTATTTCATCAGGAAAGTGAACGTAATTACTGACACATTATGTATAAAAGATAAAGAACCAATTAGGACATGTTCCTTAATAATGAAGGTGCAAAATAAATTGCCGTGCAATTTAAAAATAGCCGATGATTGTAAAAAGGATAATATAAATAATAAAAAGTGGTTCGTGGCTAATATGAACCATTAGAATTGAGAAACCGATAGCGTTAAATATTTTAAAGACCACTTGTGATTGTCTAAATATGGAGGAGTGTGAGATATAGTTATGTTGGAATCTGTAAGTATAAGTATTCTATCTTGTCATTCCTGATTTAATGTATCTTTGTCTGAAGAAGTTGTACTGATGGCAAATTATGAAGGCAGACATCACCTCATACATTAGTAAACGTCTAGCTATTGCAAAGGTCATCATCTGAATTTGATTCGATTTGGGTCATCGTCGACAGACTAACCAAATCTGCTAATATCATTCCCGTTAATGATAAATGCAAAAGAGTTATGTAAACATAGTGTGCCTGTATCGAACATCTATATCAAGATCTTCGCTTCGCATCGAATTTCTAGAGATTTGCTCAGAAATTATTGAGAACGAACCTTGATGAGAGTACTATGTACCACCCCAAATCGAAGGGACGAGGTAAAGTAACGATACAAAGTAATATAAGTGCTGTTTTATGTTTGAATGAATGACCTTTGGTAATAAACCGTATAATCGTTTTCCTTTGAAAGTATTATCATTGATAATCATCGTATTAGGATTGAGATTGAATCTTGTCATGATCTAATTATTAGAGCATCTGTAAGCAGGAGTTGAGATGAAGACACCCGAGATACACCCATTGTGAGTTGGACATGTCTTTTAGGTTTAAGGTTTCCTATGATGGCAAACCTAACCTTGCAAAATACTCGACCCGCGAGACCTGAAATGATTGTTGAAATTAGGATCTGATTATTGACTGCCGGTAGTGGGCAGGAGGTTATGTGAATATGAAATGTAGATCTTGAAGTGCCAGATGGGTAGCGAAGTTATGCCAAAATTTTAAACCTTGGGAAAATGAATTAATGATCTGAAAGATCATGGGATATAAGTCCCCGTTGTATGGGACCATTGAGATGATGTAAAAGATTGGTTTGAAAGGCATATAAGCTGGATCTACCCTAGGACTTCAAGAGATGCGTGAATTATGTTTCGTATATCGAACTTGATAAAATGTCTATCAAGTGAAAATCTGATTGTTTCTTAGTAAAGTTTAGATCGGCGAAAAGTTGCATTCATCTGAAACCCGTGAACATCATGGATAGAGAAAGTAAGTCAACATTAAGTCTGATCTTATTCCCGTAGTTATGTTTGATGAAACTCGCATATTGTAATGAATTACACTTGTGACAAAAGACCGAATGTGGAGGAAATACCCACATGGCTTTAACTCTATAAGAAGCGAGTAGTAAGATAAGATGATCTTTGAGGACAAAGATCCTGTTTAGGGGTAAATGCTGTGACAATCCGTCAATTTATGGTTTATATTTTATTCTCAATATTTAATTGAAAACATTATTTTAATGTTATAATATGAACTCACTTATTTTTGGGAAGAAATTAGGATTTACGTCTTAAAGTAGCATCGACAACGTTTAAACTGGAGGATTCTACGTTACGTGCTTACGTTTACTTACACCGTCTTTGGTGACAGTCCGACATTTCAGAAAATAAATTTATCCGTGAATATTAATTTGGGATTTTAAATTGTGTTGGTTCATAAACTCACAAATTTACGAGAAGAGATTAGGAGTTACGATTTTAATTTAACGTCCTTTACGACTAAACCGGAAACCTTAGGATTACGTATTGACGTTTTCGAACTCCGTTTTTGATGAGACAATTTTTATTAGATTCGTTTTGTGCCGTTGATTCATAATTTATAAAAACGTTTTTCGTAAAACGACCTGAGGGCACGCAAATCGAGGAAACTAGAATCGAGGAGTACCCGTAAATAATTGGGGATGAGACAAAACCAAGTTTTGCCCCACCCCCACATATGGGAAGGCCACATTGTGACACCATACTAACTTTGTGTCAAGTTTTACACAAGTTGCTTACACTTGTTAAGCTAGCTTAACTTGTAAGCTACACCAAAATAAAACCATTCCACCCATACCACTAGCTCTCATTTCATCTCATGCAAACCACCAACTCCTCTCTTCCTCTCTCTAAAATTCGTCCCAAACTCATCAAAAACAACCCCCATTTGATCTTTATTCAACCATAAATCATATGTATAATTTACATATGATGAAAACCCATTGAAGTTATGAAGATTGGAGGTGATCTTAACATGTAAAAAGGAGTTTTCAAGGGAGTTTGGGGCTGATTTCTCAAGGGGTTTTCATGAAGAACAAGGGCTGATTTTTGGAGGAATCTACAAATACTTGGTGACCCTAGAAGTGGTGGTGATATCTCATAAGATTGGTTACCCAAAACCATGTCTTGTTCATCCAAAAGCTCATCATTTCATCACTTTGGTGGTATAAAGATTGTTCTCCCCATCCTCTTGTTATTTTGATTATGTAATCATGTATTTTATTTCTTATTGTATATGTATATGATGAATATATGATGATAAAAATGTTGTGTGGGGATCAAGTGTTGATAAATATGATTAAAGAGATGAAAAACTATAAGAAACAAGGCTAAAATCTTGTTTAGATTGTTGGCTATAAAAAACAGTAAAGAACCACATGTTTGACTGATAAAATGATGAAGTAGAATCAATTTACAGTAAGCTATGGGTCTTGTACACATGTGAGAGTTGGCCATGCAATGGAATCATTAAAATGAGTAAGATATGATCAAAACAAGATGGGTGTGCTAATCTGAATAAGCTGTTTTGTAAGGACAATTAAGTATAGATAAAATTAAAATGAGCAGTAGTTATAACTAAGTTAAAAGTAGCACATAATATGAAGATCATGCCATCCAAAAATGAGCTTCTAATTCATTGTAGAACTCTAGATATGATAAAAATGGTGAATATGAAAATAAAAATCAGATTTTGAGAATTAATGTTTATTACTATTATATAAGCACTCAAATTTATATTATATAAAATGTAAAATTAAAACCCACTAACTCATGAATTTTATTTATATAAATATGTTAAAGGTTAAATAAATTGATAAATTATAAAAATGGTAGTGGAATAATATTTATAAGTTATAAAAACTATAAACTTGATTTTTACGACTTTTTCGGCTATTACCGTAAAATTAACGTTTTTCGCCAATTAAAACTTAGACGATCAAACCCGTCTAATGTAAAGTTTTTAAAAGTCATATACTGATATATAAGTAACTAATACAAGTAAAAACCGATAAAACCCGAACTATATAACATACGGACATTAACGGACTAAGTTAACATTATTGGACTAATAATACAACAAAATGGACTAAAACACTTATAAACTTATTTATTGGGCTTAACCCATTTAGGCCCAACTTGTAAAGTGTAGATACTGATAATACAAGTATGAAATGGATTAACACAAGTTAATAAACTTATAATAGGCTTATTGGACCTAAAACACGTAAATAGGTAAAACTAGAAAACTAGTAAGAAGTTACCGACACATAACACTAAAACGAGTAAATGAGAATATGTAAACCCACTTGATAATCATATATATATAATCATCATATGTATACATAATTGTTATTTTTATAAAATCATTGGACATGAGTCTAAGACAAGTATTATTTGTCTAGGTTTCCGTGATTGAAGCACGTACCGTACGTCCGAATTGCCGATCACCCGCCTTCCCACATCAACGTGAGTTCATAGCCTCGCACACTTTTAAATGTTTTTATAAATGCTTTATAAACCCGCGAGGGAGATAACATGTTATTTTTTATAAAATAGGACACCATTTGTCCCGATTGTTTGTTTATTGATTGGGACCCGAATGATTGTATGACCTGATTGTATGACCCGATTGTATGACCCGATAAATGATTAAAGGACCCGATAGATGAAATCAAATGGATTATTAAAGTTAGGTTATGTCACTAAAAGTCCAATTAGCATGAATTGTGAACTACCGGGAGTTGGTAGACGCTTGTGCATATAATAGTACTATTTGGGGACGATCACCCCAGTTTGCGCCTTGACGGTTGATCCCCGTCGTGCCACATTGATTGGTAAGCGAATTTATGTATGAGAAGATTTCCATAGCGTGACCTTTGTGACGACACGCTACTTTAGATGGGCAAAATTGGTATCGGGTTAGCTACCCGTTGTTGGTTTAGTAAGGTAACAATGTCATGCGGCTTATAATAATCCAAACTAACGAAATACTAATAGACGCTCCGAATTACCATGTATTGCCTGACTAGCAATACAGGGTCATACTATTGATATTATGTTCGTGTTTTGGTTTTTCATAACCATATTAATATAACGGTTTTTATTTTCATACAACGTTATAAGACGTATTGTATGATATTTTTGCGACATTGGCTCGTATAATGATTTTTAAGGCAAATGCCTATATTATGATTTTCGATAAGGATTTGTATAAAACGACTTTGGCTATTTTATGGCCTATTAAAATGATTTGTACAAAATGATTTTCAGTAATAATTTTATACTGATATTATATTGATGGATTTTATTAAACTCTATGAATTCACTCGGCGTTATCGCTGACCTTTTCTTTTAACATGTTTTATCTCAGGTACTTGAAGGTAATTCTCGGGAAGACGACAAGAATTCACGGCCCGCACTTAAACAATATTTTCCATTCAAATACTTTGTCAAACTTTGTATGAAATATAATGACTTGGGACCGATGTAACTTTTATATTTATGAATGGAAATGATTTATTATTAAACGACGCGATTTTTATGCGTTGTCTATGATGTGAGTAATGTGCTATCCCGTAACACCAACTAGTCTTCCGCTGTATTGAGTTGTATAAATTTGGGTGTGTTACAACTTCAGATCAGATATGGGGTTTGGAGATTCTCCTCAGAGTTCAGAAGGATTGCCATGTAATTTTGAAATACAAGGCAAGTAATATTCTCTCAGAGTTGAAAAGGGATAGAAGGGAGCTATACTGCATGTTGCTCAGATGTCATGGAGTACGATGGACTTATCAGAAGTTGAGGGCATTGACATTTGATGAGTTGGAATGCAAGGCTTATGCCATTTGGGTGAGAGTGCAGGAAGCAAACACTCTCAGACTTCTTTCTGATGAAAGGAAAGAAGAACTTGCAGAAGAAATGGAACTCAAGAAAGCTATGTTTGTCCCCAGACCAGTGAAGAAGGGAGTTTCTCTTGAGTTTCCCAAAGATATGGATCCATTGTATCCAAGTGAAGCTGTCATAAGAAAGAGCCTCAAGCTCTCACCATTAGAAGCTTCAGACATGGTCCAAGTGTTAACTCTAGATACCAGGAATCCAATTGTGAGCTATTAAGAAGATGAATGTGGATTCTGGAAGATTGGCAGATATGGAAAAGAGGTACACACTTTCACCACTCTCATATCTTTGTTTGCAAGTTGTGATAGAGAATACTTGGTGGACCTATGGAGGTTGCTGGAGACCAAGTATGAGGCTGAAGCACCAACTTCAGCTAATGGAATAAAACTGTGGTCCACATTCAAAAGAATGTGTGGACCAAAAGATGAGGATCCTGCTATTTGGAAGGATCTTGAAGATGACCTTAGTGGTCTTCAATGGAGATTATATTCAGCTGCTGGTGTTTACCATTTGAGTTCTACAAGGTTTGTTGAGTATCTACTTGTGGATGGTCAGTATTTCGTATCCAAGGCTATTTTGGAGAAGATGAAGGACACTCAGCTGGAAATTGATTATTCAAGTGACGTGGCAAAAGACTTGATCAGATTTATTCATTACCAATATGAGAAGGTTTGTAAGATTCCTCCTAGTCCTTAATGCTTATTCAGAAACTTGATCATAAGAGTGGATATCAAGTTTAGGGGAGGATTGTTGGGAATAAATTAAGGCCAGATCACTTGAGCGCTGACAAGAGTAAAACAAGCGTTGACAAGAGAAAAACAAGCGCTGACAGCTCAAGCGTTGACAAGACAAAGTCAAGCGTTGATACATTGAAGACAAGCACTGATGGGAAGATATACTCTACGCGTTTATTGTATTCTAGATTACTTCTAGTAAAGATAGGAACAACAATGTATTTTCTATATTTATCTTTACCTAGAATAGCTGATACGTAGATTATTGTACAAGGCTTCTTATGTCTATAAAAGAAGACCTTTAGGTTAATGTTTAATATAAGTTTTCTTCGTAAACTACTTTCATTGTAAGCAAGTTTGATATCATTAATCAAAGTGAAAGTTTGTTTATATCATTGTGTGTTCTTGTTTAAGTGTTAATTCCGCATAACACTTAGATTATCATAAGCATATACAAAGGTTTCTCTAAGTGTATTACTTGATCTAATCTCGTATACATAAAGCTAAATCGATCTAAGTTTGGGATCAACATCTAGATCAAGTTTAAACTTCTCAGCGGCCTCAAGTACGTTTACACAATGAATCTCCTTAGATTTCTCTATGTCTATCGGCAATGATTTAGCAACCTTGGCACTTGGCTGGCGTTGTTTTGATTGTAAATGCAATCGAAAATTCTCTTGAAAATTTGCATCATCGATATTAATACCTTCGAATGACGTTTCAAAGATTTCTTGAATAAATTGTTGCTTGCATTCAAGCGAAATACAATGTGTTCGAATATCATCAAAACGTTTTGAAAGCGAAGAATATGAAACTTGAAGCTTTATAAAATAAAGCGTCAGATTCGTGACAAGTAATATCTACCACATTATCCATAGATTCAACATTATGCACAATAGAATCATTATAAACTCTTTTATTCACACAGACGGAAACAATATCATGAGACATCACTTGCTTCAGAAGCTGATCATTTTGGCGTGAAACTCATTCTATATCAAGTAAACTGTTTTCATAAGCATCATCCATTTCATTGAAAACACGTCTAACTTCTTCTATTTCCAAAAGCAAATCTTTATCAATATTACTAAGACAAGCTTTAACATTTTTTACAAATGGAACAATTTCGTCTCGGAACGCAACTCTAGTGTGCTCAAATTTCCCTTCACCTTCCGTTATGGCCGAAGCCGTCGTACGTTGCACAATGACCTTGTCAAAATAGGCTAAGTGTTGGTGCACCGTATTTAAGCTAACGGACACCTTACTTACCAGTGGAATTAACTTAGTTAAATCCATTTTGACAAGTGTAGGAGACTTACTAGGAAGGTTTTCCGTTGACAAACTTCGGGGCACAAAATCTGATAATTGAGATAATTCCTTTTGTAAGCGAATGCGGGTCTTTTTAGAAAATTGATCTTTATTATGCTTATCATAATCAAGCTTATGGAATTTTGAAAGCATTTTAGATTGAGTTTCTTTCGCAAGTGACTGTGTCTCCTCAGTACTACGAACATAAGGTGCTTCTTTCGATTTGCCAATTAGGGTCACATCATAAAGACAAGGAATATATTCCTGAGCTTGTTTTGCATAAATCAGGATTAGGTGGTAAATCTTGAAGACGCTTAAGTTCGAGTTCTTTAAACGATTTAGTTAAAAGATGAACCTTTTATGTGGAAGCGTATTGTTTTAAAAGCTGTTGTTCTTTGAATATAAGAAGTTTGGTAGCATTAATTTCCGATTCAAACTTTTTAGACTCGAGAGTTTCGAAATCCATTTTAAGTTTCTGAAAATCATTGACAACCGACTCTTTTTCTTTTAATTCGTTGGAAAGATTAGCTTTTAATGATTCTATTTCTTTTAAGTGTTCAATCTTTTCAAAATGAAATTGGTCAAATTTAGAACACGTTATTTTCTCTGCTTGAGGGACCATTTCAAAAGTTTTGACCTTTTCCTTATACATCGCAAACTCAGCGGTTAGGTTGGAATTCATATCTATGGTTTGTCGAACAGCCACATTCATGTTATCAAGAATATGTTTAGGCACCATTACCAAATCACGTTGATCATAAGATTCCATACCCGTCGTAGCATTTGGTTGAGGTTCACTCAAATATGTTGGATTGGATACCACATCATTTGAGTTACTAGTTCCCGAATGCTGTTCGAGGTTGTCATTTTCATGCTCAACATGATGTAGATTATCATGAACATTATTAGATGTGGTTGGTACCTCACTGACGACATAAGAACCGTAGTGAGAGAGATTAGCAACGAGTGCAGCTTGGGCTGAGTGAATGTCATTACTATCCAAATCATATGCATCAAGATCATCTGCTTGATAAGCTGCATTAGAAGTGGAAACGACTGCAATGCTTTCATTGTCTGCTGCCCCTGGGTCTGCAAGAAATGCTAACTCTTCTGAATCCAAAATCTTTCCCTTAAACTGAGCATCGACCAAATACATCTTTTCACGAAACCACGTTGCATCCCTTCTCCTTTTTTGCTGAGTGCATTTCCTAGACATATGACCTTATCCTCTACAATTGTAGCAAGTCACAACCTTTTGTGGACCAACAGTGCTTCCATTTCCATTAGCTTGAGAATTCACAGCTTGAGCATTCACGGTCCTTGTAGGAGGTCCATATGAATTTGGCCTTCCCTGAATAGGTTGCGCCGTCACTTGACCATCTTGGACAGTGGCTTGTTGTCGAGGATTTGAAGAGGTGCGGAGTTGATTGTTCGTTGGTGGAAAACCTCTAGTAGCAACAAGTTTTGACAAGTAGGCAGTGAGATGGTTTAAGACATCAGTAGGCGTATCATTTGGAGTAAAGACCGGTGGTTGAATTGGTGGAAATTCATTGGAGTAGAAGGCTTGTGCTTGTGGTGCTTCAATTGGAAAATATCCTTACTGAGGAGTATAACCCATAGAAAAAGTGTTAGCTTGTGAGGGTGATGCCTGATGTGCTGGTAGCTGTGGATAAGGCTGTGGAAGAAAACTTTGTTGATATGCTTGTTGTGGCATCATCAGTGGTTGATAAGATGGTTGTTATGGTTGCTGATATGTGTGTTGTGGTTGCTGCTGCAAGTATGATTGTTGTTGATAAGTGTAAGCCATGTTTTGTTGGGGGGACATTTGTTGAGAAACATACATGGCAAGTGGATCACTAAGTAGTGGTGTAGACAACCGAGCCTCGATCACATGGCATCCGTGTTGTTGAAGAAAAGCTTGAAGTTGATCCACATTGCTATTATTCAAGTCCTTAGCCAATTTAACAGCCGTCACGTACTTACGCCATTCTGAAGGAAGGGTGTTCAAATACTTGGTGTTTAATTGAAACGTAGGAATTGCCATGCATAGATATTGAGTTCATTCAACAAGAGAGTAAATCTCAAATAGTAATCATTGAGAGTCTCTCCGGGAACATAGGCAAACTTATCAAATGTATCATAAAGCTTACACTCTCGTTCTTGTTTAGTTAACGAGGTGCCTTGCATTAGAACACGAATTCTATCCCATAACTCTTTGGCAACTTTATGTTTGCTGACGAGTTTGTAGAAATCTGGAGGAAGGGCTTGGAGAATGATGTTTGTAGCATACTTATCACGTTTGTCTTGAATCTTCATATCTCCGGTCAATTCACCCGTTGTGCGAGGACGAGTAACTGTACCTTCCGTCACAGTACCATAATCTAATGGTCCATTGAGCACCGATGCCCAAATGAGATGTCCATTCTCTTTGTTCAACATGTAAAGTTCCATTCGGGAAGTCCTGTAAAACCCGCATGCTTTTACCATGAATAGTACCCTTACGATCGTACGTACATGATTAGAACTTTCCTTTTATAACATGTTTACGTTTCACGAATTAGAATTACAAGTATTACGTACGTGTTATAACACGATAAGTATTTACTACGTATTAAGACAAGATAATTATTTCAATAATAATTATAATCACGAACATACGAACATGAAATCATGAACGTAAATTAATCACGAGCTTAGTATTACGTATGTATGTGTCACAACCCACCATGGCGGAATATGGGGCACGACGTATGGATATCATCACAACAATAGCGTGTCTATAGAGATAACTAAATGCAAATATAATATCAAAAATGACGACACAAATGTCATGACAATACCTCAACAATGCAGGAGTCTAGGTAAGTAGGTACAGTCCTACCACTTACCCAAGACAAACAATAAACATAAACCAAACAAACATATAGGTTCCAACATGTATCACTTATCAAACAAAAAAAACATAAAGGTAAACTAAGAAGGAATGGGGATCTCCTTCTATATGCAATCCTAATGCATCCAAATCTAGCCACTCCTATCCTCAAGCTTAACCACATACTCACCTGAAAGAGACACTAAAACACGTCAACATAAAGTTGGTGAGAGTCATAGGTTTAGACTCAAACGCCAAATCATACCAAAAACCTGTGAGTAACAACCATCAACACAATAACATATGGACAATGTGTTACAATTATGTATTAACAACTAACATTCAAGATCAAACATTCCAAACCAAAATCCAAGGCCCTCAGCCTTACCAAACACCATGGTACCATAGATGATCACACTATGTACCTATCCCAAGGCCACTACCTTGTCATTATCCATTGGTCCCATAGACGATCACGCTATGTACCTATCCCAAGGCCCCTACCTTGTCAAACCACAATAACTGAGACGGCACGTGTCCCCTGATCCAAATCATACACAATCAAGAATCACATAGCAGTTAATCACATAATGTACACACAAGTCCATCACAAACCTTAAAAACATTCACAACATCAATTTATAAAATAACTCAACACAGTGTCTCTTCCATCCCATCTGGAAGTTAATATCAATAGTAAACATGGGACTATGAATCTCACCTGATTGAGCTTCCCCAAACATCCGCGCACTAGCAAAAAGCTAACAAACCAAAAACACATAATCAAAACATGAACCAAACACTAAAATGGCTCATCAATCTATGATGGACATCTAACCTTATCCCATATATATACCTCATATATATATTCTCTAAGCATCTCATTACACCCCTCTATAAAGCCCTTAACTCGTTTTACTTCATAACCCGTCCCGTTAACATTTTACCAAAAACAGTCCCAGTTTTAGGTCTCCAAACTATAAGCCAAACGTCCACTTAAACATACCCATGATCTCTGTAAAGGGAATATTTATGCCCTTAAATATGTTAGCTACCACCTCCCATTTGACCCAACCTTAAAGCTACTGTTAAGGCCTCGATATATATATATATATATATATATATACTTTTGTCATTCCAGATTTACTGACTTTAAACTTACAAAAAGTTTGTTACTATTAGAGGGTCTTACCCTAAACCAAAACCTTAGCCCAAGTGCAGATACTTACTACAATATATAAACCATCTCTCATGTTTGTGAGAAGATCCCAATGTAACCCTAAGTACCCCAAACAACCCAAAACTTAAAAAGAAAACAGGCTGACTTCAAAACTGTTTTGACCTCCGACTGTTGTAACCTGTTTTTGACCCACTTCCCGACCTCCAATTTAACTCTAGTTTCTTGCATTGGAAGGCACTTCAAATAGCTTTCCAGGGATATGTGGATCGCAAAATAAGAGTTTATAGAACTCCCAATATGATCAAAACAATTGACTCAAAATTCTGCCCAGTTTTTAAAAACGGATTTAACAAAATCAACCTCATTAATTAACCCTAATCCCTCTAATTACAAGCCCTAATTTATGTAATCATCATATTATAATTAATACAACATTAATTTACTGTTTTTAAATTAAACCCTAACCTAAATCCATCATAAGATGATTAAAGAAATCATAAAAACAATTGAATTGAAAAGGGTTTGAAGATTTAACCTTAGAATTTTTTGGAAAACAAGATTTTTGATGAAGAACCCTAATTTTCTCCATGGATGTCGACCCATACTCGATCTCCAGGGATTTTATGTTGTGTTTTGATAAAAATAAGGCTTTCTATACTTTCCTAACAAGTCCTTGGCCTATATACAAAAGCCCGGTTCCCTTTTTCCCTTTTTTCCCCTTTTCTTTTCTTTGGTGCGTCTAAACCGACCCAAACACCCCTTATTTCGTTTTTTTATTTTTATTATTTAATATTATGTTATTAACATTACCTTAATTTACCTTAATTTATTTCAGCTCCTAAAGCTTCCAAAACCTCAAAACCGTCAAACTAGTCAAATTTACGCGTTTTACCGTAAAAGACGTAAAATATACACTTTTAATAAAAATATCAAATTTTGAAATAAACTTTATAACTAAGTCCTAAATGACTTAAAACCATCCCGAAAAATATTCATATGACTAATTACCTCATCCGAGACTTCTAAATGCTAAACCATAAATCGTAAAAATACGATTTTCTATAATACATATACGTATACGTAAAACCACTAAATAACACCATCTCACTTCATAGTCACCACCATGTGAACTCATGAACATGAAATCATCACACATCGTTTCACTCACAAGGTACCCCGTACCAGAAACGATATCCAAACCACAATCTATTCACACCAATTAGCACATAAACACGTAAAGACACGTAACTAGCACAAAACAAAACTAAATGAAGAACCTCAAAACCAGGGTTGTCACATCACTCCCTCCTAATAGAAATCTCGTCCCGAGATTTACTCCTTAGGATCAAACACACAAACAACATACCACATGAGGATACTTGTTCTAAACGAACTCCTCTCATTTCCATGTGAACTTTAGTTCAAGTTTCAAAATACCACATATACAAACCAAAAATAATTTAAACTCATTGCAAAACTCTTGACCTCACAGTCAATAAATCTCACAGATGACTCTTTGATAAAACAAAGACTCTTACTAACACAAGTCCCGAATAACCGTACATGCAAAATGCATTCTCAAACAACCTTTACCAATCTCAATACATGAAATGTATCATGTATACAACTCATTTCCCCCAGGTAATTCTATGCTCATAAGCTAATGGTCCGATCTTTCCAAAGATCATAAATGGACCTACAAAACTGTACATCAACTCTTCCATTTTACCAAAACGTACCACCCGTTACTATGGGTGAAACTTCCTACATAACTTTGTCACTAACTCTAGTGGTTTCCTCCTTTTCTACATAGCATCCCTTGTTGCTCTCATCCTTTCCACAACATCATTACCACATTAGTAGGCTCTTTTACCAACTCTAGTCCACTATAGGGACAACTCACCCTATCCATTCATATAGTGCCTCAAATGGCATTTATCGACTTCTAGTATGATAACTATCATTATATGAAAACTCAGTCATCGCTAACGAGTTTCCTAACTACCTCTAAATCAATCACCCATGCTCTCAGTGTAACACCTAAGGTTGTATAAATATCTCACTTGCCTATCCTTTCTCAGTTAGCTGGATATACTCATATCCAATCATGTACATCAACTCCCTTTATACCCCAAACTACTTAAAAATTCCAATTTCCTTACAAAGTAACCTATGACAGTCTTTCACATATCCATTAGTTCTTCCAATCCAAATCATCTTATGATCTATACACATCATCAAAAAGACGGTTATCTCAGTTAGTCTATCAACTGCCATCCAAACCCATGCTACAGCTACTTCCATTAAATTTGGATAGCTCATTAGTGGCACCTATACACTTCTTTCTCACTTTTCTTCATCTTGTCTCAGTTAGACCAAGCCCTTCATCCCTATGGCACATCACACCTATAACTCCTCATCCATTCGATTATCGACACTAAGCCTCCCAAACAATCAATATAGGTCAGTGCCATTTCCTTTTCCACACTACGACAGTATTAGCCTGTGTTGTGCTTTATTCTACTCATTAGGCTCTACCAAAGTTTTACCTTCGGTTCCTATCTCGACCTATTTCATTCATGCTTCGCTTCTATACACACTTCCTTCTTCTTCCTCAACTCATACCATACATCACGATGTGATGCTTCCCTTCGTTTCTTCCCTTGCCATAGTCCTTCATAAGGCACTCCATACCTATTAGGTTAACTTTTACGCAACACCCTCTATTCCATCACATCTGTATGCAATCCTTCCAACTTCTCAACTACGTGACTACTCATTCCTCTTGAAATATGAGATGAATTAGTCAGTCTATCGACTGTCACCCAACTCTCGTCACTTTCACCAATTTCGGCCCTTTCTAAGCTACTCCTACCTATGTAGGAAGTATAGTCTACGTCCCTTTTCTCCATATGATTGTCCAAGCCACACAACATACATGTTGACGCGTTCTCTGCTTTAGACAACTCAACTCGTGCAACCTACATCCTTCATCCAAACCACCCTAATACGTCATCCCTATAGTTCAAGTTCGTCTCAGCTTTACTTCATTATTCTTACTCCAAGTCTCATCAACCATGCTTGCCTTTCCCAGATGGTACTTGGCCTTGCAATTTTCTTACATCACTTAACTCCACCCATCATCTTTGTCAAATGTTCAATCAAGATGATTGAGTATGTGTTAGATACGTTCATGATCCGTATAGATCATTCTCTACGTCTCGTACAACAAATGCCTCTAGCATTCTAGGCAGATATAACAATCCAGCTCCACTAACTAAGTCTATCCAGTTCTTCCAAATCTTCAGTTCCTGCAACGTATAAGCAACCGCCTTTCTTTGTCGTTCTTGTATACATCCAAATCCTTGATCCACGTATCGTCATGCTTCGCGAATTCATCAAGTCCTTCCGATAATGCCAAGATCGGCTCATTATCCAATCCACCTCTTCAGCCTCCAAAATGCTTCCTCATCCTTCTTCACTTTGCCCCTTGCTGGTTCCATGATATGCCATCATCTCTAACTACTCATCATGGTAAACTTAATACTAAAACTCACACTCGAAAATCTCACGTATAACTCCACTCCAAAACCAACACATAATTCGCCTCACTCTCCTTCTCAGATTTGAGTAGATCAAGACGTCGTCGATGCTCCCGATGACAACTCGTTTATACACGTTCATGCACACTTGGTTCATTGACACCGTGAAAACCGCTAGTGCTTTGGCGAAGCCAAATGCATAACCGTAAACCCGAAGCGTTCATACAACATCCTTAGCAGTTTCAACTATGTCCTCCTTGCATCCTCTATTAGCGGCAATACGAATAAATTCCTACCTAGTTCTACTTGCGAAATTCTACACGCTAACAGACCAACACTTCCTCTCATCAGACCACATTAGTTCGTCTACGAACTTCTTTTCTCCCCACTAAGGGTATTCCGACCGTTCTCTCATGGTCACCTACTTAATCGTGTAGGCGCGACCAAGTCTTTCATATGACTACCTCACGCTCCCGAACAATACGAAACCAAAACTACATCCTGAATCCATCAGATACTATCAACGAATCAAACCCACGGATAACTAACGACATTTCACGTGCACCAATTAAAACAAGTCAAAACCACGAGACTCAAAAGAAAACTCAAACCCAGAACATGTATCAATTCAAAATGACCCATGACAATGAAAAATAATCTAATAAACACCCAATGGCAACCAAAACATATTACGCCCCGCGACATGTTATTTAAACCATGCAAAAGATCGACTTTTCCAAAAGAATATATATCTCCTTTTTATTTATTTATTATTACCTCCCACATCTATGTGACTCAAACAATCTACAAACAACCCTCTTGATGAACTCAAAACTCAACTCAAAAACTAGGTATCCCGTGCATCCCAAATCATAAAAATAAACTACTATTCAAACTCAACCTTTAACCTGACACTTGTACAATAATTTCGGCCAAGATACTGACCTCCCATGACTATACATTCTGAATATTTGAAAGGTACGTTCCGAGTACATAATTTTAGGCTTTTGAATCATCCAAAAAGCTTTAAAAACGAACAAGTTATGACCAAAATAGTTTTATATTAATGAAAGATAAAATTGTATGTGAAATCTTCCTAAACTCAATTTAACCTTGTATTAATAATTATAAATGACGTGAATCGGTTAAACCCAATTATATAAACTATGTAAGTAGAAAGAAATTTTACTTCGCTTTATTTTAAAGAAAGTCTTTTAAAATTTGAAATAAATAAGTGTTGATTAAAAGAAATCCTATGTTACATCTTGTTTCAAACACGACTCCAACACCTTACCCTTATTTTACCGAATACAACCAACCACCTAACTCAATATATACCCACCAAAAGAAATGCAAGACCCAACACAAAAGATTTCATTATCTCAAAAGAAATCTCAAGTTATTTCAATAGGCTTGAAACCAAAAACACCATTTTAAAACGTACACGTGAAATACGAAACTCAAAGAGTACGCTACAAGACACACTTCAAAAGATTCAAAACTTCGTTGGAACTCCACCAAACTCGAGCTCTAATAAGTTGTTTAAACACAAGAGTGTACTAGGTACATTCAAGTTATAATAACTACTGAACGACCGTAAATCATAACATAACATCTATTAGTATATATACATCCGCATATGTATACCTATCGAATCTCCCAAACATACTCGTTATCATACACGTAAGTCAATCAATCGCTTTATACGCTCGTTTTTCCATACGAGTAATCACCTTCTCACCATCTCACCATGCCACAACAAGGCATAAAGCCCACCTCTAAAACCAAACCATATCGTGTGACCCCATAATCACATAACACGACTATAACCCAAAACATATAACACACTAATAAAAATAGCCATATCGTAGGCAGACGTTACATAAACCCATATATTATAAATATACCCAAAATCCACATCTCATCATATACAAGCATGTACTAACTCTCTTTCATGCAATCATACTTGAGAACCCATTGAAGTTGTGGTACTTGTATAACTATGTTGGACACCATACTTATACAATTACCCTTTCCCCAATGCACTCCCTCATATGATTACACTTATAAGAATCAATACAACATATAACACATAAATCCATCTACTCACATAAGCTCATAACCACATAACCAAATAGGTCCAAAACCCCATCTATTAAAATAACATAGTAAAACTCTTGGAATACCGAAATCCATAGTCTAGCTAAAACAAAATAGACTAAATCCAAAACAAAAACATAATCAGTTATAAGTCATGTCGCCTATAAGAGTGGAAACAGCTTAAAATCCTTCCTACCCATGTACTCCTAGTAACTCGAACCACCACACGATTCTTAGGGAACATGACTTAAACATCAAAAGAAAAATAACATACCTCAGGTATGTAAAATAACTCGACAAAATATAGAAACTACCTTGTACCAAATTATGTACTATAATGTACAATTTAAGCAAAATACAACAATGACTAGGTGGACGATTATGGTTCAACCCGCACTAGTCACAAACCCGAAAAGAAAATAACATGTGACTAAGTATGAACATACTATGGTTCAATTCATACTAGTCAAAACATCGCAATAAATAAAATCCAAACACATCAATTATTATAAAATGCACACATACTCCTATGACGCCTATATGCAGGGACCCTTAAGCTATAGACTAGGCTACACGACTAGGCAACCTAATTCTCTATAACCATTGGCTCTGATACCATTCTGTCACAACCCACCATGGCGGAATATGGGGCACGACGTATGGAAATCATCACAACAATAGCGTGTCTATAGAGATAACTAAATGCAAATATAATATCAAAAATGGCGACACAAATGTCATGACAATACCTCAACAATGCAGGAGTCTAGGTAAGTAGGTAACAGTCCTACCACTTACCCAAGACAAACAATAAACATAAACCAAACAAACATATAGGTGCCAACATGTATCACTTATCAAACAAAAAAAACATAAAGGTAAACTAAGAAGGAACGGGGATCTCCTTCTATATGCAATCCTAATGCATCCAAATCTAGCCACTCCTATCCTCAAGCTTAACCACATACTCACCTGAAAGAGACACTAAAATACGTCAACATAAAGTTGGTGAGAGTCATAGGTTTAGACTCAAACGCCAAATCATACCAAAAACCTGTGAGTAACAACCATCAACACAATAACATATGGACAACGTGTTACAATTATGTATTAACAACTAACATTCAAGATCAAACATTCCAAACCAAAATCCAAGGCCCTCAGCCTTACCAAACACCATGGTACCATAGATGATCACACTATGTACCTATCCCAAGGCCACTACCTTGTCATTATTCATTGGTCCCATAGACGATCACGCTATGTACCTATCCCAAGGCCCCTACCTTGTCAAACCACAATAACTGAGACGGCACGTGTCCCCCGATCCAAAACATACACAATCAAGAATCAGATAGCAGTTAATCACATAATGTACACACAAGTCCATCACAAACCTTAAAAACATTCACAACATCAATTTATAAAATAACTCAACACAGTGTCTCTTCCATCCCATCTGGAAGTCAATATCAATAGTAAACATGGGACTATGAAACTGTTGGGAATCTAAACTTGTTAGATTCCCTGTTCATTGATTTAAACATAATTAGGCTGATAGATAGTCCCTTGCTTGTGCCTAGGAGGCAGGCAAGTTTCACAAGACTCACAGAGATCCGAATCTCTGTGAGCAACCTCAGAGGAGTCCATGTCAGAGACATTGTCAGGGAAGTCGAAGATTACCTGAAGACATACTCCTTGGCTGTGATGGATAACAGCCAAGATGTATTAGGGACTCTGAGGGGTTGAGAGTTAACAGGGGTGGCAATACCCTGATAACTCTCAGCACACTTTGGACATGCCATTTGTGTGTTCGAGAATATGAAGAATAAGGAAACTGTTTTGGACAACTGTTCCTTAAAGCATAATGGAAGACTACCAAGAATAGAAGGACATCATGTGACTGATGTGGGAACTTGTAAAAGTTGTGTAGTCGACATCAAGTACTGTTCAAGTCAAACTCGTAACACTATAAATAGGATGTGTATCCTTGCATTAAGATTTAACACTTTGCAATATTAAGATCATTAGTGCGTGTAACTTAGTGAATCAAACAGCTACGACTGTATTCATAAGTTAAGGTTATTGTTGTTCAAAGTGTGCACAACACATTGTCATCAAACGGTGTTATCCATAACACTTGTAATTCTTTATTATACAATAATAAGATTACGTTTGAAAAGTAATACCTTGTGTTGATTAAGTTAAGATTAGGGTTTCTCGCATTGATTAGGGACTTTCAATTGGTATCAGAGCGGTGTTTGATATTAAAACCTTCAAGAAACATCGTTCTCCGTTTTATAATCAAGATCCACCATGCCGGAAACCTCTAGCCCACACTCACCTTCCAGAAACCCATCTTCACCAAGACTTACCGCCCCACCAAATGACGATGATCTACCCCAACTTCTTGACTCAAGAGGTGGATCACACGTAACCAGTGTACCAGTCTTTGATGAAGAAGACTTTGCCAGTTGGAAGAGTCAGTTTCTTGTATACCTTGATGGTCTTGAACCTTTTCTCTTAGAAATTTTAGAAAATGGTCCATATATCCCCATGGCACTCACTTCTACTGAAGAAAACCCTCTTCCCAAGCCTGTCAAACAATGGACCGCTGCTGATAGGAAATTAGCAAACCAAGATAAACGTCTCAAAAGCATCATAATTTCCTGTCTTCCAAAGCATATCATGAAGTCTGTTATTCAATGTCCCACAGCTAAACAGATGTGGACAGACCTTATTCTTGGCCATGAAGGACCCTCTGAAACAAGAGAGACAAAGATTCAGGCACTCAGACTTCAGTTTAATGCCTTTAAGTCTCTTGAAGGTGAAAAAGTTCAGCAAACCTATACTAGGCTGAAGATTCTTCTAAATGACCTTGCTATGAATGATGTTACTATTGGTCAAGCTGAGATCAATGCCACCTTTGTCAACAGCCTTCCAAGAAAGTGGCTGAGCATGAATCAGACTCAGAATGCTAACAACTCAATCAAAAATGATACCCTTGCTCAGCTCTATGGAAAGTACAATTATGAAGAAGGGCTGATCGATACTATCTACAAATCAGAGACTGAAAGATTTGTTGTCCAAGGAGCATCTTCCAAAGCTTTGATCTCTGCAACACATCCTATTGACAGCGATTCTGATATGGAAGAAGATACTCGTAGCAGCCAAGAGTTCTTGTCAGACCTCAATGCAGAATTTCATGAAAGAGCATTGCTAGCCAACCAAAGAAGATACTACAAAAGATCTGGAAGAGTAGGATCAGCCAGCAAACCAACTGACAGGTCAAAAGAAACATGTTTTGCCTGTGGAAAGCTTGGACATTTTCAAAAAGAATGTCCCTCCACCAAAACATCCTCACCCTCTTATCCATCATCTTCATCCAAACCCTACAAGTTCAAACAACATAACAACTCATCACAATCCAATTCTTCAGACACTGAGAAGAAAGATTACAAAAATAAGTACAAGGCACTTAAGGCTGAGTTAGAACAGATGAACTTGAAGATTGAAGCTATGTCCAAAAAGAAAGGTGGTGAGAAAAAGGCTGAGAAAGGGTTGGTTGCTGAAACCTATGATTGGAATGATGAACCATTGACTTCAGATGAAGAAGATACCACAAGAGTCAGGGCTTTTATGGCAATAGCTGATGATGAACCAGCTGTTGGAAAAGGTGATGCAAGATCAGGACAATGGGTCGACATCACAATGAAAAAGGTACACAGGCTTCTTTCTATGTCTGATTGTGATGAACGTAAGCATGTTCTTGATTACACCATTGTTGACTTGCACTTTGTTGAGGAACAAAGGAAGAACCTTCTTGACAAGTTTCACTCTGTTAAAACTGAAATGATTAATGCTAAGGCTGAATGTGATACTCTCAGGCGGGTTAACTTAGAGAAAATATCCCTGCAAAATGAAGTAGCTAGATTAACCTTGAAAAACATAGCTTTGAATGACCAAGTCACTGAATTAAACAAAGTTATTGAAAAATGGCTGTGTGCTAGGTTTACTATAGATGAATTGCTTAGGGATGAAGTGCCTGCTGACTTAAACAGGGATATAACTGCTAAACATAAAAAGCTGATGATTATCACCAAACCCAAAGACATTGTCTTTAAATCTATAGAGACTATTCATATGTCAGACACCTCTTTGACTAATGACCCTGTCTCTGAAGATGTGGCTGAGCTTCCACCCTTGCCCAAACTCTCTGGAGTTGAACCTAGCAGTTCTTCTAGATCTGCTAAGGATGAACTTAAGATAGATATTGAGAATCCTCCAGCTAAAGTTTTTCGTGTGCCTGCTAAACCAACTGGTAAACAAGTAGCTTTTAAGCCTGTTTCTACTAAGGCTGTGAATAAGGTTGACCCCACCACTGAAGATCGCCTGTTGTCTCTTATGAAAGAAGTAGAACTCTTGAAACAACACATTAAGCCTTCCGCTGAATGCTCTACTTCTCATGAACCTAAGTCAGTCCTAGGTGAACCCAAAGGGGAAAGATTAATCAAACCTTATTGCAATGTTTGTAAAAATTCTCACCACTCGACCTTAGATCATGACAGACACATGGCAGCTAAAAGAGCTAAGACACCCTCTAGGGACAGACCACAGAGTTCCAAAAGACAACAGGGAAATTACAATTCTTATCCTCCCTGTAAATTCTGTGGGTTCACAGACCATCACTCAGACGAGTGTGGTGACTTCCCTGGGTGTGATATCTGTGGGAGTTATAACCATGAAACTATGAACTGTCCATCCCAACGCCAAAAGTTTTTCAGGAACACAAGAGTTGCTAACAAGCAATTCAGGGAACCCACTGGAAAGTGGGTTCACCATAGGAACTAATCTGTTTCTATGTATCTGTGCAGAAATATCTCAAGGAATCGGTATGGTATCTAGATAGTGGCTGTTCTAGACACATGACAGGGATTCAACAATACCTGCACAGATACTCAAAGGAGCCAGGTCCCAAAGTGGTGTTTGGAGATAACTCTTCAGGTGACACAGAAGGATATGGCTCAGTGAATTGCAATGGGATCACATTTACCAGGGTTGCATATGTGAATGGTCTTAAGCACAATCTTATTAGCATCAGCCAGTTATGTGATGCTGATTATAAGGTTTTGTTTACTAAGACTCAGGGAACCATATTCAACAAAAATAATGATGTTGTGCTGGTTGCACCTAGAAGGAGAGATGTTTATGTCATCAACATGGCTGTGTGCTCTGAAGACAGCTCAAATTGTTTTCTTGCCAAAGCCTCTGAAAGTGTCAACTGGCTGTGGCACAAAAGACTGTCTCATCTCAACTTCAAGAACATCAATAAGATAGCCACTCAAAACTTGGTTGCTGGTCTACCTTCAGTAATGTTTTCCAAAGACAAAACTTGTTCTGCCTGTGTCAAAGGAAAACATCACAGGTCTTCATTCAAGACTAGGCAATCATTCTCTATTGACAAGTGCTTACATCTCCTTCACATGGACTTGTTTGGACCTGTCAAACCTCAAACCATTAATCACAACAAATACACCTTGGTTATAGTTGATGAATTTTCAAGATATACATGGGTGTTCTTCCTCAGAAGGAAAAGTGATGCAGCTGATGCCATCATGTCCTTCATCAGACAGGTGGAAAATATGAATGATGTTAGAGTCAAAGCTCTAAGAAGTGATAATGGTACTGAATTCAAGAATCATCAACTTGAATCATTTTGTGATGAAAAAGGGATTTCACAGAACTTCTCTTCAGCTGGCACTCCTGAACAAAATGGTGTGGCTGAAAGAAGAAACAGGACTCTGATTGAAGCAGCAAGAACTATGTTAAATGGTGCAGCCTTACCAAAGCAATTTTGGGGAGAAGCTGTACACACTGCCTGCTATACTCAAAACAGATCAATCATTGTCAAAAGACATGGCAAAACCTCCTATGAAGTTTTCAGAAAAAGATCTCCAGACGTCAGCTATTTTCATGTGTTTGGATGCCCTGTGTTTATTTATAACTACAGGGATAAACTTGGAAAGTTTGATGAAAAGGCTGATGATGGATTCTTTTTGGGATACTCTCCAACAGCCAAAGCCTTCAGAGTATTCAACATCAGAAGACAAGAAGTAGAAGAAACTTTCCATGTCAGATTTAATGAAGATGATGAAGTCATACAGAGAACAGGAACAGAGGGTGATGAAATAGATTTTAATGAAAATATTTCTTTCCCAAGTGATGAGTTCACAGAACCCAGACCTACCAGTCATCACCACTCCAACACTCTCACTCCTTATGTTCCTGCCTTTGATCCTCTGTCTACTCACAACATAGAAGTTCCTACCTCTCAGGGACTTGATGAAGAAGAACCTCAAATCTCTGATGGTCCTTCTCATGATGTTAATGACTCACCAATTCTTCAAAACTCTGAAGTTGCTCCTGCTGATAATGAAATTGCTTCCCTTGATGTGGCTGAAGAAGAATCAGACACTGAAGTAGTTTTTGAAGAAAGCCCTCCTATTCAGCAGGATGAGATTCAAATTGTTCCAGCTGTGCCTTCAAGTACCCCTGTTCTTGAAACTCCAGCTCCTCAAAATAAGTGGTCAAGAGATCAACACATTCTTCTTGTCAACATTATTGGGGAACCAAATGCAGGGGTCACAACCAGACAGCGAATCCAAGACTCTGAGTCAGCCTCAGCCAATGAATGTCTATTTGCTGAATTTCTTTCTCAAATTGAACCTAAAAGAGTTGCTGAGGCTCTGGTAGAAGATGGATGGGTAGCTGCTATGCAAGAAGAAATCAATCAGTTCAAAAGGAACAAAGTTTGGACACTAGTGCCAGCTCCACCTGGAAAGAATATCACAGGCACTAGATGGATATATAGAAACAAGATGGATGAAATTGGGAACATCATCAGGAATAAGGCAAGATTGGTAGCACAGGGATACTCTCAGACTGAAGGAATTGATTATGATGAAACTTTTGCACCTGTTGCTAGACTTGAAGCCATCAGAATCTTTCTTGCTTATGCTGCCTATATGAACATCACTGTCTATCAGATGGATGTAAAGAGTGCCTTCCTCAATGGTGATTTGGCTGAGGAAGTCTATGTTGCTCAACCTGAAGGATTTGAGAGCAGCGAGTTTCCCAACCATGTGTACAGACTTCACAAAGCTATGTATGGTCTGAAACAAGCTCCAAGAGCATGGTATGAAACTCTTTCAAATTTCTTATCTGAAAACAAATTTGTCAGGGGTTCTATTGATAAAACACTCTTTACCTTCAAAGACAAGAGTGATTTCATCATTGTGCAGATTTATGTGGATGATATCATCTTTGGGTCAACAAATGTCAATCTTAGTAAACGTTTTGCTAAATTAATGACCAAGAAATATGAGATGAGTATGATGGGTGAACTAACTTACTTTTTGGGTTTTCAAATTAAACAATGTCCTAAGGGAATTTCTATTTGTCAAGAAAAGTATGTTAAGGATTTACTTAAAAAATATGACTTGGCTGATTGTGCCTCAGTGAAATGTCCCATGCTTCCACCCAACAACTTGGGCCCTGATGAGTCAGGGGTCTCTGTCAATGAGACTTTATATAGAGGCATGATTGGGTCACTGGTGTATCTAACAGCCAGTCGTCCAGATATCGAATTCTCCACATGTCTCTGTGCAAGGTACCAAGCTAACCCAAAAGAATCCCATCTAGTGGCTGTTAAGAGAATTTTCAGGTATCTCAAAGGAACACCATCCCTAGGACTATGGTATCCAAAGGAATCAGGCTTTGATCTCAAGGCCTATTCAGATTCAGATTATGCTGGATGCTGTATTGACAGGAAAAGTACTTCAGGCAGCTGTCAAATCCTAGGAGGAAAATTGGTTGGTTGGAGTGCTAAGAAGCAAAACTCTGTGGCTATGTCTTCAGCTGAAGCTGAATATGTCGCTGCAGCAAGCTGTTGTGCTCAGGTGCTCTGGATGAAAAGTCAATTGGCTGACTATGAAATCTTGTATGACAAAGTGCCAATCTTTTGTGACAACACCAGCGCCATTGCAATATCCAACAACCCTGTTCTTCACTCTCGTACCAAACACATTGATATCAGGTATCATTTTATCAGGGATCATATTATGAAGGGAGATATTGAGCTGCATTTTGTGCCCACAGAGCTGCAACTATCTGATATCTTTACAAAGCCTTTGGCTGAACCTACGTTCAACAGGCTAGTTGCTGAGCTAGGGATGCTCAATATCTCAAAGCCTGTGGCTTGATATTAAATGTGTTCATTAAATGATTGATTCTATATTAAATGTTTCATTAAATGTTTTTCACATGTAACTAGGTAGTTGCATTCCAAGTAAATGCGAAAAACATTCTCACATTTTTTAATCATTTAAGTTTCGGATAACGAGGAGACAAATTTTTTGAAAGGTCAATGGGACCCACTTGAGCAGTCATTTTTGCTTTTTGCATTTAATACGGTTGAGTAACTGTTCACTCAAGTTTGATTATATATATTGTCTTCTTTCTCTTCTCACCCACCACCATTCTCAAAATCATTTTCTCTCTCTAAATCTCTCATCTCTCTCAACCATCCGCCATTTTCATTCACCTTCAACCTCATATCAATGGCGTTTCCCGTACCAAAAGCCTCCAATGTGAACTTCGAGATCAACGAGAGCATCATCGCCTCAAATAACGCTATTGGATGGATCAAGGCACCCAACAACACCTACTCGGATCTGGTAAATTTCATGCAGAACTGTGACCTAAACGAAGCCTTCACCAAATCTCCTTCCACCTTTTACCAAGAATACCTTAGGGAATTCTGGTATTCTGCCGAAGTTGAAGAAGACACCATTACCTTTAGCCTTTCTTGCAATGAACATCCTTTTGCCTTTTCCCTTGCTGATTTTGCCAGTGTGGCCGGACTTAAACATGGAGATGAGTGCTTGAAGACAGTTGACAAAAAGGCTGTCAAGGAAGCATTGGCCACACTCAAACCCTGTCATGACATTAACCCTGCCCTCTCACCAGCTGATATCCTTGCTAAAGCACCTCTGAAGATCAAGTATTTCTCTCCTATGTGGCGTGTCCTCTTCACCCACATTGTGAAGTCCTTGGGAGGCATGCAGGGATCACAAGATCAAATGTCGTTCAAACATCAGACTATTGCATATGGATTAATTTGGGGAGCTGATGTTGACGTTGGAAGCCTTCTTTTCTCTAACCTGGTAGAACAACTAAAGGGAAGGAATCAGGTCAGGGAAAAGAACATCTGTTACGTGCGTTATTTGTCCCTGATCTTTGAGAGTTTGCTGGGAGAAAACTACCATAACAAGGCCTTGACAACCCTGAAGCCCTATCGCATTATAGGCGCCATTTACAAGGAGATAGGAGCTGAGGATTTCCCTGTGACCGCTCACATGCTGAACGTTGCTAACCAGGTACCCAACGCTGAGAAGCCCTTGCTCCCTTCCTCTGAGAAGGTGAATACTTCTAGTGTCGCTGGCAAGTCTACGTCTTTGACCTCTGGGCAGCACACTACCAAGTCCAAGGCTTCTTCTGGCCAACAGCCAAAGAAGAAGAAAATCCCCTCTTCTTCTCAACCTAAAGCTGTTAGCAAGGCCAAGGTAAAGAAGATTGAAACCGCCTCTGGTCCAGATACTCTTGTGGATACAGAATCTTTGGCTGACAAACAACAGGCGTCTAGTGTCTCTAGGTCAGCAGAGACTACAGGAAACCAGCCAAACCAAGCTGATATCTCACAGGTAATCAGTGTACATTTTTAGAGGCTCACAAGCAACCACTCTCATTTATCTGTAGGAGAGAGTGGTGAAGTTAGGGTAATCCTCGACCCATAGAAGTCTGTCATTTCACTTAGAATTCTTTAAGACTTCTGTACACTCTGTCTTTGCACCAGGGAGTGATTCATTTGTGTTTATAAAGCACCCCGATGACCCTGAACCCTCTAGACAGTATTCAGGCTAACAACAACCTGAATACATTAATGTCTCAACCTTGATGGCTGTACTTCACACAGCCTCTTGGTTCCCTCATTAAAAGAGTCCCAAAGGATTTATCCTTTCAGGGGGAGCTGAATCATCATCCTCAGCTTTCCTAGGGGCAGCGTAACAGGCGACCAACAACAACATATGTTTCACTCTTAAAAGAGTCCCAAAGGTTTTACCTTTTGGGGGGGGGGGGGGCTGAATAATCACACTCAGCTTTCCTAGGGGCAGCGAAATGGCGATCATTAAACAACATATGTTTCACAATCAAAAGAGTCCCAAAGGTTTTTACCTTTTGGGGGGGCTGAATAATCACACTCAGCTTTCCTAGGGGCAGCGAATGGCGACCATTAACCACACTTCATTCACACTTAAAAGAATCCCAAGGATTTATCCTTTGGAGTGGCTGAGTAATCACCCTCAGCCTCTCTGGGACAGCGAAATGGCGACCATTCACTTAATATTTTCCCTGTTACTAATTTCAACAACCTTGCAGGCTGAAATTGTACAGCCAGTCAAAGAACCTCAGGTACATGAAAAGGAGGCTGAAACAATAACTCAGGACATTCAGATTGACGAAGAACTTGTGCTCAATGCTGATGAAGACATGCTTTCTGTAGAAGATTATGTCGCTGAGTTTGAACCAATGCCTGAAGACGAATTCCCTGAGGGAATGTTTGATGAGGAAGAGGAAGAAGATGAGGATGACCAGCTGTCAGTCTCTCCTCCTAAAGAAGATGACAAGACTTCTCCTCTTAAGGAAGCTGTTGACACACAAAACTCTGCTACATCTGCAACCACAGTCCTCCAAAGACCCATATATGATCCAACAGCTGAATTCCTTTTGTTTGATCATCCTACCCAGACTAACTTCGACTTATTTCCAAGGGAGGATGATTTTGCTCAACAAAGCCTCAATATCAAGAATCTTCAGCCTGTACACCATCAGTCTGATATTGAGCGCTTGTCAAGAAAGTTGGACGTAATCAAGTCAGAGATGTACAATTTTACTGTCACCTTTCCAGGTATAATAAAGAAGGCTGTGACTGAGGCTGTCACTGAGCCTATTCAGGAGGGTACAAGAAAAGGTGTGGCTCAAGGACTAAGTCATCTCTCGACAAGAATCAAGAATGCCATTGACTCCGTTGTCCCTGCATTGTTCCAAGAACAAGAAACCATCATTAACAGGCACTTCAATGCAGTGCGCAACAGGCAATACAACCATGCTGGTTTTATTGTCAGGAGAGTTCAGGCAAATACCAATGCCAATGCCAACTTATTGCTGAAGATTGCCAGGGCATCAAGAAAAAGACAGCGTGCCATGGCTGCCTCTGTGGAGCAGATTGCAAGAAGATTTCAGGCACGTTCATCCAAGCATAAGAGAAGTAAGGATGAACGTGAGGGGGAGAAGAATACTAAACTCAGCCTTGCATCTGCTGAACAAGGCTCATCTTCAGCCAACCCTTCAACAACACCTGTTCCTCTTCAAGTCATCGAACCAGTTATAATACCTGATGATGAGGATCAGACTCAGGGGGAGCAACAAGCACAAGATGGCGCTGACTCATCTAAATCCATGATCCTAGTTAACATCAGCAAACCTGAGGATGAGGATGAACCAGCAGCCAAGAAGCTTAAATTCACTGTGAGCTCCCTACCAAAATCTATTCAAAATCAGGCTCAGACAGCGTTCCTCAAAAGAGCTGATGATTTGAAAAACATAAGTGTGGAGTCCTCTGTCTCAAAGAAAGGTAAAGAGATAGTGTTAGTTGATACTGACACTAAACTTAAGAAGATAGCTGCGATGCTAGAGACAGGAGGATCCACAACAGACCTTTCCCAATTTTCAACCTTTACACCTTCTGATGAGAGACCTCTAACGCCTGAAGAAATAGAGCAACAGGCTGAAGAATTCAAAAGACTGAGTGAGCTCAAGGCAGCCAAAGAATTAAATGAAGCCACTCTGAGGAAGATGTCACCTCCTGAAAAAGAAAAACAAAAACAAAGGTTGAGGGAAATGGAACTTAAACGCGCTGAGGCCCTAAAGAAAGTCAAAACTGACTATGATGCCTGCGTAAACAACAGGTATGCTGCTGGCAAGATAACCAAGTTTAGATACACCATTCGCAAGTCCACAAATACTCCACAGATGATCTTATGGAGGGATAATCAAACAGGGAATATGGATGTGTTTGACGACTTCAGGTTAAAAACACTTGGGTTATCAGAATGGTTTGAACTCGAAGCCTTAGCTGCCAAAAAGTCTGGACAGGCGAATTTCCTTCTGCTTAAAACTCTTAAGGCTAAGTTTAACTGGATCAAGGAAACAGCTGCCAAACTAAAGATTGATCCCCCACCACAGCTTTTTGAACAAGGACCCCCAAAGACAGGCAACAAAAGAAGAAGAATTTCCCAAATCATTGATGAAACTTTTGTTACTGAAGATGTTCGTGTGGATGGCATGCACAGGGATCTGATCCTTCCTAATGGTATAGTTGGCCCTGTTGATGGTCAGACTTACTCAGTGCCTGAAAGAGGAATGGCGTTTATGAACAAAGCCTGCCAATATGCTTTTCAGAGGGAAGATGAGCTATGCCTGGCTTCAACTATTCAGCTGCTCTGTCACAAGAAGTGTCTCAAGATCAACTCTGAGTATTCCAAGAAGTTTGCAAAGACTTTGCAGGATGAAATTGATAACAGATTAGATGTGGCCGAAGCTGAAGAAAGAATCAAAAATGATGACTATTGAAGAAAGTATCAGCCCTTTTACCTTCATCTTTTATTTAACTTATGTAATGAACTTGTAATTTTTCTTTAAGTCTTAATAAAATCATGAGGTATGTTTGTTTAGATCTGTTATGTGTAAGAAGAAGCTGTTAAACTCACTTACCTTAACTTAGTTAGATCTAGCACTATTTATGTTTAAATAGGGGGAGATTGTTGGGAATCTAAACTTGTTAGATTCCCTGTTCATTGATTTAAACATAATTAGGCTGATAGATAGTCCCTTGCTTGTGCCTAGGAGGCAGGCAAGTTTCACAAGACTCACAGAGATCTGAATCTCTGTGAGCAACCTCAGAGGAGTCCATGTCAGAGACATTGTCAGGGAAGTCGAAGATTACCTGAAGACATACTCCTTGGCTGTGATGGATAACATCCAAGATGTATTAGGGACTCTGAGGGGTTGAGAGTTAACAGGGGTGGCAATACCCTGATAACTCTCAGCACACTTTGGACATGCCATTTGTGTGTTCGAGAATATGAAGAATAAGGAAACTGTTTTGGACAACTATTCCTTAAAGCATAATGGAAGACTACCAAGAATAGAAGGACATCATGTGACTGATGTGGGAACTTGTAAAAGTTGTGTAGTCGACATCAAGTACTGTTCAAGTCAAACTCGTAACACTATAAATAGGATGTGTATCCTTGCATTAAGATTTAACACTTTGCAATATTAAGATCATTAGTGCGTGTAACTTAGTGAATCAAACAGCTACGACTGTATTCATAAGTTAAGGTTATTGTTGTTCAAAGTGTGCACAACACATTGTCATCAAACGGTGTTATCCATAACACTTGTAATTCTTTATTATACAATAATAAGATTACGTTTGAAAAGTAATACCTTGTGTTGATTAAGTTAAGATTAGGGTTTCTCGCATTGATTAGGGACTTTCAGAAACTCACCTGATTGAGCTTCCCCAAACATCCGCGTACTAGCAAAAAGCTAACAAACCAAAAACACATAATCAAAACATGAACCAAACACTAAAATGGCTCATCAATCTATGATGGACATCTAACCTTATCCCATATATATACCTCATATATATGCTCTAAGCATCTCATTACACCCTCTATAAAGCCCTTAACTCGTTTTACTTCATAACCCGTCCCGTAAACATTTTACCCAAAACAGTCCTAGTTTTAGGTCTCCAAACTATAAGCCAAACGCCCACTTAAACATATCCATGATCTCTGTAAAGGGAATATTTATGCCCTTAAATATGTTAGCTACCACCTCCCATTTGACCCAACCTTAAAGCTACTGTTAAGGCCCCGATATATATATATATATATATATATATATATATATATATATATATATATATATATATATATATATATATATATATATATATATATATATATATATATATATATATATATATATATATATATATATATATATATATATATATATATATATATATATATATATATATATATATATATATATATATATATATATATATATATATATATATATATATATATATATACTTTTGTCATTCCAAATTTACTAACTTTAAACTTACAAAAAGTTTGTTACTATTAGAGGGTCTTACCCTAAACCAAAACCTTAGTCCAAGTGCAGATACTTACTACAATATATAAACCATCTCTCATGTTTGTGAGAAGATCCCAATGTAACCCTAAGTACCCCAAACAACCCAAAACTTAAAAAGAAAACAGGCTGACTTCAAAACTGTTTTGACCTCCGACTGTTGTAACCTATTTTTGACCCACTTCCCGACCTCCAATTTAACTCTAGTTTCTTGCATTGGAAAGCCACTTCAAATAGCTTTCCAGGGATATGTGGATCGCAAAATAAGAGTTTGAGAACTCCCAATATGATCAAAACAATTGACTCAAAATTCTGCCCAGTTTTTAAAAACGGGTTTAACAAAATCAACCTCATTAATTAACCCTAATCCCTCTAATTACAAGCCCTAATTTATGTAATCATCATATTATGATTAATACAACATTAATTTACTATTTTTAAATTAAACCCTAACCTAAATCCATCATAAGATGATTAAAGAAATCATAAAAACAATTTAATTGAAAAGGGTTTGAAGATTTTACCTTAGATTTTTTTGGAAAACAAGATTTTTGATGAAGAACCCTAATTTTCTCCATGGATGTCGACCCATACTTGATCTCCAGGGATTTTATGAAGTGTTTTGATAAAAATAAGGCTTTATATACTTTCCTAACAAGTCCTTGGCCCATATACAAAAGCCCGGTTCCCTTTTTCCTTTTTTTTCCGCTTTTCTTTTCTTTGGTGCGTCTAAACCGACCCAAACACCCCTAATTTCGTTTATTTTTATTTTTATTATTTAATATTATGTTATTAACATTACCTTAATTTACCTTAATTTATTTCAGCTCCTAAAGCTTCCAAAACCTCAAAACCATCAAACTAGTCAAATTTACGCGTTTTACCGTAAAAGACGTAAAATATACACTTTTAATAAAAATCTCAAATTTTGAAATAAACTTTATAACTAAGTCCTAAATGACTTAAAACCATCCCGAAAAATATTCATATGACTAATTACCTCATCCGAGACCTCTAAATGCTAAACCGTAAATCGTAAAAATACGATTTTCTATAATACATATACGTATACGTAAAACCACTAAATAACACCATCTCACTTCATAGTCACCACCATGTGAACTCATGAACATGAAATCATCACACATCGTTTCACTCACAAGGTACCCCGTACCGGAAACGATATCCAAACCACAATCTATTCACACCAATTAGCACATAAACACGTAAAGACACGTAACTAGCACAAAACAAAATTAAGTGAAGAACCTCAAAACCAGGGTTGTCTCAGTATGTATATTTATTACGAACATGAATAAATATAATAAGACACGAACGATAACTATTTAAATCACGTATAACACGAACACGAGAACACACTAAATATTAGTCACGAGAAAAGTACGGGTTACCCCTTGTGGGCCCCCTTACCCGCGGCTACGTCAAGACCAAGGGCCAAGCCCATTGTTTTTTACTAAACAAGAAAAAGGAGAAAGTTATTTTCATAATTCAAGAATTTAGAAAATAATTAAAACCCTAAATCTTTTTCTTCCCCTTGTTCTTGGCCGTCGGGTTTAGAACACACAAAAGTTGTGATTGGTTGATTTTGGTGTTCGATCTATTGCACGTGTGTTAGTGTGTTCATCCTTATTTGATTCACGTAGTCGGTAAACCCTAAACCTCGTTTCTTTTTATGTTTTTGATTTATTAATCACATGAAATCATGAATGTTTTAATAACAAATAAAAAAAGTTATAACACATGTTAATTAGTCATGGGGGTATTAATTAAGGGTTTAAGGGGTGTTTGTTTGTTGGCCGACGCATGAACCGAGCCCCAAGGGGGTCGCGGTTTATTTTTGGTTCGCACCACCGAGACCTCAAGGTCTCGGTGTGGTGGTGTTGTGTCACGGCAGCAGGAATCAAGGGAAACCCCGACCTCGGTCAGGGTATGTTTGTGTCGGGTGGGTCTCGGCTAGAACCAAAAACCACCACCGGCTTAAGCCTGTGGCTAAATATGGAAAGCAGGAGGAACCATATGCCGCGACATCAAGGGTAACCACCGGCTAGCCGGTGGGAACTTTTGGCTAGCCGACGGCTAGACTTGACCAAGGGTGCATTTGGGTCCGGTTCACGGGTTTAAACCGGTCCGGTTCACACATGTTTAGATTAAAACACGGTTCGGTTCATGGGTTACTTTTACAAGATTAATTATATTTACAAGTTTATTTTTTTACAAGACTTAAATTAAATTAATTAAAACATGTACATGATTAATTTAATTTATACTTGACTTAGGTTATTAATTTTATTGTTAATATATGAATTTTAACCTAAGTAAATTATCATTATATTTAGACTATATAATTAATTAATTATTAAAATCATGACTTATAATTAATTAATTTCATGACTTAGGTTATATTATTAATAGATAATAATACGTGTTTTAACCTAAGTATTTTTACCTTTATTTAATTAAATCATGTTGTATTTAATTAAATACTTTAACCTATAGTTTATTTAATTCACATGAAATAATTAATAAACTATACTATTTAATTACATGACTTAGAATATTAATCAATAAATACTTAAGCTTATATAATTAGCTTAATAATCCAGCTTATTTCTATTTATGGAAACTTTCTATTTTTAGAAACTTATTTAATTAAGGCAGCTAATCTATTTATGGAAAGTTTCTATTTTTAGAAACTTATCTATTTTAAGCAGTAAATCTATTTTTGGAAACATTCTATTTTTGGAAACTTTCTATTTTTGGAAACTTTCTATTTTTGGGAACTTTCTATTTTAGGAAACCTGCTATTTTTAGAAAGTTACTTACTATTACACAACAAGTATAATAATACAAGAAATAGAAGTAATACTTAATCAGAATAGACAGAATACATGATAAACACAATATAAAGCTTAAATCAGTAAACCATGACATGAACATATAAAACAAGCTAAGACATGATATAAAACCAGTTACGCACTCAGTAATCAGATACTTATACATGTATGTATTTATGTAGCATTAGTGATACCGAAGTAGGACTCTCTTCCGTTCGTCTTCTTCGTTCACTGGACACAAGGTACGGATTCTCCGTCCTTTCAGTATGGACATTCTTCCTTATTAGAATTTCCCGTATGCAGCCAACTGTTTTCCCCAGTATATATTTTATATGTTTTGAATTGCTTATGTTTAATTAGAATACCTAAAGCCATATACATGCATGACCAGTTTCACATAGTTATGGAGGTACCATAACCATAACACTGGAGGCACCAGTGTTATGACTTCACCATGGCGGAGTGATAGCTCATGGCGTCCCTTTCAGCTTTTGGCCATATTATTATTATCAGGTGGGGCGTATGGGTGCATCCTAGTTTACATGTTTTCAGCAGATTATTCAGTGTGAATGTGGTGTGTGCCTTGCATCCTTCACAAGGAGCTGATCCCTCCTACCCAAAACCAGTATATTAAATTAGAGGCAACCCCTCTAATTTGCATGACGAGGTCACCCCTCCAAGTATTCATGCACGTTGATAATTCATGACCTATATTGGCTAAATGGTAAACATGTTAAACAGTTTTTACAAGGTAAACATAAGGCTTTTCAAACTATAAAACTAGTTTTAATAAGATATAACCAGGTTATCCAGGACTTAGTCTTTTTCACTACTTTATGCTTATATGATTATATTATTCATGCTATACTTGTATATCCGTGCACTGAGCGTTATGCTCAGCCCTTTTCATTTTCATGTTCCCATAACGGTAGGTATGCAGGGACGCTCGTAGACTTTAAGCGTACGTGCATATGGATTGGAAGCTTCCTAGCCTTCTTTACTTTATGCATTTCTTTATACTTTGATACTCATTTCCATGGACATTGTTTAGTCCTTTCATTTCCAGTACTTATGTTTGTGTGTGATGAGTTCTACTTTTGGGGTACTGATGTTTGATTCCGGAATTTCCTTTATGGTCATGTAATGTTTAGACATTTATCCTTGTATGCTTTGATGACACGCCATAATCACGCGTGACATTCCATTTATCAAAATGGGGTGTTACAATTATGGTATCAGAGCCAAGGCTTCGACCTGTAGGCTCTCAAAACACGACCTATGATTAGTGGGTAGTCACTATGGTCTTCCTAGAACTGGCAGTCGGGTTTCATGCATTAATCATTTTCATGCATACATATATATGTCATTGTCGCAGGTTTATGACTAAGTAATGGTTGGTACAGGACTGGCCCTATTTAGTCGCATGTGTTTTATCGAAACATTTAAATTTGGGACCGACCCATTGGCGTCCCCTCGCCATGTCTTTTATTTTGGGTGAACTGACCATAGGCGTTCACTCTCGCGAATACAAAAGTTTTCATAAAACTGCATCATGCATTCATGTACTAGTTTTCCTGCATAAAATTTTTCTCATGATTTATTGGTATAATTTTTTTTCATGTATATAGTTTATGTTTTGATCAGTTTAATCATGTATTTTATGTTATATACTGTCAGATGGTTCTCACACGCGAGCAGGAACAACTCAATGAATCAATCCAAGCTGCAATGCAAGCTATGCTTCCTCAGCTGAGGAACGAAATCAGGGCTGAGGTTCAGGCTGCCAACAACCAGCAGCATCACCTTGTACCTCCTCCTTCTCCAGTAACATTGGCCACATGGCTGGAGAGATTCAATAAGCTCCGTCCTCGAGCTTTTGAGAGAACAGCTAGCCCCAGTGAAGCTGAAAGCTGGTTGGCTCACATTGAGAAGATCTTCGATGCTATGGGCAGTAACCCCGTCTTCAAGTCGAGGTTGGCAGCTACTGGTTCGAAGGTGATGTGTTAGCATGGTGGATAGCACTGAAGCAGTCAGAGGGAGATGATGATTGGGTGGCTGGTTTAACTTGGGCTCAGTTTAGAGATAGGGTAATGGAACAGTTATTTCCCAAGGCCGAGCAGGACAAGCTGAAGAGGGAGTACCATGGGATCTGACAGAGAGCTGGAGAGAATAGCAACGAGTTCATGCAGCGCTTTCTTTGCTTGGCTAGTTTCCTTGGTGCAGCAGTAGGTACTCCTGAAGAGCAAGCACACCACTTCAGGTGGGCTCATCGTACATCGGTCGCAAACAACTTGGTGTGTGCTACGTTCAACACGGTGGCACAAGTGGCCGATGAAGCACGTAAGCTGGAGATGCTGCAGGAAAGAGATGAGTTCGGGGAAGCAGAGAGACCCGATAAGAGGAAGAAGACTGGGGACCGGTCTCAGCCAGCTACTTAGCAGCGGCCTAATCAGCCCAAGGGAAACGGGCAGACTAACGACCGTTCTACTGTGGATAGGTGTGGCGGTAATGATAATTACCGTAACAACGCTGGACACTCCAACAGCAGCATCTCCTTATACTTACGCATTTTCTTATGATTACATGTTATGATTCTTAATTCTGACACATTAGCAAATCTTCTACCAGGAATCATGGTAACGGTAGGGACCAGAACCAGAGAGGTTCACAGCGTAACCGTCCAGCTATCACTGGTATTCAATCTCACGATTATCCGCATTGTCCTTTGTACCTATTATCATGTCTCATGTATAGTGTTTTTATCAGGTTCTCAGCCAGTCAGGACACCTACTGGAGGATATACTCATCCTCTTTGCTCTACTTGCCACCGTAGGCACCCAGGGCCATGTAGCCGCGACAACGACGCATGCTACAAGTATAGTCTTCCTGGCCATCGCATGAAGGATTGCCGCAAGGGCGAGATGGAGGTTACATCGGGACATGTTGATACCAAGCCGCCTCCTACTAGTGGACGCGTTTACACGACATCTCGCGATCAGGCCAACAAGTCTACAGGTACCATCACTGAAATCTTGTATATGTATGGTCAAGTTGCATGTGTTCTGTTTGATACGGGTGCTACTCACTCGGTCATTTCTACTGCTTATGCCAAGAATATTAGGATACTCCCCATGCCACTAGAGAATATACTGAGTATTTCCACGCCTTTGAGAGACTCTGTACGCATAACCCATGTATACAAGAGTCTTCCCCTAGAGTTTGACGACAAGGTTCATCCTGTTGATGCACTTCCGCTAGACATGAATGATTTTGACATGATTTTGGGCATGGATTGGCTATCCAAGCATCATGCCACCATAGAATGCCATTCATATCGAGTCATCTTCGGTGATGTTAATGCGCCTGAGTACATTCACAACGGGTTCGTACCCGGCAGGTCCGTACAAATCATATCAACCCTACAAGCACGTGCATTACTTTCACATGGTTGTGAGGGTTATCTAGCTACTGTTCATGACATGGATGCTGAATCCCCATCAATTCAGAATCAGCCGATAGTGTCAGAATTTCCATATGCATTTCCAGAAGAACTTTTGGGCATACCACCTGCACGTGAAGTAGAATTTAATATCGAGCTCATCCCAGGAGCTGAGCCGATTTCCAAGGCTCCTTATCGCATGGCTCCCATAGAGTTGAAGGAGTTGAAGGATCAATTACAAGAACTTCTGGAACGAGGCTTTATTCGACCGAGCGCATCTCCATGGGGCGCACCGGTCTTATTTGTTAAGAAGAAGGACGACAATATGCGTCTTTGGATTGACTATCGCGAGCTCAACAAGATTACCATCAGGAATAGGTATCCACTACCACGTATAGATGATATGTTTGACCGACTCCAAAGGGCCAAAATTTTCTCCAAGATTGATCTAAGGTCAAGCTATCATCAGCTACGGGTTAAGGAGCAGGACATCGCCAAGACTGCTTTCCGTACACGCTATGGCCACTACGAATTTGTAGTCATGCCATTTGGCCTTACCAATGCTCCAACAGTGTTCATGGATTTGATGAACAGAATCTTCTATGAATTTCTGGACAAGTTCGTCATTGTCTTCATCGATGACATCCTGATTTTCTCTAAGTCCAAGGAGGAACACGGAGACCATCTTCGTACAGTACTATAGATTCTTCGTCAGAAGCAGCTGTATGCTAAATTCTCCAAATGTGAGTTCCGGTTAGACAAGGTGGCATTCTTAGGTCACATTTTATCAGCAGCAGGAATCACGATGAATCCAACGAAGGTTGAGGATATTACTAAATGGCCAAGGCCGACATCAGCGACTAAAGTCCGCAGTTTCCTAGGCTTAGCTGGTTATTACCGTAGGTTCGTGGAGAACTTTTCCCGCTTAGCACTACCATTGACCAAAATGATGCGGAAAGGGGAGAAATTCGTCTAGACTTAAGAACGAGAGAAGAGCTTTGAAGACCTAAAGCAGAAGTTAGTATCTGCACCAATTCTTACTCTCCCATCTGGTACAGGTGGATTTCAGATCTACAGTGATGCATCGAGGAAGGGACTTGGCTGTGTTCTCATGCAACATGGGAAAGTGATCGCGTACGCTTCACGACAGCTTAAGCCTTATGAGGAAAATTACCCTACGCATGACTTAGAACTTGCAGTAGTCGTGTTTGCATTGAAGATATGGAGGCACTACTTATATGGAGAATCATGTGACATTTTCACGGACCACAAGAGCTTGAAGTATATCTTCACTCAACGTGAGTTGAACATGAGATAGAGGAGATGGTTAGAGCTGTTGAAGGATTATGACATTAATCTGCAGTATCATCCCGGCAAGGCGAATGTAGTGGCAGATGCACTTAGCAGAAAGTCCGGAATGATAAACGACATTAAAATTGAGGAGGAAATCATAAGAGACTTGGAGCGACTAGACATAGAGATCATGGTACGTGGACAACACGGTTACTGGGCTAATCTTAGAGTGGAACCCGAGTTACTCTCTAAGATCAAGGAAGCTCAGAAAGACGATGGAGAAATCTAGGCGATAATTCAGAATTTGGAGAAGCAGACAGAATTTCGAGTAGATGCAGATGGTATCTTATGGCAAGGCACGAGACTTTATGTTCCTGATGATCAAGAACTCCGGGAAGCCTTGTTAGCTGAAGCTCATAGCTCCCCATTCTCTATACATCCTAGTTCGACTAAGATGTACCATGACATCAAGCAGTACTTTTGGTGGAGTGGTATGAAACAGGATGTTTCCACTTACGTCTCCGAATGTCTTACCTGCAAGCAGGTTAAGATCGAGCATCAGCGATCTGGCGGTCTCCTTCAACCGTTAGATATTCCAGAGTGGAAGTGGGACAAAATCACCATGGATTTTGTTACTGGTCTTCCACCAACCAAGAGGAAGCACGATGCAATTTGGGTTATCGTAGATCGACTTACCAAATCAGATGATTTCTTACCGATCCGCAAGGAAGATTCGGTCAGTAAACTCGCCGATACATATAGAAGAGAGATCATGAGACTCCACGGTGATCCATCCAGCATCGTCTCAGACAGATATCCTCGCTTCACTTCGCGATTTTGGAAGAGTCTGCAGAAAGCTTGGGGTACACAACTTAAGCTTAACACGGCTTTTCATCCTCAAACAGACGGGCAGTCGGAGAGAACGATTTAGACATTGGAGGACATGTTGAGGTCATGTGCGTTAGAATGGACGGGTGATTGGGACGATTATATATGTTTGGTGGAGTTTGCATACAACAATAATTGGCATGCAAGTATCAAGTGTGCTCCTTTCGAGATGTTGTATGGCAGAAAGTGTCGCGCCCCAATCTGCTGGGATCAGGTTGGTGAGCGAACACTTGAAGGACCAGAAATGATACAGCTGACTAATGAGAAGGTCGCAGTAGCTAAGCAGAAACTGCAAGAAGCACGGTCACGTCAGAAGAGTTATACAGACAAGCATCGCAGGGACTTACAATTTAACGTAGGAGGTCACGTTTTCCTTAAGGTTTCGCCGGCACGCGGTGTTAGACGTTTTGGAATAAAAGGGAAGCTCAGTCCTTGATTTATCGGACCGCTTGATGTCATCGAACGAGTCGGTGAAGTATCTTACCGTTTAGCGTTACCTTTGGAGCTTTCTCATGTTCACGATGTTTTCCATGTGTCCTTACTCAGAGGTTACTAGTATCATCCCCTTCACATGGTTCAGTATCCACTGGAACAGATTCATGAAGATCTCACTTTCATAGAAGAACCCGAACGAGTTCTTGACAGACAAGAACGAGTCATGAGAAGGAAGACGATTCCATTCGTCAAAATCCTTTGGAGGGATCATACCGAGCGGGAAGCCACTTGGGAAACAGAGGAGTCTATCCGGGCTTCTTACCCTCATTTCATATTTTGAATTCGGGTATGTTCTTCTTTTCCAGTTTACTTTATCTATAATTCGGTGACGAATTATTCTTTTTAGGGGGGAAGAGTTGTAAAACCCACATGCTTTTACCATGAATAGTACCCTTATGATCGTACGTACATGATTAGAACTTTCCTTTTATAACATGTTTACGTTTCACGAATTAGAATTACAAGTATTACGTACGTGTTATAACACGATAAATATTTACTACGTATTAAGACACGATAATTATTTCAATAATAATTATAATCACGAACATACGAACATGAAATCATGAATGTAAATAATCATGAGCTTAGTATTACATATGTATGTATATTTATTACGAACACGCATAAATATAATAAGACACGAACGATAACTATTTAAATCACGTAAAACACGAACACGAGAACACACTAAATATTAGTCACGAGAAAAGTACGGGTTACCCCTTGTGGGCTCCCTTACCCGCGGCTACATCAAGACCAAGGGCCAAGCCCATTGTTTTTTACTAAACAAGAAAAAGGAGAAAGTTATTTTCATAATTTAAGAATTTAGAAAATAATTAAAACCCTAAATCTTTTTCTTCTCCTTGTTCTTGGCCGCCGAGTTTAGCACACACCAAAGGTGTGATTGGTTGATTTTGGTATTCGATCTATTGCACGTGTGTTAGTGTGTTCATCCTTCTTTGATTCACGTAGTCGGTAAACCCTAAACCTCTTTTCTTTTTATGTTTTTGATTTATTAATCACATGAAATCCTGAATGTTTTAATAACAAATTAAAACAAGTTATAACACATGTTAATTAATCATGGGGGTAATTAATTAAGGGTTTAAGGGGTGTTTGTTTGTTGGCCGACGCATGAACCGAGCCCCAAGGGGGTCTCGGTTTGTTTTTGGTTCGCACAACCGAGACCTCAAGGTCTCGGTGTGGTGGTGTTGTGTCACGGCAGCAGGAACCAAGGGAAACCCCGACCTCTGTCGGGGTATGTTTGTGTCTGGTGGGTCTCGGCTAGAACCAAAAACCACCACCGACTTAAGCCGGTGGCTAAATATGGAAAGCAGGGGGAACCATATGCCGCGGCAGCAAGGGTAACCACCGGTTAGCCGGTGGGAACTTTTGGCTAGCCGGCGGCTAGACATGACCAAGGGTACATTTGGGTCTGGTTCACGGGTTTAAATCGGTCCGGTTCACACATGTTTAGATTAAAACACGGTTCGGTTCATGGGTTACTTTTACAAGATTAATTATATTTACAAGTTTATTTTTTTACAAGACTTTGTAGGATATGTAAATCTAGCTTATGTTTTAGAGAGAGAAAGAGATAGAGAGATGGTGAGAACACACACACTTAGAGAGAGAAAGTGAAAGAAAAACACTTTTTCACTATGTGTAAAATGAGGAACACACACCCTCTCCATCAAAGGAGAGGGTTTATATACCCAAGCCTTGTGATGGGCTTGGGCTTACAATGTTGGGCCGGCCTACACATGTTGTAGGCTAGGCTTGACTTTGTTTGTTTAATAAATATATATAGACTACGAGCTACAACTTAATATATTGTTGGGGTGACCGAATCTTCCTAAATACGTAAAAATGTATTTCCAACAATCTCCCCCTAAGGGAGGTCACTCCAAACAAGGGCGTTACCCGAGTTACAATAATGAAATAAACCTAGCATACTATGCTTGTCTTAAGCTCGTAGTCTTCGTCTTTCTTTTCTTTTTCTTTTCTGGTGAACATGTTGATGTGATCTTTGACATCAATCTTTAGCCTTAATCTCTTTCCTTGATCTTGTTCATCCATCACTTGTGATCTTCGCCTCCTCGTGACACTATGTCCCACATACTTATACCTTCGTAATTCTTGAAAGCTTCAGAGTTCGATACAGCGGAAGACTTAACTTTTAGGCTTTCTTGAATTTGATGAGGTATTAAGTGCATAAAGTATAAGCATGCGGGGACGACTTCTTCTTGGATCCCGCAACGCCACCGTCTTCAAATGCCGCAACATAAGTTGACACGAACGAAATGGCTTTGAACATTTCGTTCTAATTCGGTAGCATTTTACCTTCGGTCGGTGAAGACGGTTGGACGATATTAGATATCGTACCCATGACGGATAGTTTCAATTAAGTAACTTCCTGACAGGATTTCGCGGGTAAACCCGTTCTCTTTACTCCACCGTCCAAAGCTGACTGCGAACGTAAAGAGTGAATCATTTGGATAATAATATCCGCATGATTTGAAGCCGTCAATTCATGTTCCTGGAAGAAGTGAAATTCAATTAAGAACCGCACCATCGTTGCTTTCCAGTTGTCACGAGCTTGATTCGTATAGAATCTTACAAGTTACCTACCAAGTGCTGTTTGAGGTTAACACTAGAAGGATTTCCACTCATCACTATGAACACTAAGGTATCACTCTGAGTGTTCTGGCAAGATCACTAAGATATTGCGTAGAGGCCTGGAACGTGTTTAAATTCATTTAAGAATTAAACCACTGTTGCTTTCCAGTTATCACAAGTTTGATTCATAAAGAATCGCACAAGTCACCTACCATGAGCTTTTTGATGTTCGCTCAAGAAGGATTTCCATCTTCATTGTAAATACTTTCGTATTACTCGGATGTTCAGGCAAGATCATGAAGATTTTGCGTAGGACTCTTAAAATCTTTCTTACTTTTCACAGTGTGTGAAGAAGTAAGGAAATATGAAAGTGTGTCCTAATGAGATATTTGATGATCTCAAATGGCTCTAGACTCGATCGTGCATTTTGGATTTTAGTGATCGGAGGCTGGAGAGGAGTGCCACCATTTCAATACCAATTTATTCGGAGTGAATAAATCAATAGATAACGTGTTCTCCGTGTGATTAAAACAAATATCTTTTAAGAGATATCTGAGTTAGCTGGGATGGGTTATGCATTGCATCACTAGGTCCATGATGTCTGTCTTCAATATCGAGAATCATAAAAATGATCTCAATAGCATATGTGTTGACCCGGTTTCTGCCTAAAGTTGTAAGGAGGGCTTCTTTCTTTACACCCTTTATCTTTACAATTCTTTTTCATTCTTCAACCCCTTCAATGCTTACCAATACGTCATAACTAGCACCTTGTTGTGATTGTTCCAGTGCTAACTTAAGTACTTGGTCGGCATTCAGCTACGTTCACAATCTTTCTCCATCTTTCCTAAGGACTACTATTTCTAGCTATGGAATGTCATTGGGAAGATTCCTCCGGTTCTAGAAGAATCATTGGACTTAACCTATCCTGTTGGAAATACGTTTTACGTATTAAGAAGGTTCGCTCACTCCAACGATAGTCCATGTAATAGCTCATAGTTTAGTTAACTTTCTTTATTTATCAAACAATAACAAGCCTAGCCTACAACATGTGTAGGCCGGCCCAAAAGTAAGCCCAAGCCCATGACATGGGCTTGGGTATATAAACCCTCTCCTTAGATGGAGAGGGTGGTGTGGTTAATCATTTTTCACATAGTTTACTCTTGTTTCTCTCTCTAGAATTGTGTTTAATCCACCATCTCTCTATCTCTTTCTCTCTCTAAAAACATAAGCAAGATTTACACTTTTACAAATGGTATCAAGAGCCATGGGATGAGTGTATAGTTTTTGTGTTTGTGTTTATAGATATTCGTATGTTTTTTACCCCTAATCCCACGTCCAAAAATTTTTTTTGGTGTTTTTTTTAGTGGTTTGATCTTCACCAACATCATTTACATACACGTATTAGTGATTTGGGTTACTTGGATCGCTCAAAAACGCAAAATTTTTGAGTGTTTGGATTCATTTTTGGCATCAAAATTAGTATTTCTTATAGTACAATTCGTATTCCTTGTTCTTCACAATTTTCGGAATATCTGGAACAATTTCGCAATTGTTTGTTTTATTGCGAAATCTTACACAATCTGCCTATTGCGGAATTGATCTTTTCAGACTATTGCGAATTCTTGGCTTAATTGCGTATTTACACCATTGCGAAATTGTTCTTCAAAAGTTGCGGATTCTTGCACTTGGTATAATTTCGCAATTATCACTCTGCTGATTGCGAAATCTTCAATTTTGAAGAATTGCGGAATTGTCATTAGTATTGCGGAATTGAGTGAAATTGGTATTGTAGATTTGTGTGCAACAAGAATTGCGGAATTGTGTAGCTTCAGTAATTGCGAAATTGAATCCAAACTTGATTGCGGAATTGTATTGCGGAATTGTGTGACTTATTGAGGAATCTTCACATTGCGAAATCTTTGGAACTTTTCACGATTTCTTCAAGATTTTCGAAAAACGTGATTTAGAAAATTTCGTAGTGTAATTTTGCAGTATAATTTTTGGTTTCTCACGAAGACAATTTTAGGGGATTTTAACATAGTTTCTCGACTTCAACACACGACAACAAGCACATTTACTTTCTCTCATTGTTCGATCATTGTTTTTAAATCTTAACTTATCGAAATGGAGTACACATCTCTTACGGATAAGTCCATCCTCTCGGGTACGGATAATCGTCCACCAATGTTGGAGAAGTCTATGTACGAGGATTGGATTTCCCGAATGGAACTTTATATGTTGAACAAGGAGAACAGACATCTTATTTGGGCATCGGTGCTCAATGGACCATTAGATTATGGTACAGTGACGGAAGGTAAGACCACTCGTCTTCGCACAACGGGTGAATTGACTGGTGATATGAAGATACAAGATAAATGTGATAAGTATGCAACAAACATCATTCTCCAAGCCCTTCCTCCAGATGTCTACAAACTCGTCAGCAAACATAAAGTTGCCAAAGAGTTATGGGATAGAATTCGGGTTCTAATGCAAGGCACCTCGTTAACTAAACAAGAACGAGAGTGTAAGCTTTATGATGCGTTTGATAAGTTTGCCTATGTACCAGGGGAGACTCTCAATGACTACTATTTGAGATTTACCCTATTGTTGAATGAGCTTAATATATATGGCATGGCAATTCCTACCTTTCAATTGAACACCAAGTATTTGAACACTCTTCCTCCAGAATGGAAAAAATATGTGACGGATGTTAAATTGGCTAAGGACTTGCATAACACCAATGTGGATCAACTTCAAGCTTTTCTTCAACAACACGAATGCCATGTGATTGAGGCTCGGTTGTCTGCACCTCAAGTTCATGATCCACTTTCCATGTATGCTTCTCAACAAAACATGGCTTATACTTATCAACAACCATCATACTTGCAGCAGCCACCACCACACACCTATCAGCAACCACAGCAACCATCTTTTCAACCACTAATGATGCCACAACAAGCATATCAACAAAGTGTTCATCAACAATCTTTTCCATAGCAACCACCATATCAGACATCACCATCACAAGCCAACACTTCTTCATTGGGCTATACTCCTCAGCAAGGATATTTTCCAATAGAAGCACAACCAGCACAAGCTTTCTACTCTAATGAACTTCCACCAATCCAAGCACCGGTCTTTACTCCAAATGATACGCCAGCTGATGTTCTAAACCATCTCACAGCCTACTTGTCAAAACTTGTTGCAACTAGAGGATTTCCACCAACAAACAATCAGCTCTGCACCTCATCAAATCCTCGACAACAATCCACTGTTCAAGATGGTCAAGTGACGGTGCAACCTATTCAGGGAAGGAAAAATTCATATGGACCTCCTACAAGGACTGGGAACAATCAAGCTGTGAATTCTCAAGCTAGTGGAAATGGGAGTCCTATTGGTCCTAAGAAGGTTGTGACTTGCTACAATTGTCGAGGACAAGGTCATATGACTAGGGAATGCACTCAGCCGAAAAGGAGAAGGGATGATGCATGGTTTCGTGAGAAGATGTATTTGGTTGATGCTCAGTCTAAGGGGAAGATTTTGGATTCAGAGGAGTTAGCATTTCTTGCAGACCCAGGGGCAGCAGATACTGAAGGCATTGCAGTCATTTCTACTTCTAATGCAGCTTATCAAGCAGATGATCTTGACGCATATGATTCGGATTGTGATGACATTCACTCTGCCCAAGCTGCTCTCGTTGCTAATGTCTCTCACTACGGTTCTGATGTCGTCAGTGAGGTACCAACCACATCTAATAATATTAATGATAACCAACATCAAGTTGGGCATGAAAATGACAACCTCGAACAGCATTCAGGGACTAGTAACTCAAATGATGTGGTACCCAATCCAACACATTTGAGTGAACCTCAACCAAATGCTACGACGGGTATGGAATCTTATGCTCAACATGATTTGGTCATGGTGCCTAAACATATTATTGATCAAATGCATATGGCCCTCAGCAATCCGTAGATATGAATTCCACCCTAACTGCTGAGCTTGCGTTGCATAAAGAAAAGGTCAAAACTTTTGAAATTGTCCCTCAAGCAGAGAAAATAACATGTTCTGAATTTGACCAATTACGTTTTGAAAAGATTGAACACTTGAAAGAAATAAAATCATTAAAAGCTAATCTTTCCAATGAATTAAAAGAAAAAGAGTCGGTTGTCAATGATTTTCAGAAACTTAAAATGGATTTCGAAACTCTCGAGTCTAAAAAGGTTGAATCGGAAATTAATGCTACCAAACTTCTAAAATTTAAAGAACAACAGCTTTTAAAACAATACGCTTCCACAGAAAAGGTTCATCTCTTAACTAAATCATTTAAAGAACTTGAACTTAAGCGTCTTCAAGATTTACCACCTAATCCCGGTTATGCAAAACAAGCTCAGGAATATATTCCCGGTCTTTATGATATGACTATAATTGGCAAATCGAAAGAAGCACCTTATGTTCGTAGTACTGAGAAGACACAATCACTTGCGGATGAAACTCAATCTAAAATGCTTTCAAAATTCCATACAATTGATTATGATCAACACAACAAAGATCAATTTTCGAAAAAGACACGCATTCGCTTACAAAAGGAATTAGCAGAATTAACAGTTCTTGTGCCCCAAATTTGTCAAATGAAAACCTTCCTAGTACGTCTCCTACACTTGTCAAAAAGGATTTAACGAAGTTAATCCCACCGGTAAGTAAGGCGTCCGTTAACTTAAATGCGGTTCACCAACACTTAGCCGATTTTGACAAGGTCATTTTGGAACGTACGACGGCCACGGCCATAACGCAAGGTGAATGGAACTTTGAGCACACTAGAGCTGCGTTTCGAGATGAAATTGTTCCGTTTGTAAAGAATGTTAAAGCTTGTCTTAGTAATCTTGATCAAGATTTGATTTTGGAAATAGAAGAAGTTAGACGTGTTTTCAATGAAATGAATGATGCTTATGAAAACAGTTTACTTGAAATAGAACGGGTTTCAAGCCAAAATGATCTGCTTCTGAAGCAAGTGATGTCTCATGATATAGTTTCTGTCTGTGTGAATAAAAGTATTGATAATGATTCTATTGTGCATAATGTTGAATCTGTGGATACTGTGGTAGATAGTACTTGTCACGAATCTGACGCTGAATTTTTAAAGCTTCAAGATTCATATTCTTCGCTTTCAAAACGTTTTGATGAGATTCAAACACATTGTATTTCGCTTGAATGCAAGCAACAATTTATTCAAGAAATCTTTGAAACGTCATTCGAAGGTGTTAATATCGATGATGCAAACTTTGAAAAGAATTTCCGATTAAATTTACAATCAAAACAGCGTCAGCCAAGTGACAAGGTTGCTCAATCTATGCCGATAGACATAGAGAAATCTAAGGAGCTTAACTGTGTGAACGTACTTGAGGCCGCTGAGAATTTTAAACTTGATCTAGATAATCGAGTTTCCAAGATTTTGTCCAAAGTTGATAACTTAAAACAGAAAAATACACGACTCTTCGATTCAGTAAAGCCCGCATGTGTTGATACCATTGCACAGAATCAATCATTGATTGAACAATTGAATCGAAAGTCGGTGGAAATATCTGATTTGACGGAGCAAATTTGTGATAAGAATCTGGTCTTGGCGAAGTTAAAGGAAACACTTCGTACCCTAAAAGGTAAGAATGTTGTGGATAACGCAGCCACTGTCTCAGTATCGTCCTCTAGTGTAATCAAAAGAACCCTTATAGCCGTCACACCACTTAACAAGGGCCATAGGACTAAACCTTCTCAAACTATGGTCACTAAAGATAAGGCAGAATCAAAACCAGCTTCTAATATTCCTGTGTTACCTTCTACAGAAGTAAGCACCACTACTAAGGCTCAAAGATCTAAGCTTAAAAGAAACAAGAAGAATGATAGGATCTTGCCCCCATCTAGTAGTAAAGTGAAGAAGAAAGTAGAAGCCCATCCTAGGAATGTTATTTCTGTTTTGAATAAAAAGAATCATGTAGCTAGACCTAAAGGCTCTGCGGTTGTGCACCGTTCTAAGCCTACTGTGAATTCTAATTTGAAATGTTGGAATTGCAATGAATGTATGTTTTCTAGTCGTCATGATTCTTGCCTTATTGACCATGTGAATGAGATGCAAGCCCGGAAAAATGGATTAGAATGGAAACCGACTGGGAAAGTGTTAACCCAAGTTGGTTGGATGTGGCGCCCCACTGGTAGAACTTTCACTATAGTAGGAAATACGTGCCCTTTAACTAGGATCACTCCCACTGAAGTGAGGAATGCGTTCCCTTTAACTAGGAGTACCAAGGCTACCAAAACACAAGCGTGTCCTTTAACTAGGAACACTGACACTACTGTAGGAACCAAGTGCCCTTTAAATAGGTCTACTCCCACTGTAGTGCCCGCGAATAATCCAAAACCTAAGAAAGTTGGAACAGTAAAACCTGTTAGTGCTAAAACTCACATTAGAAAACGCAGGAAATCTAAGGGTCTCAAAAATGTTAGCAATTCTGATAATTCTATATCTATATCTGCTAACACTCAGGAACCAATAGTTTCCAATGCATTGTCTACTGTTGTTATTGAAAACAGGTGGTCCAAATTGTTCTCTGGTATTTGGACTCTGGTTGCTCCAAGCGTATGACCGGAGATCGCTCTCAGCTCAGAAATTTCGTCAGCAAGTTTCTTGGTACGGTTAGATTTGGAAATGATCATATTGCAAAGATAATGGGTTATGGTGAATATCATATTGGGAATGTTATTATTTCAAGAGTGTATTATGTGGAAGGTCTTGGTCACAACTTATTTTCTGTGGGACAATTTTGTGATGCAAACCTAGAAGTTGCTTTTCGAGAGCATACCTGCTTCATTCGTAATTTGGAAGGGGTTGATTTATTGAAAGGTACTCGAGGGAATAATTTGTATACTTTGTCTCTACAAGACATGATGGCCGCTTCTCCCGTATGTCTTCTCTCCAAAGCATCGAAGACTAAGTCATGGTTATGGCATCGACGGTTATCTCATCTTAACTTTGACGCTATTAATCACTTGGCGAAAAACGAACTTGTTCGTGGTCTTCCCAAACAATCATTTCACAAGGATCATTTGTGTTCCGCGTGTACAATGGGGAAAAGCACTAAGAAATCATACAAACCCAAGACGGAAGACACCAACCAAGAGAAACTTTATCTTTTGCATATGGATCTTTGTGGGCCAATGCGTGTTGAAAGTCTTAGTGGCAAAAAGTACATCCTCGTCATTGTCGATGATTATTCTCGGTTTACATGGGTGAAATTCCTTAAAGCAAAAAATGAGGCACCTAAATTCATCATCGGATTTCTCAAGATGATTCAAGTGCGTCTCAACACTACTGTCCGACGCATTCGTACAGATAATGGAACCGAATTTGTGAATAAAATCTTGCGTGATTATTATGAAGAAGTTGGCATTTCTCATGAAACATCTGTTGCTCGCACTCCACAACAAAACGGTGTCGTTGAAAGGCGAAATCGCACACTTATGGAAGCTGCTCGAACGATGTTAATTTACGCAAAAGCTCCATTGTTTTTATGGGCAGAAGCAGTATCTACAGCAGTGTACACCCAAAACCGGTCACTAATTCTTAAACGCCATGGTAAAACACCTTATGAGCTTCTCCATGGAAAAGTACCAGATTTATCATATCTTCATGTATTTGGTTCTCTATGCTATCCAAATAATGATGGTGACAATTTGGGAAAACTTCAACCAAAGGCTGATATTGGTATTTTCATTGGTTACGCACCCGCAAAGAAGGCATACCGAATCTACAACCGTAACTCTCGCAAGATCCTCGAGACTATGAATGTTGATTTTGATGAGCTGACATCAATGGCTTCTGAGCAAAGCAGCTCTGAACCCGCCCTTCATGAAATGGGACCCAGTAACATTAGCTCTGGTCTTGTCCCAAACAACCCTACTTCATCATCATTTACACCACCTACTAGGAAGGAATGGGATACGTTGTTTCAACCATTCTTTGATGAATTCTTTACTCCTCCCAGTATTGTCGCTCCAGAACCTGAGGTAATAGCTCCGGTAACCGAAGTTGTCGCTCCAGCAACCGAAGCACAATCTGATACATCTACACCTACAATTGGTCAAGATATACCTTCGACAAGTAATTCTCAACCAACACATGTTTCAACTACCCATGTCATGCCTATTGATGATGAAGAGGATGATGATGATCACGATTTGGAATTCTCTCAAATGCGTGAACTTCCATTCTTTGGTATACCAATTCCCGACCCTAATCAAGCCGGGTCGTCCACCTCAGAGGAAGCTCCTACTATAGTTTACTCCAATCCACGGATTCGTGAACATGACAGCAAGTAGACAAAGGATCATCCTATAGATTCTATTATTGGTGACCCTAATCATCCAGTATCCACACGAAGTCAGCTACAAGAAAGTGTAATGTTTTGTCACTTTGATGCTTTACTCACTGAAGTTGAACCTAAGACACGGCAACAAGCTTTTACTCAATCCTGTTGGATAGAAGCTATGCAAGAAGAACTTAATGAATTTATACGTCTTGAAGTATGGGAACTTGTCCCATGCCCGGATCAAGTGCAGTTACTCACTTTGAAATGGGTTTACAAGGTGAAACTCGATGAGTTAGGCGGAATATTGAAGAACAAAGCTAGACTAGTAGTTCGTGGATACAAGCAATTATTGGGCATCGACTTTATGGAATCCTTTGCACCTGTTGCCCGTTTGGAAGCTATTCGACTATTCCTCGCTTATGCAACCCATATGAATATGATCGTCTATCAAATGGATGTGAAGACGGCATTTCTTAATGGTGAACTCAAGGAAGAGGTCTATGTTCAACAACCGGATGGTTTTGTGAATCCTAATTATGCTAATCATGTGTACAAGCTTAAGAAGGCTCTCTATGGGTTGAAGCAAGCTCCTCGCGCATGGTATGATCTTTTGTCACAATTCCTCATTACGCAAGGCTTCGCTAAAGGCAAGGTGGATCCCACGCTGTTCATTCAGAAACGAGGTAAAGATATGATTATGGTACAAATATATGTTGATGATATTATATTTGCAGCCTCGACCCAAACCTTATCAGATGAGTTTGGGAAACTCATGTCTTCCAAGTTTAAGATGTCAATGATGGGCAAGGTATCATTCTTCTTAGGTCTTCAGATATCTCAGAGTCCCAGAGGCATCTTTATCAATCAATCCAAGTATGCCCTTGAATCGCTAAAGAAGTATAAGATGGAATCTTGTGATCCCGTGGATACTCCAATGGTGGAACGAACTAAGCTTGATGTAGATCCTCATGGAGTTGCTGTTGATCCGACACTTTATCGTGGAATGATCGGTACTCTTCTGTATATCACAGCCAGTCGACCTGATCTTCAGATTGCTATATCTATGTGTGCCAGGTATCAAACTAGGCCTACTGAGTTACACTTAGCTACTGTTAAAAGGATCTATCGATATCTTAAAGGAACCATTAATCGGGGACTTTGGTATTCGAAGGACTCTTCTATTGCACTAATGGCATATGCAGATGCGAATCACGCGGGTTGTCAAGATACAAGGCGTAGCACGAGTGGAACTTTGCAACTACTAGGAGATCGACTAATCAGTTGGGCATCGAAAAGGCAGAAAAGCGCTGCAATTTCAAGTATGGAAGCAGAATACATAGCTATGTCCGGTTGCTGTGCTCAAATTCTTTGGATGAGATCGCAATTAACCGACTATGGTCTAGGTTTCAACAAAATTCCGATGTACTGTAACAACAAGAGTGCAATTGCCTTATGCTGCAACAATGTTCAATTCTCCCGGTCTAAGCATATTGACATTCACTACCACTTCATCAAGGAGCAAGTGGAAAATGGAGTAATAGAGCTTTACTTTGTCCGATCTGAGTATCAATTGGCGGATATTTTCACGAAGGCTTTAGATCGCGCTCGAATTGAATTTTTGGCCGACAAGCTAGGAATGAGAACTTTCTCGCCTGAGACTCTAAAGGAACTGGCAGATGAAGCGAAAGAATAGTGGTGGTAAAACTATTCTCCGTATCCTTGGTGATCATTTATATATATTGTTTATATTTTATCCACAAAAGCAAAATATAAAAATATAAAACCATATAAACACCATAAAAATTGAAAAATTCATAAAAATCCAAAAATCCAAAAATATTTTTACTTTATTTTTCAAAGGCATGTCTTTTGGTACGATAACATTTACGGCCTTAGAAATGTTGATTAATATCGACACGGCGCCATAAATAGAGTTCGTACAAAAGTTGTAAATATTTCATAAAACATGCCTATATGGCTTGTAGTTATTTCAGACTGCAACCCGGTTTTCATATTAAAGTCAAGTATTTCTTATGAAAACTTTGGCTCACAACGGGAATTAATTTTCTCGGGCAAGGTTTACTTTAAAACCTTGTAAGGGATCAAGTTTACTTTATAACTTGGTCTAACACAAATCTATGTACGCCTCAGTGCATTTATTTGTTGAAACAAGAGAAGACTTGTTTTTATGAAGCTATCATCTCTACAACCATGCTATCTACAATTGGTATCTACATACTCGACGATGCGACTACTCAACCGACGACTACAACTCTTTCAATAGAACACGAGTCAACAATTGAGGGGGAGCAATTGTCAAGCATTCAGAATCTTCGATGCCGAACGTGCCAAGTTCACAAGTTGGTGTCAAGACAACAATACCAATCGTACACGTGGTGTCAAGAGATGAATTCAGACGTGACGAGGCGACCAACATATGCTGACAAGAATCATTTGATCTTATCATATGATGTTCTCATCAATCAGGTCCAACCTTGTCAATTCTTTTTTAATATGGTGAATATGTAATCATGTTAAAAATCGGTATCATATCTCATGCGTTTGATATCATGAAGATAAAATGGACTTGCATTTTTCTTCCCAAAACCTTTGTTAAAACTTCATTAAATCAATTGATATTAAAAACATCGATTGGGTTAATATTTTTAATATGGGGGAGAAAATGTGATTTAATATGGGATATTATCACATATGGTTTCACTTAATGTGCTGGCTCATCCCGACATATGCGAAATGTTTTCGAATATCGTGGCATATGTTAAGGGGGAGCAAAACGGATTTGCATATCAAAATGGATTTTCATGGTGACATATACTTACCCAAAACCCATTTATTTCACGACGATGAAGATTGTGGTGACATAAGGATGGAAGGATAGGTTAAGTCCTATGATTCTTCCAGAACCGGAGGAATCTTCCCAAGGACATTCCATAGCTAGAAATAGTAGTTCTTAGGAAAGATGGAGAAAGATTGTGAACGTAGCTGAATGCTGACCAAGTACTTAAGCTAGCACTCGAACAATCACTACAAGGTGCTAGTTATGACGTATTGGTAAGCATTGAAGGGGTTGAAGAATGAAAAAGAATTGTAAAGATAAAGGGTGTAAAGAAAGAAGCCCTCCTTACAACTTAGGCAGAAACCGGGTCAACTCATATGCTATTGAGATCATTTTAATGATGCTTGATATTGAAGATAAGACATCATGGACCCAGTGATGCAATGCACAACCCATCCCAGCTAACTCAGATATCTCTCAAAAGGTATTTGTTTTAATCACACGGAGACAACACGTTATCTATTGATTTATTCACTCCGAATAAATTGGTATTGAAATGGTGGCACTCCTCTCCAGCCTCCGATCACTAAAATCCAAAATGCACGATCGAGTCTAGAGCCATTTGAGATCATCAAATATCTCATTAGGACACACTTTCATAATTCCTTGCTTCTTCACACACTGTGAAAAGTTAGAAAGATTTTAAGAGTCCTACGCAAAATCTTCATGATCTTGCCTGAACATCCGAGTAATACGAAAGTATTTACAATGAAGATGGAAATCCTTCTTGAGCGAATATCAAAAAGCTCATGGTAGGTGACTTGTGCGATTCTTTATGAATCAAACTTATGATAACTGGAAAGCAACAGCTGTTTTATTCTTAATTGAATTTAAACACGTTCCAGGCCTCTACGCAATATCTTAGTGATCTTGCCAGAACACTCAGAGTGATAGCTTAGTGTTCACAGTGATGAGTGGAAATCCTTCTAGTGTTAACCTAAAACAGCACTTGGTAGGTAACTTGCAAGATTCTATACGAATCAAGCTTGTGACAACTGGAAAGCAACGATGGTTCGGTTCTTAATTGAATTTCACTTGTTCCAGGAACATGAATTGACGGCTTCAAATCATGCGGATATTATTATCTAAATGATTCACTCTTTATGTTCGCAGTCAGCTTTGGATGGTCGAATAAAGAGAACGGGTTTACCCGCGAAATCCTATCAAGAAGTTACTTAATTGAAACTATCCGTCATGGGTACGATATCTAATATCGTCCAACGGTCTTCACCGACCGGAGGTAAAATGCTACCGAATTAGAATGAAATGTTCAAAGCCATTTCGTTCATGTCTACTTATGTTGCGGCATTTGAAGACGGTGGCGTTGCGGAATCCAAGAAGAAGTCGTCCCCGCATGCTGCACTTAATATCTCATTTAATTCAAGAAAGCCTAAAAGTTAAGTCTTCCATTGTATCAAAATCTGAAGCTTCCAAGAATTACGAAGGTATAAGTATGTGGGACATGGCGTCACGAAGAGGCAAAGATCACAAGTGATGGATGCACGAGATCAAGGCAAGAGATTAATGCTCAAGACTGATATCAAAGATCACATCAGCATGTTCACCAGAAAAGAAAAACAAAAGAAAGACGAAGACTACGAGCTCAAGACAAGCATAGTATGCTAGGTTTATTTAATTATTGTAACTTGGGTAATGCCCTTGTTTGGAGTGACCTCCCTTAGGGGGAGATTGTTGGAAATACGTTTTACGTATTAAGAAGGTTCGGTCACTCCAACGATAGTCCATGTAATAGCTCGTAGTTTAGTTAACTTTCTTTATTTATCAAACAATAACAAGCCTAGCCTACAACATGTGTAGGCCGGCCCAAAAGTAAGCCCAAGCCCATGACAAGGGCTTGGGTATATAAACCCTCTCCTTAGATGAAGAGGGTGGTGTGGTTAATCATTTTTCACATAGTTTACTCTTGTTTCTCTCTCTAGAATTGTGTTTAATCCATCATCTCTCTATCTCTTTCTCCCTCTAAAAACATAAGCAAGATTTACACTTTTACATATCCTACCATCCTTATGTCACCACAATCTTCATCGTCGTGAAATAAATAGGTTTTGGGTAAGTATAAATCACCATGAAATCCATTTTTGATATGCAAATCCATTTTGCTCCCCCTTAACATATGCCACGATATTCGAAAACATTTCGCATATGTCGGGATGAGCCAGCACATTAAGTCAAACCATTTGTGAAAATATCCCATATTAAATCACATTTTCTCCCCCATATTAAAAATATTAACCCAATCGATGTTTTTAATATCAATTGATTTAATGAAGTTTTAACAAAGGTTTTGGGAAAAAAATGCAAGTCCATTTTATCTTCATGATATCAAACGTATGAGATATGATACCGATTTGTAACATGATCACATATTCACCATATTAGAAAAGAATTGACAAGATTGGACCTGATTGATGAGAACATCGTATGATAAGATCAAATGGTTCTTGTCAGCATATGTTGGTCACCTCGTCACGTCTGAAGTCATCTCTTGACACCACGTCTACGATTGGTATTGTTGTCTTGACACCAATTAGTGAACTTGGCACGTTCGGCATCGAAGAGTCTGAATGCTTGACAATTCTCCCCCTCAATTGTTGACCCGTGTTCTATTGAAAGAGCTGTAGTCTTCGTTTGAGTAGTCGCATCATCGAGTATGTAGATACCAATTGTAGATTGCTATGGTTGTAGAGATGATAGCTTCATAAAAACAAGACTTCTCTTGTTTTAACAAATAAATGCACTGAAAAGTACATAGATTTGTGTTAGACCAAGTTATAAAGTAAACTTGATCCCTTATAAGGTTTTAAAGTAAACCTTGCCCGAGAAAATTAATCCCCGTTGTGAGCCAAAGCTTTCATAAGAAATACTTGACTTTAATGTGAAAACCGGGTTGCAGTCTGAAATAACTACAAGCCATTTAGGCATGTTTTATGAAATATTTACAACTTTTGTACAAACTCTATTTATGGCGCCGTGTCAATATTAATCAACATTTCTAAGGCCATAAATATTATCATACCAAAAGACATGCCTTTGAAAAAATAAAGTAAAAATATTTTTGGATTTTTCGTAATTTTTCAATTTTTATGGTTTTTATATGGTTTTATATTTTTGTATTTTGCTTTTGTGGATAAAAATATAAACAATATATATAGATGATCACCAAGGATACGGAGAATAGTTTTACCAAGACTATTCTTTCGCTTCATCTGCTAGTTCCTTTAGAGTCTCAGGCGAGAAGGTTCTCATTCCTAGCTTGTCGGCCAAAAATTCAATTCGAGCTCGATCTAAAGCCTTCGTGAAAATATCTGCCCATTGATACTCAGATCGGACAAATTAAAGCTCGATTACTCCATTTTCCACTTGCTCCTTGATGAAATGGTAGCGAATGTCAATATTCTTCGACCGGGAGAATTGAACATTGTTGCAGCATAAGGCAATTGCACTCTTGTTGTCGCAGTACATCGGAATTTTGTTGAAACCTAGACCATAGTCGGTTAATTGAAATCTCATCCAAAGAATTTGAGCACAGCAACCGGATATAGCTATGTATTCTGCTTCCTTACTTGAAATTGCAGCGCTTTTCTGCCTTTTCGATGCCCAACTGATTAGTCGATCTCCTAGTAGTTGCAAAGTTCCACTCGTTCTACGCCTTGTATCCTGACTACCCGCGTGATCCGCATCTGCATATGCCATAAGTGCAATCGAAGAGTCCTTTGAATACCAAAGTCCCCGATTAATGGTTCCTTTAAGATATCGAAAGATCCGTTTCACAGTAGCCAAGTGTAACTCAGTAGGCCGAGTTTGATACCGAGCACACATACATATAGCAAACTGAAGATCATGTCGACTAGCTGTTATATACAGAAGAGTACCGATCATTCCACGATAAAGTGTTAGATCAACGGCAACTCCATGTGGATCTGCATCAAGCTTAGTTCGTTCCACCATTGGAGTATCCGAGGGGTCGTAAGATTCCATCTTATACTTCTTTAGCGATTCAAGGGCATACTTGGATTGATTGATAAAGATGCCTCTGAGACTCTGAGATATCTGAAAACCTAAGAAGAATGATACCTTGCCCATCATTGACATCTTAAACTTGGAATACATGAGTGTCCCAAACTCGTCAGATAAGGTTTGGGTCGAGGCTGCAAATATAATATCATCAACATATATTTGTACCATAATCATATCTTTACCTCGTTTCTGAATGAACAACGTGGGATCCACCTTGCCTTTAGCGAAGCCTTGTGAAATGAGGAATTGTGACAAAAGATCATACCATGCGTGGGGAGCTTGCTTCAACCCATAGAGAGCCTTCTTAAGCTTGTACACATGATTAGGATAATTACGATTCACAAAACCATCCGGCTGTTGAACATAGACCTCTTCCTTGATTTCACCATTGAGAAATGCCGTCTTCACATCCATCTGATAGACGATCATATTCATATGGGCTGCATAAGCGAGGAATAGTCTAATAGCTTCCAAACGTGCAATAGGTGCAAAGGATTCCATAAAGTCGATGCCCAAAAATTTCTTGTATCCACGAGCTACTAGTCGAGCTTTGTTCTTCAATATTCCGCCTAACTCATCGAGTTTCACCTTGTAAACCCATTTCAAAGTGAGTAACTGCACTTGATTCGGGCATGGGACAAGTTCCCATACTTCAAGACGTATTAATTCATTAAGTTCTTCTTGCATAGCTTCTATCCAACATGATTGAGTAAAAGCTTGTTGCCATGTCTTAGGTTCAACTTCAGTGAGAAAAGCATCAAAGTGACAAAACATTGCACTTTCTTGTAACTGACTTCGTGTGGATACCGGACGATTAGGGTCACCAATAATAGAATCTATAGGATGATCCTTTGTCCACTTGATGTCATGTTCACAAATCCGTGGATTGGAGTAAACCGTAGACGGAGATTCCTCTGAGGTGGACGACCCGGCTTGATTAGGGTCAGGAATAGGTACACCAAAGAATGGAAGTTCACGCATTTGAGCGAATTCCAAATCGTGATCATCATCATCATCCTCTTCATCATCAATAGGCATGACATGGGTAGTTGAAACAGGTGTTGGTTGAGAATTACTTGTTGTAGGTATATCTTGACCAATTGTAGGTGCAGATGTGTCTGATTGTGCAACGGTTGCTGGAGCGACAACTTCGGTTACCGGAGCTATTACCTCAGGTTCTGGAGCAACAATAGTTGGAGGAATAAAGAATTCATCAAAGAACGGTTGAAACAACGTATCCCATTCAGTCCTAGAAGGTGGTGTAAATGATGATGAAGTAGGGTTATTTGGGACAAGACCAGAATTAATGTTACTGGGTCCCATTTCATGAAGTGCGGGTTCAGAGCTGCTTTGCTCAGAAGCCATTGCTGTCAGCTCATCAAAAACAACATTCATAGTTTCGAGGATCTTGTGAGAGTTACGGTTGTAGATTCGGTATGCCTTCTTTGCGGGTGCGTAACCAATAAAAATACCAATATTAGCCTTTGGTTGAAGTTTTCCCAAATTGTTACCATCATTATTTGGATAGCAAAGAGAACCAAATACACGAAGATATGATAAATCTGGTACTTTTCCATGGAGAAGCTCATAAGGTGTTTTACCATGGCGTTTACGAATTAGTGACCGGTTTTGGGTGTACACTGCTGTAGATACTGATTCTGCCCATAAAAACAATGGAGCCTTTGCGTAAATTAACATCGTTCGAGCAGCTTCCATAAGTGTGCGATTTCGCCTTTCAACGACACCGTTTTATTGTGGAGTGCGTGCAACGGATGTTTCATGAGAGATGCCAACTTCTTCATAATAGTCACGCAAGATTTGATTCACAAATTTGGTTCCATTATCTATACGAATGCGTCGGACAGTAGTGTTGATACGCACTTGAATCATCTTGAGAAATCCGATGATGAATTTAGGTGCCTCATTTTTTGCTTTAAGAAATTTCACCCATGTAAACTGTAACACCCCCAAATTTCGGGTCATAGCAGCGGAAGGGTCATTGGGTGTTACTATCATGGTTCAACCTCAATATCATAGAAAACACCTCAAAATGAGTCGTTTTAACAAAACATACATCCATTCTTTTGTTAAAAAATAAAACGGTTCACACAAGGTCCCAAATAGTTTTAAAGTTTACACAACCAACCAAACAATAGAAGTTTCTTAGAATGGACATAGTTTAGTAAAGCGGGCCAAAACATTTTAATTTAGCAAGCTGCGTGAAACCGCCTTCCTTGAGTGCCTTCTTCATGGACCTGAGATAAAACATGCTATAAAGTCAACAAAAATGTTGAGTGAATCTATAGAGTTTAAATTAAATAAATGAACACAAGTATTCTGAATAAACCTTCCGTAGTTGACAATCATGTGGATCAGACATAATTATCGTTGTTATTTCATAAGTCTCGTGAAATTGAACGTTAACATATATTATTTCAGCCCAACACACCTAGCCAAGTGCGTATATTTCTCTTATACAATTGCATCCGATGTTTCATTACTAGTGCATCACAACACCACGCGATAGCTAGTCGCGACCGGACTGGGTGTCACCCCGATAGATCTATCCATAGTATTAGCGTTCCTTTCGATTAACAATTCACGATTCATGGGTCTTTAAGGCTAAACAAACTTATATAACAACTTTCATCTAAGCATACAATCGGGTCCTTTGTATTCAATTTTAAAAGAATGAGGGTTTACCACAACTTCTCGTTGTACCCTTCATTTATATAATGTTTTTCCAATAATAAGGGTTTCCACAACTTCTCGTCGTACCCCTTTTATTTTAATAAAACAAGCATGTTATCCCCCTCGCGGGTTTTATAAAACAAGTAAACATGTAAAGCGAGGCTATAGACTCACCTTGATACGATAGTAGAAATGTGACGATCGCCGACGATTTGTGATGCCCGTTAAACACGAAGACCGCAACCTACCAAATAAGGTGCGTTCGTTAATAAACGACTCAAGTATATTTAATACTTAAATAATATGAAAGTCAATTTCAAATGACCATGAAAATCCCGAAAAATAACAAAAATATAAGTGTACTTCTATACCCTTTTATTCAACACTTATACATTTAAAACACTTGCGCCCTCGACATTGACCCGTCATAAGACGCCAAGTCAACGCAAGTCAAACCATCATTTTTACTTCCCTCGGACCAGTAACTAAGTCATTTATATAATGACTTAATACTCGAGTAAGTCACTATGTCCAATAGTGAATACTCAACTCACGCCATACAAGTATTGAACTACGTGTCCAAAATACCAATCAGCATGTACACTCCAAATGTATACACCAATCTAACCTATCTAGACATGTCCGATTTCGACGAAACTTGGTGACAAACTCACACATAATATGAATAAGACTCAGTTTAAATTTCATTCAAAAATATTACTTCTAAGACCTTCTGCCCGACACACCTTCGTGTTGCAAAAACCGGACAGTTTTACGCCTTTGACTTGTAAAACCATTTTGACTTATCTAAACCATTCCGTTTGCAAAACCGGCACTCGGGTTTGAAAATAGACTCATGACCTGAGGTTTATCAACTTACCACAGCCCTTGAACACTTTTAAAACTCATTTTATAGTCCCCGAGATTCGTTCCAAATATCGACAACAATTTTCGGATTGTGCCGATACCCGTCTCCCGGTACACAAATACTAAAAGTAGCATAACTTTTCGCTCGTAATGAGTTAGAAGCTCTACTTTAGCTCAAATCGAAGCTAATGAAATTCTCTACGACCCTATCTTATTAGTTTACCAAGTTTACCACAGTAACAATTTCAAAAACGGACTTAAAGTTACTGCCTAAAATAGCCTATCTAAAAATCATACCAAAACAATTTTTCGACCCATTCCAACAATTCCTATAGTCCTAATATGATCCTAATATCACAATAACACATCTAATTAACTCATAACATTCTCAAATTTAATCTTACAAAAATTAAATATATAAAAATCTTACATGCAACCAAAACCCACTATGAATATAATAATATTAACACCATTCACCACCATAAAAATGGATCAAACTTGATGTTCATCATCAAAAATAAAAAATAAAATTTAGTGAATGCATGTAGAAGAAAATTATACCAATGTGAAGCTAATCAAATTTCCAAGATGGGTCTTGTTTTAGTTTTTGAAGAATCAAAGTAGAAAATCAAAAATCTTGAGGGATTGTAGGTGAGGGGTGGACGGTTTGGAGAGAAAAAGGAGAGAGAGATTTGAGTTTTTGGTTTAAAATGAATTTTTAATAAAATGTGTTAGTGGAATTTTAAAATAAGTAGTGGGGTGAGGGTACTTTTTGTCAAAAGTGCATTCTTTTGGTCCTATGTTGTAAGTAAATAGTTTACAAGGTAGGAAATGTAAATTGTACATTTTAAAAATATTTACGGGGCTCGGGTTTCGTAAAAATACTTTTCGAAAGTTAAAACGCTTCATAAAAATAATAGTAAAGCTTCGACACGACTTAAAACGTAATTAAATCGAAAACGTCGAAAATATACAATATCGAGACAATCGATAATAAAACGTAAATTTTTGGGCATCCGTCGGTATCGCGATCACTAATAGTTATCCTCATTCGTTAAAACGTAAAATGCGAGAAATAAGGATTAAATATAATAAAAATCATTTTCATGATTATTTGAGAATATAATATCGATACCTAACATATTCCTTGTCGGTTTTCATCTAATCGACATTCTTACGCTAGTTTCAAGTCATAACCTTCTCGGTTAGTCGATAAATTAAAATTCTCATTAAAGTAAACACGTAATACATAATAGTCGAGATTAAAATAACGACCTTAAATTGACGGGTTGTCACATCATCCCCACCAAATTAGGATCTTCGCCCTCGAAGATCAACTTGCGTTCTTGCCCGATCGCTTGTTGAAATCAAAGAGATGAGGGTAATTCTTCCACATTTGGTCTTCTCGTTCCCAAGTAAACTCCGGTCCTCTTCGAGAGTTCCATCGAACTTTGACGATAGGTATTCGGCTTTGCTTCAGTTGCTTGACCTCACGATCCATGATCTCGACTGGTTCTTCAATAAAATGCAACTTTTTATCAACCTTAACCTCGTCTAACGGTATAATGAGTTCTTCATCGGATAAACACTTCTTCAGATTCGACACGTGAAAAGTGTTATGAATCCCATACAGTTCTTGTGGTAGTTCAAGTTGGTATGCCACGGGTCCTACTCTAGATGTAACCTTGAATGGTCTGATATAACGAGGACTTAACTTCCCACGTTTTCCAAATCGTACAACACCTTTCCATGGTGATACCTTTAGCATAACCTTATCTCCCACGTTAAACTCCAATGGTTTTCTTCTCACATCCGCATAACTCTTCTGTCGGCTTCGAGCAGACAACAACCTATTCTTAATTTGCACAATCATATCCGTCGTCTCCCTAATCAAATCTGGTCCAGTGAGTTGGGCATCACCAACCTCACTCCAGCTAACGGGTGATCTACATTTTCTCCCATACAGTGCTTCAAAAGGTGCAGCTTTAATACTCGCGTGATAACTGTTATTGTACGAGAATTCGGCCAAATGTAAGTGCTTATCCCAGCTACTTCCAAAGTCTATCACACAAGCACGTAGCATATCCTCCAAAGTTTGGATTGTTCTTTCGCTTTGCCCATCAGTTTGTGGATGATAGGCTGTGCTCATATCCAAATTGGTTCCTAACGACTTTTGAAGTGATCTCCAAAATCCAGAAGCAAAACGACTATCTCTATCGGAAATGATTGAAATAGGAACACCATGCTTGCACACGATTTCTTTCAGATAAATATCGGCGAGTTTCTCCAATCCGAACCTCTCGTTGATTGGAATAAAATGAGCGGATTTAGTTAAACGATCGACAATAACCCAAATTGCATCGAACCCAGACGGTGTCCTTGGGAGTTTTGTGATGAAGTCCATCGTAATTCGCTCCCATTTCCAGACTGGAATTTCAGGTTGGACAAGTAATCCTGACGGCTTCTGATATTCAGCTTTCACTTTTGCACATGTTAAGCATTTCGCGACGTATGTTGCAATATCAGCTTTCATATTCGGCCACCAGTATAACTTTTTCAAGTCTTGGTACATTTTGTCCGATCCAGGATGAATAGAATACTTGGACTTATGAGACTCCAACATAATCAAGTCTCTCAGTCCACCAAAGAATGGTAACCAAATTCGACCTCTCAAACATTTGATACCATCGGCTCGCGTCTCAAATGTTTCACCGTCTCCTCTAAATCTTTCGGCAGCAATATTTTCCCTCTTGCATGCTTCAACTTGTGCGTTCCGAATCTGCTCAGGTAAGTTATTATGAACTGTCACCACCAAAGCACGCACTCGAATCGGTTTCTCCCTTTCCTTTCGACTTAACGCATCAGCTACCACGTTCGCCTTTCCCGGATGATAACGAATTTCGCAGTCGTAATCACTCAATAGTTCAACCCATCGACGTTGCCTCATATTCAGCTCCTTTTGATCCAATATGTATTGTAGGCTTTTATGATCAGTGAATACTGTACACTTCGTACCATACAGATAATGTCTCCAAAGTCGCAGAGCAAAAACCACAGCGCCCAATTCCAAGTCATGGGTAGTGTAGTTCTCCTCATTCTTCCTTAATTGTCTAGAGGCATATGCGATCACCTTTTCACGTTGCATGAGAACAGCACCATATCCTCTGAGAGATGCATCGCAATAAACAACAAAATCTTCACTTCCTTCAGGTAACGATAAAATCGGCGCACTACAGAGTTTCATCTTCAGGGTTTGGAAAGCTTCTTCTTCATCATCGCCCCACACATACGGTTTATTCTTCTGAGTCAGCTTCGTTAATGGTTTCGATATCAAAGAGAATCCTTCAATAAACCTTCGGTAATAACCAACCAAACCTAGAAATTGTCGTACTTCAGTTGGAGTAGTCGGAGCACTCCAATTCTTGATGGCTTCGATCTTTGCAGGATCAACATGTACTCCACTTTTATCGACCACGTGCCCGAGAAATTGTATAGAATTAAGCCAAAAATCACACTTTGAGAACTTAGCGTATAACTTTTCGTTCTTCAACAAGTTCAAGATAATCCTTAAGTGTTCGGCATGCTCTTCATTGCTCTTGGAGTAGATTAGAATATCATCTATGAAAACGATCACGAATTTATCAAGATACGGCTTACAAATGCGATTCATTATATCCATGAATACAGCAGGTGCATTTGTCAACCAAAAGGCATAACCAGAAACTCATAATGACCATAACGAGTTCTAAACGCCGTAATAGGAATATCTTCCTCACGTATGCGAAGTTGATGGTAACCAGAACGAAGATCAATCTTGGAGAAAACACGAGAACCTTGAAGTTGATCGAATAAATCATCAATTCTTGGAAGCGGATAACGATTCTTGATCGTTAGCTTATTCAGCTCTCGGTAATCGATACACATACGAAACGAACCATCTTTCTTCTTAACGAATAAGACAGGAGCTCCCCAAGGTGACGAACTCGGTCGTATAAAACCTTTATCAGATAGCTCTTGCAATTGCACAGATAACTCCTTCAGCTCGGATGGGGCTAAACGATATGGCGCACGAGCCACGGGTGCAGCACCAGGAATTAGGTCAATTTGGAATTCTACTTGCCTTGGAGGAGGAAGTCCAGGCAAATCTTCCGGAAACACTTCAGGAAAGTCACGGATAACAGGTACATCTTCAGCACGTTTCTCCTTCGATTCTTTCTCCACTACTTTAGCTAGGAATAACTCACAGCCTCTTTCGATATACTTACGAGCCTTAATGCACGAAACGATTTTTAGTCGTGAATTACGTTGATCACCTTCGATAACCATGGTCTTGTCGTCCAAAGGAATCCTAACTTTCTTTTCTCCACACAAGATAGACGCGTTATACTTGGATAACCAATCCATTCCGATAATAACATCAAAACTTCCCAATTCAACAATCATCAAGTCTATCTTAAAAATACGGTTCAAGAGATTTAGAGAACATCCTAGGAGCGCACGATTGGTTCTCACTAATTTACCATCAGCTAGTTCTACCTCATAACTTGCGTCTAATTCGACCGGTTTAATATCAATTAAGGCACTAAAACTTGTAGACACAAAGCTTTTGTCCGCACCAGAATCAAATAAAGCTGTAGCATAACGGTTGTTCAGTAAAAACGTACCAGTGACAACTTTCGGGTTTTGCTTCGCTTCGGCTTCTCCCAACTGATAAGCTTTTCCTTGGTTATCTCCACCACGTGCATTCTTTGGAGGTTGAGGGCATTGGTTCCTCATGTGTCCTTTACCTTGGCAGTTAAAGCACGTCACTCCCTTCTTTCCTGGTCCCCAACAGTCTTCAGTCTTGTGACCTAACTTGTTGCACTTTCCACACTTAGCACATTCACCAGTATGAGACTTCTTGCAGCGTTGACATCTGGTTCCCTTATCAGCAGTTGCAGCTTCAGTCATCGCATTAGCATTACCCCTCCTTCGGTTTTGATTTCTGTTGTGAGATTGACGGTTATCACCACGATCATCACTGTCATTTTCAGCTCTTCTTTTGTTGCCTTCAGAAACACCATCAGCCTTGTCTTGGATGATTTGACCCATTAGTTGGTAGGCCATACGAACAGCTTCATCAATGTTGGCAGGTTTAGATGAGGTCACATCCCTACGGATGTTGGTAGATAAGCCTCGAATATACTGCTCCACCTTCAAGTATCCTGGGTTAACTTTGTTCGGACAAAGTAGAGCAAGTTCATGGAATCTGTTTGTGTATCCATCGATGTCGGTACCCTTCAGTCTCAGCTGATATAATTCCTGTTCTAACCTTTGAATAACACTCCTTGGACAGAATTCCTCAGTCATCCACCCTCTTACTTCCACCCAAGGTGTAGCGTAAGCAGCATCCATACCCATTGATGCCATTCTTCCATTCCACCAAGTTAATGCTTGCCCTTGAAGAGTAGCAGAGGCAAACATCACTTTATCTCCTTCCTCACTTCCACTAAATCGAAACACGGATTCTAATTTCTCAAACCATTGCATTAACCCAACAGCGCCTTCAGTACCCTTAAAAGTTGGAGGTTTGCATTTCATGAACGAGGTATAATTGCACTTCTTGTTTTCAGGAATCACCGGTCTATCAGCATTACCAGTTCCAGCACCAGCATTGCCAGCTCCAGTATTACCAGTTCCAGTAGCGCCAGTTCCAGTAGCGCCAGTTCCTGTAGCGCCAGCTCCAGTAGCGCCAGCTCCAGTAGCACCAGTTCCAGTAGCGCCAGCTCCAGTAGCGCCAGCTCCAGTAGCACCAGTTCCAGTAGCGCTAGCTCCAGTATCGCCAGCTCCACCAGATCCACCAGCTCCACCGGATCCACCAGCTCCACCAGATCCACTAGCTCCACCAGATCCACCGGCTCCATTATTCAAGTTTGCCATAAATGCATTCATAGATATCTGAAATTGATCAGCTACTATAGCACGTAACTGAGTCTCAGTCAACTGTTTTGGCGGCATGATCCTGTTACACAATTCACATCAAAATGAGTATTCATTCAACGCTTGTGATAACAAAACATGAATAACACAGAATAAGAATAGATAGATGAAAAGAAACAAGAATGGATGATAGAACGAAGAATAGAATTTAGACAAGGAACGAAGATTCGCGAGGAATGAGTCAAAAGACAGGGATTTCTATTGTGACAATCAGCGTCGTTTGTAAATCACGTATTAGTATTATAATAATCAAATATTAGACATTTATAAGTAAATGAAATTTCATTATGCTTTAAGCATAATTAATAATTAAATATGTATAACATATATATATACTTTGCTTGTTCTCGTCCATTGGCAACTCGGAGGTTTCGCTTGCAGATGTTATAGTCAAAAGATTTCAAAATTTTATTTTTGGAAATTCTTTTCGTTCTCTATAACTTGAGCTCTGATGCCAATCTGTAACACCCCCAAATTTCGGGTCATAGCAGCGGAAGGGTCATTGGGTGTTACTATCATGGTTCAACCTCAATATCATAGAAAACGCCTCAAAATGAGTCGTTTTAACAAAACATACATCCATTCTTTTGTTAAAAAATAAAACGGTTCACATAAGGTCCCAAATAGTTTTAAAGTTTACACAACCAACCAAACAATAGAAGTTTCTTAGAATGGACATAGTTTAGTAAAGCGGGCCAAAACATTTTAATTTAGCAAGCTGCGTGAAACCGCCTTCCTTGAGTGCCTTCTTCATGGACCTGAGATAAAACATGCTATAAAGTCAACAAAAATGTTGAGTGAATCTATAGAGTTTAAATTAAATAAATGAACACAAGTATTCTGAATAAACCTTCCGTAGTTGACAATCATGTGGATCAGACATAATTATCGTTGTTATTTCATAAGTCTCGTGAAATTGAACGTTAACATATATTATTTCAGCCCAACACACCTAGCCAAGTGCGTATATTTCTCTTATACAATTGCATCCGATGTTTCATTACTAGTGCATCACAACACCACGCGATAGCTAGTCGCGACCGGACTGGGTGTCACCCCGATAGATCTATCCATAGTATTAGCGTTCCTTTCGATTAACAATTCACGATTCATGGGTCTTTAAGGCTAAACAAACTTATATAACAACTTTCATCTAAGCATACAATCGGGTCCTTTGTATTCAATTTTAAAAGAATGAGGGTTTACCACAACTTCTCGTTGTACCCTTCATTTATATAATGTTTTTCCAATAATAAGGGTTTCCACAACTTCTCGTCGTACCCCTTTTATTTTAATAAAACAAGCATGTTATCCCCCTCGCGGGTTTTATAAAACAAGTAAACATGTAAAGCGAGGCTATAGACTCACCTTGATACGATAGTAGAAATGTGACGATCGCCGACGATTTGTGATGCCCGTTAAACACGAAGACCGCAACCTACCAAATAAGGTGCGTTCGTTAATAAACGACTCAAGTATATTTAATACTTTAATAATATGAAAGTCAATTTCAAATGACCATGAAAATCCCGAAAAATAACAAAAATATAAGTGTACTTCTATACCCTTTTATTCAACACTTATACATTTAAAACACTTGCGCCCTCGACATTGACACGTCATAAGACGCCAAGTCAACGCAAGTCAAACCATCATTTTTACTTCCCTCGGACCAGTAACTAAGTCATTTATATAATGACTTAATACTCGAGTAAGTCACTATGTCCAATAGTGAATACTCAACTCACGCCATACAAGTATTGAACTACGTGTCCAAAATACCAATCAGCATGTACACTCCAAATGTACACACCAATCTAACCTATCTAGACATGTCCGATTTCGACGAAACTTGGTGACAAACTCACACATAATATGAATAAGACTCAGTTTAAATTTCATTCAAAAATATTACTTCTAAGACCTTCTGCCCGACACACCTTCGTGTTGCAAAAACCGGACAGTTTTACGCCTTTGACTTGTAAAACCATTTTGACTTATCTAAACCATTCCGTTTGCAAAACCGGCACTCGGGTTTGAAAATAGACTCATGACCTGAGGTTTATCAACTTACCACAGCCCTTGAACACTTTTAAAACTCATTTTATAGTCCCCGAGATTCGTTCCAAATATCGACAACAATTTTCGGATTGTGCCGATACCCGTCTCCCGGTACACAAATACTAAAAGTAGCATAACTTTTCGCTCGTAATGAGTTAGAAGCTCTACTTTAGCTCAAATCGAAGCTAATGAAATTCTTTACGACCCTATCTTATTAGTTTACCAAGTTTACCACAGTAACAATTTCAAAAACGGACTTAAAGTTACTGCCTAAAATAGCCTATCTAAAAATCATACCAAAACAATTTTTCGACCCATTCCAACAATTCCTATAGTCCTAATATGATCCTAATATCACAATAACACATCTAATTAACTCATAACATTCTCAAATTTAATCTTACAAAAATTAAATATATAAAAATCTTACATGCAACCAAAACCCACTATGAATATAATAATATTAACACCATTCACCACCATAAAAATGGATCAAACTTGATGTTCATCATCAAAAATTAAAAATAAAATTTAGTGAATGCATGTAGAAGAAAATTATACCAATGTGAAGCTAATCAAATTTCCAAGATGGGTCTTGTTTTAGTTTTTGAAGAATCAAAGTAGAAAATCAAAAATCTTGAGGGATTGTAGGTGAGGGGTGGACGGTTTGGAGAGAAAAAGGAGAGAGAGATTTGAGTTTTTGGTTTAAAATGAATTTTTAATAAAATGTGTTAGTGGAATTTTAAAATAAGTAGTGGGGTGAGGGTACTTTTTGTCAAAAGTGCATTCTTTTGGTCCTATGTTGTAAGTAAATAGTTTACAAGGTAGGAAATGTAAATTGTACATTTTAAAAATATTTACGGGGCTCGGGTTTCGTAAAAATACTTTTCGAAAGTTAAAACGCTTCATAAAAATAATAGTAAAGCTTCGACACGACTTAAAACGTAATTAAATCGAAAACGTCGAAAATATACAATATCGAGACAATCGATAATAAAACGTAAATTTTTGGGCATCCGTCGGTATCGCGATCACTAATAGTTATCGTCATTCGTTAAAACGTAAAATGCGAGAAATAAGGATTAAATATAATAAAAATCATTTTCATGATTATTTGAGAATATAATATCGATACCTAACATATTCCTTGTCGGTTTTCATCTAATCGACATTCTTACGCTAGTTTCAAGTCATAACCTTCTCGGTTAGTCGATAAATTAAAATTCTCATTAAAGTAAACACGTAATACGTAATAGTCGAGATTAAAATAACGAACTTAAATTGACGGGTTGTCACATAAACCGAGAGTAATCATCGACAATGACGAGGATCTACTTTTTGCCACTAAGACTTTTAACACGCATTGGCCCACAAAGATCCATATGCAACAGATAAAGTTTCTCTTGGTTGGTGTCTTTAGTCTTGGGTTTGTAAGACTTCTTAGTGCTTTTCCCCATTGTACACGCGGAACACAAATGATCCTTGTGAAATGATAGTTTAGGAAGACCACGAACAAGTTCGTTTTTGGCCAAGTGATTAATAGCGTCAAAGTTAAGATGAGATAACTGTCGATGCCATAACCATGACTTAGTCTTCGATGCTTTGGAGAGACAAAGTATACAAATTATTCCCTCGAGTACCTTTCAATAAATCAACCTCTTCCAAATTATGAATGAAGCAGGTATGCTCTCGAAAAGCAACTTCTAGGTTTGCATCACAAAATTGTCCCACAGAAAATAAGTTGTGACCAAGACCTTCCACGTAATACACTCTTGAAATTATAACATTCCCAATATGATATTCACCGTAACCCATTATCTTTTCAATATGATCATTTCCAAATCGAACCGTACCAAGAAACTTGCTGACAAAATTTCTGAGCTGAGAGCGATCTCCGGTCATATGCTTGGAACAACCAGAGTCCAAATACCAGAGAACAATTTGGACCACCTGTTTTCAACATCAACAGTAGACAATGCATTGGAAACTATTGGTTCCGGAGTGTTAGCAGATACAGATAAAATATTATCAGAATTGCTAACATTTTTGTGACCCTTAGATTTCCTACGTTTTCTAATGTGATTCTTAGCACTAACAGGTTTTACTGTTCCAACTTTCTTAGGTTTTGGATTATTCGCGGGCACTACAGTGGGAGTAGACCTATTTAAAGGGCACTTGGTTCCTACGGTAGTGTCGGTGTTACTAGTTAAAGGACACGCTTGTGTTTTGGTAGCCTTGGTACTCCTAGTTAAAGGGCACGCTTTCTTCGCTGTAGTGGGAGTGATCCTAGTTAAAGGGCACGCATTTCCTACTATAGTGAAATTTCTACCAGTGGGGCGCCACATCCAACCAACTTGGGTTAACACTTTCCCAGTCGGTTTCCATTCTAATCCATTTTTCCGGGCATAAATCTCATTCACATGGTCAATAAGGCAAGAATCATGACGACTAGAAAACATACATTCATTCCAATTCCAACATTTTAAACTAGAATTCACACTAGGCTTAGAACGCTGCACAACCGCAGAGCCTTTAGGTTTAGCTACATGATTCTTTTTATTCAAAACAGAAATAACATTCCTAGGATGGGCTTCTACTTTCTTCTTCACTTGACTACTAGATGGGGGCAAGATCCTATCATTCTTCTTGTTTCTCTTAAGCTTAGATCTTTGAGCCTTAGTAGTGGTGCTTACTCATGTAGAAGGCAACACGGGAATATTAGAAGCTGGTTTTGATTCCGCCTTATCTTTAGTGACCAAAGTTTGAGATGGTTTATTCCTAGGGCCCTTGTTAAGTGGTGTGACGGCTATAAGGTTCCTTTTGATTGCACTAGAGGACGATGCTGAGAGTGGCTGCGTTATCCACAACATTCTTACCTTTTAGAGTACGAAGTGTTTCCTTTAACTCAGCCAAGACCAGATTCTTACCACAAATTTGTTCCCTCAAATCAGATATTTCCACCGACTTTCGATTCAATTGTTTAATCAATGATTGATTCTGTGCAGTGGTATCAACACATGCGGGCTTTACTGAATCGAAAAGTCGTGTATTTTTTTGTTTTAAGTTATCATCCTTTGGACAAAATCTTGGAAACTCGATTATCTAGATCCAGTTTAAAATTCTCAGCGGCCTCAAGTACATTCACACAGTTAAGCTCCTTAGATTTCTCTATTTCTATCGACAGAGATGTAGCAACTTTGTCACTTGGCCGACGCTGTTTTGATTGTAAATTCATTTGAAAATTCTTTTCAAAGTTTGCATCATCGATATTAACACCTTCGAATGACGTTTCAAAGATTTCTTGAATAAATTGTTTCTTGCATTCAAGCGAAATACAATGTGTTTGAATCTCATCAAAACGTTTTGAAAGCGAAGAATATGAGTCTTGAAGCTTTAAAAATCAGAGTCAGATTCGGGACGATTACTATCTACCACATTATCCACAGATTCAACATTATGCACAATAGAATCATTATCAACACTTTTATTCACACAGACAGAAACTATATCATGAGACATCACTTGCTTCAGAAGCAGATCATTTTGGCGTGAAACCCGTTCTATTTCAAGTAAACTGTTTTCATAGGCATCATCCATTTCATTGAAAACACGTCTAACTTCTTCTATTTCCAAAATCAAATCTTGATCAAGAGTACTAAGACAAGCTTTAACATTGTATACAAACGGAACAATTTCGTTTCGGAACGCAGCTCTAGTGTACTCAAAGTTCCATTCACCTTCCGTTATGGCCGAAGCCGTCGTACGTTCCAAAATGACCTTGTCAAAATTGGCTAAGTGTTGGTGTACCGCATTTAAGTTAACGGAGGCCTTACTTACCGGTGGAATTAACTTTGTTAAATCCATTTTAACAAGTGTAGGAGACGTACTAGGAAGGTTTTCATTTGACAAACTTTGGGGCACAAGAACTGTCAATTCAGCTAATTCCTTTTGTAAGCGAATGCGGGTCTTTTTAGACAATTGATCTTTGTTATACTTATCGTAATCAATCGTATGGAATTTTGAAAGCATTTTAGAATGAGTTTCATCCGCAAGTGATTGTGTCTCCTCAGTACTACAAACAAAAGGTGCTTCTTTCGATTTGCCAATTATGGTCATATCATAAAGACCGTGAATATATTCCCGAGCTTGTTTTGCATAACCGGGATTAGGTGGTAAATCTTGAAGACGTTTAAGTTCGAGTTCTTTAAATGATTTAGTTAAAAGATGAACCTTTTCTGTGGAAGCATATTGTTTTAAAAGCTGTTGTTCCTTGAATTTAAGAAGTTTGGTAGCATTAATTTCTGATTCAACCTTTTTAGACTCGAGAGTTTCGAAATCCATTTTAAGTTTCTGAAAATCATTGACAACCGACTCCTTTTCTTTTAATTCATTAGAAAGATTAGCTTTTAATGATTCTATTTCTTTCCAGTGTTCAATCTTTTCAAAACGAAATTGGTCAAATTCAGAACATGTTATTTTCTCTTCTTGAGCGACCATTTCAAAAGCTTTGACCTTTTCTTTATGCAACGCAAGCTCAACAGTTAGGGTGGAATTCGTATCTACAGATTGTCTGAGAGCCATATGCATTTGATCAATAATATGTTTAGGCACCATGACCAAATCATGTTGAGCATAAGATTCCATACCCGTCGTAGCATTTGGTTGCGGTTTACTCAAATGTGTAGGATTGGGTACCACATCATTTGAGTTACTAGTTCCCTAATGCTGTTCGAGGTTGTCATTTTCATGCCCAACTTGATGTTGGTTATCATCAATATTATTAGATGTGGTTGGTACCTCACTGACGACATCAGAACCGTAGTGAGAGAGATTAGCAACGAGAGCAACTTGGGCAGAGTGAATGTCATCACAATCCAAATCATATGCGTCAAGATCATCTGCTTGATAAGTTGCATTAGAAGTAGAAACGACTGCAATGACTTCAGTATCTGCTGCCCCTGGGTCTATAAGAAATGCTAACTCCTTTGAATCCAAAATCTTCCCCTTAGACTGAGCATCAACCAAATACATCTTCTCATGAAACCATGCATCATCCCTCCTCCTTTTCGGCTGAGTGCATTCCCTAGCCATATGACCTTGTCCTCGGCAATTGTAGCAAGTCACAACCCTCTTAGGACCAATAGGACTCCCATTTCCACTAGCTTGAGAATTCACAGCTTGATTGTTCCTAGTCCTTGTAGGAGGTCCATATGAATTTTGCCTTCCCTGAATAGGTTGCACTATTACTTGACCATCTTGAACAGTAGCTTGTTGTCGAGGATTTGAAGAGGTGCAGAGCTGATTGTTTGTTGGTGGAAATCCTCTAGTTGCAACAAGTTTTGACAAGTAGGCAGTGAGATGGTTTAGTACATCTGCTGGCGTATCATTTGGAGTAAAGACCGGTGCTTGGATTGATGGAAGTTCATTAGAGTAGAAAGCTTGTGCTGGTTGTGCTTCTAATGGAAAATATCCTTGCTGAGGAGTATAGCCCATTGGAGAGGTGTTGGCTTATGATGGTGATGTCTGATATGGTGGTTGCTGTGGAAAAGATTGTTGATGAACACTTTGTTGAAATGCTTGTTGTGGCATCACTAGTGGTGGATAAGATGGTTGCTGTGGTTGCTGATAGTTGTGTGGTGGTGTCTGCTGCAAGTATGATGGTTGCTGATAAGTATAAGCCATGTTTTGTTGAGAAGCATACATTGCAAGTGGATCATGAACTTGAGGTGTAGACAACCGAGCCTCGATCACATGGCATTCATGTTGTTGAAGAAAAGCTTGAAGTTGATCCACATTGGTGTTATGCAAGTCCTTAGCCAATTTAACATCCATCACGTATTTTTTCCATTCTGAAGGAAGAGTGTTCAAATACTTGGTGTTCAATTGAAAGGTAGGAATTGTCATGCCATAGATATTGAGCTCATTCAACAATAGGGTAAATCTCAGATAGTAATCATTGAGAGTCTCCCCTGGCACATAGGCAAACTTATCAAAAGTATCATAAAGCTTACACTCTCGTTCTTGTTTAGTTAACGAGGTGCCTTGCATGAGAACACGAATTCTATCCCATAACTCTTTGGCAACTTTATGTTTGCTGACGAGTTTGTAGACATCTGGAGGAAGGGCTTGGAGAATGATGTTTGTAGCATACTTATCACATTTGTCTTGAATCTTCATATCTCCAGTCAATTCACCCGTTGTGAGAGGATGAGTAGTTGTACCTTCCGTCACTGTACCATAATCTAATGGTCCATTGAGCACCGATGCCCAAATGAGATGTCCATTCTCCTTATTCAACATATAAAGTTCCATTCGGGAAGCCCATTCCTCATACATAGTCTTCACCAACATTGGTGGACGATTATCCGTACCCGAGAGAATGGACTTATCAGTAAGAGATGTGTACTCCATTTCAATAAGTTAAGATTTACAAACGTTGATCGATCAATGAAAGAAAGTAAATGTGTTTGTTGTTGTGAGTTGAAGTCGAGAAACAATGTTAAAATCCCCTAAAATATGTCCTCGATAAACCAAAAATTCCAAGTCAAATTTACACACGATTCGAAATTTTTGATGGAATAAATTTTGATTATCGGAATGTTGATCGGAATAATGATCGGAATATCAGTCGGAAAGCCGTTGGAATAAACCCTATCGGAATAACCTTGATCGGAATGTACCTAATCAGAATAAACCAAATCGGAATACCTTGATCGGAATACCAAATCTGAATACCTTGATCGGAATACCAAATCTGAATACCAAATCGGAATGTACCTAATCGGAATGCCAAATCGGAATACCTAATCGGAATACCTAATCGGAATACCTGATCGAAATGTACCCAAAATCAGAATCCCTAAACCCTATTCCGATTACACTGATCGGAATGTCCTATAAACCCTTTTCCGATGACCTGATCGGAATAATTCCCACTTTTCTCGGACAAAACTCAACCAATTCGTGATTTTAAGCCAAAAAATGATCAAAACACCCAAAAAATTTGTGTTTTTAGCCAAAGTAACTATACCAAATCCCTACCACAACTATGTAGAAGATTTGTATCAAGAAAAAACCATCAAAAACACAAAAAAAAATTTGGTTCGTGTAAAAATGGATCAAAATAGGCGTATGAATCAAGAACACAAACACATGAACAATACAATCATCCCATGGCTCTTGATACCATTTGTAGGATATGTAAATCTAGATTATGTTTTAGAGAGAGAAAGAGATAGAGAGATGGTGAGGACACACACACTTAGAGAGAGAAAGTGAAAGAAAAACACTTTTTCACTATGTGTAAAAATGAGGAACACACACCCTCTCCATCAAAAGAGAGGGTTTATATACCCAAGCCTTGTGATGGGCTTAGGCTTTCAATGTTGGGCCGGCCTACACATGTTGTAGGCTAGGCTTGACTTTGTTTGTTTAATAAATATATCTAGACTACGAGCTACAACTTAATATATTGTCGGAGTGACCGAATCTTCCTAAATACGTAAAAACGTATTTCCAACAGACTTAAATAAAATTAATTAAAACATGTACATGATTAATTTAATTTATACATGACTTAGGTTATTAATTTTATTGTTAATACATGAATTTTAACCTAAGTAAATTATCATTATATTTAGACTATATAATTAATGAATTATTAAAATCATGAGTTATAATTAATTAATTTACATGACTTAGGTTATATTATTAATAGATAATAATACATGTTTTAACCTAAGTGTTTTTACCTTTATTTAATTAAATCATGTTATATTTAATTAAATACTTTAACCTATAGTTTATTTAATTCACATGAAATAATTAATAAACTATACTATTTAATTACATGACTTAGAATATTAATTAGTAAACACATAAGCTTATATAATTAGCTTAATAATCCAACTTATTTCTATTTATGGAAACTTTCTATTTTTAGAAAATTATTTAATTAAGGCAGCTAATATATTTATGGAAACTTTCTATTTTTAGAAACTTATCTATTTTAAGCAGTAAATCTATTTTTGAAAACTTTCTATTTTTGGTAACTTTCTATTTTTGGAAACTTTCTATTTTTGGGAACTTTCTAATTTAGGAAACCTGCTATTTTTAGAAAGTTACTTATTATTACACAACAAGTATAATAATACAAGAAATACAAGTAATACTTAATCAGAATAAACAGAATACATGATAAACACATTATAAAACTTAAATCATTAAAACATGACATGAACATATAAAACAAGGTAAGACATGATATAAAACCAGTTACGTACTCAGTAATCAGATACTTATACACGTATGTATTTATGTAGCATTAGTGATACCGAAGTAGGACTCTCTTCTGTTCGTCTTCTTCGTTCACTGGACACAAGGTAAGGATTCTTCGTCCTTTCAGTATGGACATTCTTCCTTCTTAGGATTTCCAGTATGCAGCCAACTGTTTTCCCCAGTATATGTTTTATATGTTTTGAATTTCTTATGTTTAATTAGAATATCTAAAGCCATATACATGCATGACCAGTTTCACCTAGTTATGGAGGTACCATAACCATAACACTGGAGGCACTAGTGTTTTGACTTCACCACGGCGGAGTGATAACTCGTGGCGTCCCTTTCAGCTTCTGGCCATATTATTATTATCAGGTGGGGCGTATGGGTGCATCCTAGTTTACATGTTTTCAGCAGATTATTTAGTGTGAATGTGGTGTGTGCCTTGCATCCTTCATAAGGAGCTGATCCCTCCTACCCAAAACCAGTATATTAAATTAGAGGCAGCCCCTCTAATTTGCATGACGAGGTCACCCCTCCAAGTATTCATGCATGTTGATAATTCATGACCTATATTGGCTAAATGGTAAACATGTTAACCATTTTTTACAAGATAAACATAAGGCTTTTCAAACTATAAAACCAATTTTACTAAGATATAACCAGGTTATCCAGGACTTAGTCTTTTCCGCTGCTTTATGCTTATATGCTTATGTTATTCATGTTGTACTTGTATGTCCGTGCACTGAGTGTTATGCTCAGCCATTTTCCTTTTCATGTTCCGAAAACGACAGGTACTCAGGGACGCTCGTAGACTTTAAGCGTACGTACATATGGATTGGAAGCTTCCTAGCCTTCTTTACTTTATGCATTTCTTTATACTTTGATACTCATTTCCATGGACATTGTTTAGTCCTTTCATTTACAGTACTTATGTTTTTGTGTGATGAGTTCTACTTTTGGGGTACCGATGTTTGATCCGGTATTTCCTTTATGGTCATGTAATGTTTAGACATTTATCTTTGTATGCTTTGATGACACGCTAAAAAACGCGTGACATTCCATTTATCAAAATGGGGTGTTGCAAGTCCAATCCTCGTACATAGTCTTCTCCAACATTGATGGACGATTATCCGTACCCGAGAGGATGGACTTATCCGTAAGAGATGTGTACTCCATTTCGATAAGTTAAGATTTACAAACGTTGATCAAACAATGAGAGAAAGTAAATGTGTTTGTTGTCGTGTGTTGAAGTCGAGAAATTATGTTAAAATCCCCTAAAATTGTCTTCTTGAGAAACCAAAAATTCCACTGCAAAATTAATCACGACACGTTTTTCGAAAATCTTGAAATATTTCAATAATTCCGCAACATATAATTCCGCAAAGTGAAATGAAATAAGTCTGCAAAGTGAAATGAAATAATTCCGCAAAGTGAAATGAAATAATTTCTCAATATGTGGATTGATATGATTCCACAATGTGTGAATTGAAGTAATTTCGCAATGTGTGGTCACAATTCCGCAATCCTAAAAACTACAATTCTGCAATACTCAAAAGTCATCAATTCCACAATACTCAAAAGCTCAGGATTCCGCAATGAAACAAGGGATTTGATTCCGCAATACTAAAAGACCTTCAATTCCGCAATTGGATAGCTTATGATTCCGCAATCACTCGAAGTACAAGATTCCGCAATCATTGGAAGTATAAGATTCCGCAATCACTGGAAATACAAGATTCTACAATCCTATTTGGATTCAATTCCGCAAAACCTAAAGGGATTCGATTTTGCAATATTTAGAGAAATTCAATTCCGCAATTCTTGAGATTATTCAATTCCGCAATTATTGAAGGGATTCGATTCCGCAAAGTTTTGAAGGATTTAAATCCGCAATATATCACAAAATAATGCGAAATTGTACCAGTTTTTGCGAAATGATAAGAAAAACAAGGAATTCGGATTGTACTTATATATCTACGAATCTTGAAGCCAAATATGAAGCAAAATATGAATCCAAACACCCAAATATTTTGCGTTTCTGAGCGATCCAAGTAACCCAAATCACTAACACGGATATGTAGATGATATTGGTGAAGATCAAACCACAAAGAACACAAAAAAAATTTGGACGTGGGATTTAAGATAAAAAAACACACGAAATCTATATGAACAAACACATAAACAATACAATCATCCCATGGCTCTTGATACCATTTGTAGGATATTGTAAATCTTGCTTATGTTTAGAGAGAGAAAGAGATGGAATGATGGTGAGAACACACACAATTTTAGAGAGAGAAAGTGAAAGAGAAATACCTTCTACTATGTGAAATAATAAGTGAACCACACCCTCTCCATCTAAAGAGAGGGTTTATATACCAAGCCCATAAGATGGGCTTGGGCTTACAATATTGGGCTAGTCATACATAACATGGACTGGGCCTTTCCTTGTTAATTAATATAAAGATAACTAAACTACGAGCTACTACTTAATATATTGTCGGAGTGACCGAATCTTCCTAAATACGTAAAAACGTATTTCCAACAATAGTCGAGACTATTCACATCCGATTTGATGAATTACAAGAAATGGAACTTGAACAAAACAATTTAAGTCCTGATCCACAACGACAAATGACTTCCGTTCACAACCGCATGGAACTCGGAACTCAAGACCACAACAATGAAACGTCAAGTTCAAAGCTGGTTCAAGAAAATGTTCCTAGAGTAGACATGACAGTCAACACGACAATTGAAGAGTTGGAAATGTTATATGGACCAATGTATGATGAATATTTCACGGGGGAGAAACATGTTGTATCAAAGTCTTCCACTGTCACTCATGATAAGAATGATGATACCAATCATCGTCAACAAAAGGATACAACTTTATCTACTTCAACACGGGTTGCAGTAGATATACCTCCTCAGAATATCACATCAACAACCCTTGCTACAACATCCACAACTACTGTCACTAATCCAGAGAACACAAATCAAGCAGACTATGCATTAAATGACGATGACGACTTTATCAACCCATTCGGTACACCAGTACATGAAACTAGAGAGTCTTCTACTCGCCATGTTGATCCGTCAAATATGCATACGTTCTACCAACGACATCCTTCAACACATCATTGGACCCGAGATCATCCTTTGGTTCAAGTAATTGGAAACCCTTAACAGCCCGTTCGTACAAGATGACAGCTTGAAACCGATGGTGATGTTTGTATGTTTGCAGTCGCCGTGAGTACAACTGAACCAAAAAATATCAAAGAAGCCTTGGCAGATCATGCTTGGATTGAATCGATGACGGATGAACTTCAACAATTTGAAAGACTTAAAGTCTGGGAACTTGTTGACAGACCATACGATGTAATACCATTAAATCTTTGATGGATCTAGAAAAACAAGATGGGTGAAGAGAACACGATCATCAAGAATAAATCTAGGCTAGCGGCTAAAGGGTATGGCCAGAAAGAGGGCGTGGTACGAAGAGCTCTCGAAATTTCTGGTTTCCAAAGGTTTCTCAAAAGGTTCCATTGATCTAACTTTGTTCACTTATAAAAATGGGATGACATTTTACTTGTGCATATTTATGTTGATGACATTACAAACCAAAAACTTTCAAAATGGTTTGAAAAAGTAATGCACAACAAGTTTGAAATGTCTATGATGGGCGAACTAAAATTCTTTCTAGGAATTTAAGTTCACCAATCCCCAAGTGGTATCTTTATCAACCAAGCTAAGTATTGTCAAGAGATAATAAAAAAGCATGGTATGACCTCATGTGACCCCATTGGGACACCATTATCAACCACATCCCTAGATGCTAATTTGGAGGGAGATGCCATAGATCAAACGAGATATCGTTCCATGATTGGCTCCCTCATGTACTTAACAGCAAGCCGACCAGATATATCACATGCTACGTGTTATTGTGAACAATATCAAGCACGACCCACTGAAAAGCACCTCAAGGAGGTTAAACGAATCTTTCGGTACCTCAAGAATACCATTCACATGGGACTCTGGTATCCGAGGGAAACCGGTTTCTTTCTAATGGCCTATTCAGATTCTGATGATGCAGGGTGTCTTGATACACGAAAAAGTACTTCTAGTGGAACACAATTTCTAGGTTAAGATAAGCTTGTGGGATTGTCTTCCAAGAAGCAGGATTGCACGTCACTTTCATCAGCTGAAGCGGAGTATGTGTCTCTATCTGCGTGTTGAGCTCAAGTTCTTTGGATGAGAACACAACTCACGGATTATGGCTTCCACTTTGATAGAGTACCTATGTACTGTGACTCAAAGTCTGGCATTGCCATCTCCTGCAATCCGGTACAACATTCCCGCACGAAGGACATTGATGTCAGATATCTTTTCATTAAGGAACAAGTTAAAAGGGGTATCGTTGAACTATACTTTGTTGGAACTGATTACCAATTTACTGACTTGTTTACAAAAGCTCTTTCGAAAGAGAGGTTTGCGTATCTAGTTAGGAAAAGTGGTACGAGATGTTTGACTCCAGCAGAACTGGAGATTCTGGCAAAGAAGCTTGCTTGATTCATCTATCAAACATCTACCTGTAAATATTAATGAAAAAGGAAAATACAAAATTTAAAAATCTTTGAAAATCCAGAAATACTCTTCTCGACATGTCTTTCAGTATCGATAATATGGACGTACCTAGAAATGTCGCTCAATAACGACACAGATGTGTACATAAAGCTCGAATGAAAGTTGTAAATATTTTTCAAAACATGTCATTTCTACTTTTTATATAGGAAATTGTCTCTTTTGGACAATATTTCCAACAACGGGTAGAGCAATCTATCTTGGGTTGAGCTTGTCACAAAACATTCAACGTTTTGAGCTCAACACAATGGCTTGTAATCACTTTCAGATTGCAACCCGGATCGATATTCACGGGGGAGTGTACAATTTAGTGCCCTTACCCCCAGCAAAAGAAATGATATCTTCTTACACTTGGGTGGATTCGTCAAGATATTCAAAAGTCTATGAACTCAATTTAATGCTTTAGAAGAAACTTTTCGCCAAAAAGAATTGATTTTTCAAAAACCGTTGAACACAAATTTTTCAAGATTTTTCAATGATATTCAAAATCTTTCAAAAATTGTGTGTTCAACAACTCCTATCCTCAAAAGTTTAATGTGGATCATATCCTCGTAATGACAATTCCATTGGATCAATTTTTGAGGGGGAGCGTTCCAAAATCATGCTAAGTTCGATACATTTTTCTCCCGAAAGTTTTCAAGACCATTTTTTCAAAATATATTTTAATAAAATTTGTTATCTCTAATATCAAACGATTTTATATATTAGAGATAGTGAGAGAAAATTTGATTAAAATGTGATCTAAAGACTCAAGCACTCATGGTTACGATCAAATACCTACAACATCTTTAATTCACGACGTTATTGGTGTCAAAAGGGTGGTTAGGTTTAAGTCCTATGATCCAACCAGAACCGGAGGGATCTTCCCAGGGACAATCCAATAGATTATTATAAGTCATTAGGAAAGATGGAGTAGAATATTGATGAGACTGCTTTTATACATAGTCTCATCGTCCAAAGTGGTCTTAAAATGCATAAAATATCATGAAATATGCCAAATATATGCTTGTGTTTGTTCCATGTGTATTTTAGGTACGGATATAGAGAAAATGGCAAAAGATCACAAGAAACAAGCAAAAACGAACACGGGAAATGAAGCCACACAATGAACCAAGCCCTAGAGTTGATTTTCCAAGAATAACCCTTGAAGAATTGAAGATTGTACAAGAAGGGTCCTCCAATATTGAAGAATTTACACTTTAAACCCTTGTTTATTCAGAATTACAAGTTTGGTCCTTAAAGTTTGTCAAATTGCAAAAGGACCCTCCACTATGAAGAATTGGCAAGAATGGTCCCTCATAAATGAAGACTTGTCATTTTTAGTCCTCCAAGAAGTCAACAATACAAGTCAAGACCATGAAGAATGAATATATGTCCAAAACAACCCTTGAAGAATCATCAAATTACAAGAAATACCCTTGAAATACTTTTACAAAAATTTTTGGGGCAAAAGTGTGAAAAAGGAAACTTCATTATAAAGGGAATTTCAGTTTTAGCTGATTAAAATGCAAATGAAAGGAGAAACAAAGACAAGGGGGAAAATCTGCCAAGACACCAAACTTACATAGACCAGTGACAACATGCCACGTGCCCCACTACCACTTTTTAACCAATCACATGCCATCCCTTTTCCATGTCACAATCCCACTCAGACGGTTTTAATAACTAAATTACTTAGTTACATAAACACGCGCTAAACATAAATTCAAACACAAAACCAGATTAAAACATCCACTATTCATCCTATAAACAAGATTAGGGGTTTGTTTAATACTTGGAATTAAACCCTAATTCTTTCTAGAATTATGATTAAGGGTCTCTTAATCATAACCCAACTCATAAACACGCCACATCATCACCCAAGAACTCACATGATAAGTCCACTGCTACACTTTTGAGGAAGAAGCCCGAATTGTGCCAGCAAATTAACCATCCATATTGAAGCTTACATTTTAAGCTTCCTTTGAGCCATTGATCATAATTGGACCAGCTATGAACTCCACAAACGTCCAAGATAACTTCACATGTTCAAGACAAAATTCAAACTACAAGGGCATTTCAGGGACTTCACCAACTAGGGTTTATGTTATTTTTCAGCTTTCTTAGTCTCATTGTAGCCTATATAAGGCATAGGACTCACAACATTAGTTTTTGCTCTTGGTTTTTCCTTGTTCAACTTTCTGTAAATCCTACTTTCAATTTTATGAAATAGAGTTTGAATGTGTTGAAGAAATCCAAGTGCCATCTTTATTGTATGCTTGTTATTGATTAAAGTTTGTGAATTTGAAGTTTCAAAACCTGTTTTCAAAGCTTGTGCAAGAGATTGCAAAGTTTTCTAAAAGCTTATATTTTTCTAAGTCCTTTGTTCAAACCCTTGGAATTTTTGGGTCAAAGATTGATCACATCACCCTGATAAGGAGCTTATCAAGGTGAGGTGAGATCTTGGCTTGGGGATAATCAAGGATTGGGGTAAAAAAGCTTAAATTAATCAACTTTTTCAATTTTTTCTTTTTTCATATAAACTGCTTGTTCTAACCTTGCTACTCTTAGCAGCTATTTGGAAGCTTGTGCCTTGCTAAGCTAGGCACATAAGCTCAAAAATTCGTGAGTGAGGATGTACATTCATGAGGTTTGAGTCTACTTACCAAAAATCTGTTAAAAAGTGATATTTTGTAATTTTGTGTTCTGCTGTTGTAAGTGTTGTTCTTGTGGCTTGAATCTGCTTAATACTGCATGATATTGTTGTTATGATGCTAGATTAGGCTTAGGTAAACATGTTATACACTTTTACTTGTTTAAATCTTGGATTGAAAAAGTTAAGGGGTGTTAAGGTTTACTGGGTTTAAGCTTGCAACTTGAATTTGAGTTAGGGTTTTAGGTTTTTAAGTGCTTGTATCTGATATTTACTTAGTTGTGTGTTATTATCTGCAAGTTTTGAGCTTTTAAACATCAAATCCTACATTGTGCTATATCTTGCTTATTTTTGACTATTTTGACCTAAAATCTTGGAAACACCTAGAGTGTATGCATGTTTAGGGCTAACAAGTGTTTAAACAAAGTTTATATAACCTGTTTAGGAGATTTGAGGGTTTGAATTTGGACGTGTGGTCAAGTACATCAGCAAAGTGCATTTTCTGTTTGTTCATTGTTCATTAGTAACTTTCTTAGCTTGAATCTTTGTCTAAACCTTGAATCAGTGTATGAAACCATTTGATTTATGTTCATTTGAATTTATTTAAGATTTTGTGTGCATTTGGTTCAATTTGGTTGGCTTAATCTTGCTAAATCTGCTTATTTTGTTGAAAATTGCTTATGTTTATATATGTGCTAGATCTGTATGCTTTTTGATTAAGCTATATCAATTGGCCTGTTGTTCTTGTGATTTTGTGATTGTTATTGACTCCTTATAACCCACTGGTTATAAGGGTGCCTTGGTGTTCTTTGATTCCAACAAAAATCCACAAAAGACAAAAAGTCAAGATAGTCAAGAAGTGGCAACTTTTCCCACTGGTGGACACCCAAAACTAGCCGCTGCTAGTGTTAATTTTCAGTCAGCTTATTCATAAGCTATTCTAGCTTATCCGGACTTGCAACAACTTTATTTTTGTAATCGATCTTCCTTATTTGACCCATTTGACTAATCTGGAGCTTTTTAGGGTTTGACTTTTAGGTTTGACTAGAAAACCAACTAAGTTAACTTTTACATAAAGTGCTTATTGCTTATTCTAGCTTATTCATTGTGCTTTTTGGAAATCTTTTTGATTATTAAGCTTAGTTTTGTCATTTGACACCTTTTGCAACAAGAATCAGCCCTTGAATTGGTCTAGAACTCAAAAACGATTATTTTGTCGTTTTCTGTAGAGAGCTTTTGCTTATTTCAGGCTTATTTCTTGGGCTTATTCAAAAATTCTTTTTACAAACAGCTTAATTAGGTCAAGAGAAGATTGTGTGTCAAATTTCAACTTATGGCATCAGCTTATAGCTTAATGGGCCAAAAAGCCCATTAAGAATAAGCTGTTTTGAAATAAGCTATGATAAGCTCACTTTCAGCTTTTGGGCCTTTGAAATTTTGTGTTTAAAATTGAATTTTAAGCTTCACTGGAAGTTTTGGACCGTTTTTGTGGACTTTTTCTTATTGGGACAAATTTAAGCCCATTAAGGGACTGTTTGGGTATTTGGCCCATTTGGAGGCCCATTAGGGGTACTTTTGTCATTTCAAGTTTATTTCTGTTTTATTTAGATTAAAATAAACTAGTTTGTAACTTTTTACAATTTTTTTATAAATTTTGGATTTTTAATATTATTTTATTATTATTTTATTATTAAAAATTAAATTTAAAATTTTTGCAACTTTTTCATTTTTCCTAGGTTAAAAAAATTAAGTTAGGAATTTTAAAACTTTTTTTCTTGTCATTTAATTAATTTTTAGAATTATTTTAATATTTTTAGAGTTTTTAATCATTTTTAAATATTTTTAACTAATTTTAAATTTTACAAAAATATTTTTTAGTCTAATTAAGTCATTTTAGAGGTTTATAAGTTGAAAAATCTCATTTTGGGCTTTTTGTTAATTAAATTGATTTTGTGGGCTTTAATTAGCATTAAAAAATTAATATTGAATTAAATAAAAGGTTTGAGTGATTTTTGATTTTTTGTAAACTCTAATTACATTTTTTAGAATTTATTGCAATTTTCTAGGAATTTTTAGGTTAATTTTTAAATTTCATCATATTTTACAGTTTTACGTGCACGACTTTTCGTCTTAGTGTAATTTAGAATCGTAACCGTCATCCTTTTCTCTTTTCTTTTCTCATAATCATAATCACAATATTTAATCATCTCTTTACATAACACACTAGCCTCCTTGAGAACGAACTCACTCATTGGGTCATTTGTGCACGATTCTCCTAAATCGTCGTACTTACCCTCATTACGCTCTTTTTCCTAAAAGACGTATTACTACCACTATCATTTTGGCGCCGCTGCCGGGGAGGCGTGTTGTGTTTTTATTTGACCAATTGTTGTTTTTTAATTATCCATAAATATAATTGTGTTAGTAGAACTCTAATAATACGTATTATCGGTTTTTCGTTTTTGTGTGAATATTATTACTATACTGTATACGTAAAACAATAAATTCACAAGTACTCCAAAAGTGTGAAAACAAGACCTTGATTCGGGATTTCATCACTCAATCATTGTATTTGAATCTCAAACAAATAAAAAAAGGCAAAATAGATAATTACTTTCGTGAAGCTTAATTTTGAAAAACACAAACTATAAGGTGGGTGTTATAAAATACACCCTAAAGAAAAAGGCTCTTAAGTGCTTTGCGCCACCTCGTTTCTCCGCATTCTTGTGCGTGTTTAGATAAAAAGGGCTAATCGAGGGTTTGCCAACCAAATTATTATCTACGTATCTATATTTTCTTGGTTTCAATTGATTAAACCTTCTTGAACGTTTTGGTGTTCCACCAACGTTCTAAAGTCATCGAAGGCGTTCACTTCACGTGATCGTTTCCATTCCTTGAGGATCCTTTAATCGAGAGGTTTGATTTGAGGAGAGATTTGTAGATTTTTGTCTACGTAATACATCACCAAAATCCAAAAAAAGTAAAAACAATTAAAAACACAAAAAAATTGAAAAAGTTAAAAACACCCAAAAGAATCTTCTTTGCTCATCCCCACGTTGTACGTGACGTTTATGCAAACTCGCAACCAAGCTAGACGTGCACGTAAATGAAGAAACCGAAAGGAAACCACACCTAACCTTTCAAGTGAAGAATCTCCTATTGACGAACCTATCGTAGAACAAGAAGCAACCATGGCTAATCGTACTATGAGGAGTTACTTCAAGCACCCACTGAGGTTTATGGAGAGGCTATTGTGATTCCCATCATCCTTACGGAGAATTTTGAAGTTAAGACGGGTTTGTTGTCGATGATCCAAAACAACAAATTCCATGGTGATGAAAAGGACAACCCGCACAACCATGTCCGCCAATTCAATCGTCTTACCGCCACTTGCAAGTTTAAGGACGTTGCTAACGACTCGATTAAGATGATGCTTTTTCCGTATTCCTTAGCGGGGCCCGCTAAAATTTGGTTAGAGAAAGAGCCACCCAATTCTATATTGACGTGGAAGGATCTCGTTTCGAAGTTCGTGAACCAATTTTTCCCGCCTTCTAAGACTACGCATTTGAAAAAAGAGATTTCAAAATATTCACAAGAGTTTAATGAGAGTTTTTCTACGGATTGGAATCGGTTTAAGGAAATGTTGCACGAGTGTCCTCATCATGGTTTTTCCGACTTGCAACAAATTGACACGTTTTACAATGGATTGAACGATCATAAGAGAGATTATCTTAATGCCGCCGCGGGTGGTAATTTTTTGTGTAAAACGGTCGAGGAAGCGTTGTTGATCATTGAGAATAGGTCTAAGGTCTATAGTCCTCGTAGCACATCGAGTGTTCGTAAGGCTTCGTCTTTGGCTTCACCTTCATTGTCTCATACCATCGATGCTTGCCAAATTGAGGCAAATTTGGAGAACAAAATCTTTGATAAGCTTAAGGGTCTTTTGATCGAATTTAAAGTTGGTGAACAAAGTACTCCCGCAACGGCTAAAGCGGTTGAGGTTTCTTGCATGTATTGTGGTGGAGGTCATGATTTCTCCGAGTGCATTACCAACGGTGGTAACAATTCTGTTAGCCTCAAAATATTGAGTCAAACAAGAATGTTCGGTCATAGGTTTATATTGTAATATTTATTAGAACGTTGTAATAGTCAGTTAAAATAGTCGTGACATTACGGGCTTGATGGTTAGCTTAAAAGGCCTCTTTCAAGGTACTAAGCATTTATTTAAACCCGGCCCAAAACATATATAGTCCATTAGAGAGCCCGCATATGGGTGGACTATATAATCACCCTCCTTGCATGTTAGGAGGGTGGATGTTCTCATTTTTCTTAATCTAATTTCACAAAGTTTTTCCACCTTCTCTCTACTTTATCTCACTACTTTCTCTCTCTAGAAATCTTCATTCTTTTCATCTATTTTCTATTAATCAACCATGATGAAGTGAATAAATTAGGGAACAACAATTGGTATCAATCGCCACGGGGTAGATTGTGTTTAGTTGTTGCGTTTAGTTATTGATTCGGTTGATTTATCTTCAAAATCATCTCAAATTATTTTTTTTAGCGTTTTCGGATTCTAAATCTTGAGATAAATCACTTACATAGATTTGGTAGGGATTTGGTTAAGTTTTTTGTGGTTAAAATCGCGAGTTTTTGGGGTGTTTGGATTGGTTTTAAGGTACGGGTTGAAGAACAGTGAGTCGTCTTGGCCAAACAATCTTCGGAAAGGGGTTTTTGGTTATTCCGAAAATCAAGTTTCTGAAAAGGGTTTTGAGATTCCGAAGATTGGCATTTTTTCGAAAATAAGTTAAGCTTTTATTCCGAAGATATGTGGTTATTCCGAAGAATTATCCGAAGATAAGTAGAGATTCCGAGAAAAAGTCATTTTTCCGAAAATCATTCATCCGAAGATTACTTGGTTTCCCGAAAAATCCATTTATTCCGAAGAAGTGTACTTATTCCGAAAAAGTGTGCTTATCCGAAAATTGTGAGTTTATCCAAAGATAGGCGTTTATTCCGAAAAAGTGAGTTATTCCGAAAATCACTTTATCCGAAGAAATTCAGTTTATCCGAAGATTTTAATTATTCCGAAAAAGGTGGTTTATCCGAATATTTCAGCTTTTTCCGAAAATTTCACTTATTCCGAAGAACCCAATATTCCGAAGAAGAATCTATTCCGAAGAAGAGCTATTATTCCGAAGAAGGTATTTTTCCGAAATTTTCACATTTATCCGAAAAAGACCTACTTATCCGAATTTATCCATTTTTTCGAAAAACTTCATTTATCCGAAATTCACCATTATCCCGAAGAAGGGTCATTTATCCGAAAATCAGCACTTATTCCGAAAAACACCATTTTTACGAGATTTTCACATTTATCCGAAAAACACCATTTTTCCGAGATTTTCACATTTATCCGAAATAGATCCATTTATCCGAATATATACCAATATTCTGAAAATTGGAATTTTTACAAAAGTGAAGACAATTTTTAGGGGATTTTAACATTTTTCATCGACAACAACAATCACACCGCATATACTAAAGATCCTTTTCACTTCAACAATTTTTTTTTCAACATGGATTCTACTCAAGAGTATCGTGTGACAAACAACAACATCATGGTGGCGGGTAACAAAGAGAGACCACCAATGCTTGTGACTGGTAGATATGCACAATGGCAATCACGATTCCTTCGATATCTTGACACAAAACCTAATGGTGATGTTCTTCGACGTTGCATCAAAGAAGGACCCTATAGTCTCACAATAATCACCATTCCTGCAATTCCATCAACCGACCCGACGACCGGTTCCGATGAGCAAACAGTTGAGGAAACATATGAGAACACTTCAAAAGAGAAACGTGCTTGGATTGATGCAAAGAAAGAAGCAATCTATTTGATTCTAAGTGGGACTGGGGATGATATTTACTCAACGGTTGATGCATGCTCTACTGCTAAAGAGATGTGGTTTGCCATTGAACACTTGCAACAAGGTGAACCACTTAACAAGCAAGATGTCAAAACTAACTTGTTTTGGAACTTTGGTAAGTTTACTTCATTGGATGGGGAATCAATTGATTCATATTACTCAAGGTTCTACAAGATGATGAATGACATGAAAAGAAACAATTTGCAAGTCTCCACCATGCAAGTCAATGTGCAATTTCTACAGCAACTTCAACCTGAGTGGACACAGTTCGTAACTTAGGTGAAACAACAGAGTAAGATAGACGAGGTTAGCTATCACACGCTCTTTGACATTTTGAAACAATTTCAAAATGAGGCGAATGAACTTCGAGCTGGAAGGATAGCAAAGACTGCTAATCCACTTGCTTTGGTGTCTACCACTCAACACGTTCAAGATCATCGCTCTCGTGCTCCAAAGTCATACTCCACTACATCATCCTCACCAAGGTACTCCACTACATCCTCCTCACCAAGATACTCCACTTCATCTAAGTATTCTTCTCCCACACGATCACGTGACAAAGAACCAAGAGCACCATCACCATCACTTGAGCCATCATCTAAAGAGGACAGTGATGAAGAACTAGCTCAGAAGGATAGGGAAATGAAGCAACGAATTGCTTTCATTAAGAAGACCTACAAGAAAATATTCAAACCCACCAACAACAATCTTCGAACATCATCAAATACAAGGAATCATTATGTTGAGAGTCCTCGAAGGTATGACACACGTCAACGTGATGAAAGTCCTCATAGGTATGATCGACGTAATCCAACACATGTTGAGGGTTCTGCACGGTATGATCGACAAACTGCTAAGTATGATACTCAGAGGATTGCTACTGCTGTTGGGAATAGGGAAACTGTTGGTACTCTAGTGGTTCAGCAAAGTGGGATTCAGTGATTTAATTGTCACGGCTATGGGCATATGTCAAAGGAATGTAGGAATCCGAAACGGGTTAGGGACTCTGGCTATCATAAGGAAAAGATGCTGCTTTGCAAGAAGATGGAAGCTGGGGTTAAACTGTCGGCTGAGGAAGGAGCAATGCTTGATGATACTGATGATGAAGCCTCTTATCAAGAACTTGAAGCACATTACTCGTACATGGCAAATGTTGAAGAAGTTCTCAACGTCACTGAAGATGACAATGGTCCTATCTTTCACACTGAGCCAATCGATAAGGTACACACTGAAGAGGAATATAATGTGTTTGGTAATATTCATGAGCATTCTGAGCTACCCAAAGCCATTAATGTCACATGTATGATGAAAACAGTTGATAGCAATACCACACCCGATTCATCAGACATGTGCAATAATGAGTCTGAGGATGATCAACATGCAAATGAGTATGATGATGACGAGGAGCGTATTGTGCTTGCTAACTTAATTGCTTCTTTACAAAAAGATGTCAAAGAAACTAGAAAGAGTCAAAAGCGATTAATGAAGGCAAACGCTACGCTCACTCAAAATTTTGAAGAATGCAAAGCTGCTCTAATTAAATCTAGTGAGACCATTGATAGCTATAGAGCTCAGCTTCTTCAAAAGACCAATGAGATTGAGGGGTACAAAGGGTGTTTAATTAATGTCAAAAAGGACGATTTTCAACAAAAGTATAACGAAACTCTTAAGCTTCTAGAACAAGAGAAACGTAATTACAACACCTCTTTGAGTACTGAACGTCACAAAACGTATCTTGTTACCACTAAAGTTAATGAGCTAACTCAAGTAAATGGTTTTCTTCAAGAGGATAAAACTAAACTTGTTAATGAAAAGAAAGTTGTGGTTGAAAAGATGGAAAATGATTTCAAAACTAAACAAGCGAATGACATCGACAAAATGGTGGAACTTGAAACTCAACTTGATTTTTACAAGAAAAATGTTTACAAAACAAATCAATCAATTCAAACAATGAGAATGTTGGCACCTCGTTCGTTTTTCAAGGATAGACCTAGTTTTGCAAATCCTAAGTACCTTGAGCAAGCTCAATCTGAGAATCAGCACTTATATCTTGATGAGTCCCAATGGACCGATCTTGATTGTCTTGTTGTTAGGCCCGATAATGAAGAGACACACGATTCGGAAGAAGAGAGTAGACCAAAAGTTAATAAAGAATTTGTTAAACCATATAATTATGCTTATGAAAACAGTCTTTATGGTCTTTTCAAACCGAAAACACAAAAAACTTGTAAGCAAATATTTTTCGAATGTGAACAAATAAGAATTAAATGGAGACAAGCTTTTGCCACTAAGAAAACTAATGTTTCAAAATTTGTTGACTATTTGCCATATAAAGCTTCTGTAAGCAAGAGTAAGCAAGCACTTAGTATTCTCAAGAGTAACATTGAAAATTTCAAAAAGGTTGTTGATGATGACTGTAAAAAACTTGAACTTTCGAAAGGAGACAAAGAAATTCCTCACGATATAACTGTGCTTGTGAAAAGTATTTTGATTCCGCTTGTGGAAAGAACGCAAAAACATATTTTGGAATTTGAAACACTAATTAAGCAAGAAATGTTTGTGTAACACCAGTGAAAGTGCCGTATGATGCTAAGTTATTGTCTCAAGAGTTGTTCAGTATGAGCATCTCTCTTAAGTTGCGACTCACTTGTGGATGTGATATCCCGAGCCCAACGTCATTTATTTAATCCTATTTTACGAATATTTTTGAAATTTTTAAGAAATTTCGTTTGTTATATATTTGACGGTTTAAGTTGAAACCGACGTTTACGGTCGTAATTTAACGTTTGACGATTTAAGAAGAACCGATAACGACTACGATACCGACGGATGCCCAAAACTTACATTTTATTATCGATTGATCGATATTTGAATTTTTCGAGATTTTATTTTTATTACGTGTTAAGTCGAGTCGGAACCATGTGTATATTCGTTTTGTGTGCGTTTGAACCATTTAAAAGTATTTTGAGGAAGCCGGGACGAAACCCGACTCTCGTAAATTTATAAAAACTTACTAGGTACCATTTTTGCCATCTTTAAAAGTTATTTTTCAACAAAGGCCAAAAGAAAACTAATATTACACAATCTACCCTCCCCACCATATAAAAGGCCAATTTTACACACACACCACTCATTTTTCATTTCAAAACACACACACTCTCTCCCTTTTCTCTCTAGGCCGCCGGCCTACCACCACCACCACCTTAGATCCGCCACAAAAACTTGATTTTTGACAAATCCAATCAAATACCACCTCTTGTTTCATCATTGTAAGTAATCTAATCCATTAAAAACACACATGCAACATCTTTGATTTTTCCAAAAATTTATAATTTTTCAAAAATGGATATTGATCTAATTAAATGGTACACATGTTTAATTCATGTGTTAATAATGTTGAATCATCAATAAAACGAATTGGGGGGCTGTTTTCTTGGGTGTTTTGGCTACCCCAAACCCACGGCCAAAGTGGGTTTGGTTGTGGTTTGATGAGTTTGATGTTTTGTGTTGTGGGTTCATGTTTAGGATTGTGTTTTAGATGTTTTTGAATGAATTGAACCAATTGCATGTATGATTTAGGCTTTAGGTTTTGATGAGGATTCGATTTTTATAGTGTTAAGGGCTGTTTGGATGATTGGGAATGATTATAAGTGGTTAGGATAGGTCTAGGTGATGTTTGGATGGATTGAAAACAAGTAGAAGGGTGATTTTGAATGAGTCATTTTCAAACAGATTGTTTAGGGCTATTTTCGTGGTTTTAATTTTTGGTCCAGGTTGTGATTGTAGGATATAGTTGTAGTGGTCGTCGAGACGCTCGTTTCGGTATAAGATAGAGCTTTTAACTCCAAACGAGTCAAAAGTTATGTTATTTTGAAAATACGTGTACCGGGAGATGAGAATCAACACAATCCGAATTTGTGTTTGGTTTTGGGTCAAATCCCGCGGACCATAGATAGAGTTTGGTGAATGTTTGAAAGTTGATTTTTGGTCTCAAACCTGTGTATGTGAGTCTATTATTAGACTTAGGTGTCGTAGAGGTAAATGGTATATTATAAATGTGTCAAATGAGTCCGACTTGGTCAAAGTGCAATTTCAGTCCGAAAAACGTAGTTTTTGGAAAAGAGTTGAGTAACGGGTTGTAGAAGTGAAAACTTTTGTTGGGATTGAATATGTGAATTCTACAGGTCTTAAAGTATTTTTGAGAATTTTCTCAAATTTTATAAAAATGGTTAAGTATAGTAAAACAGTCCGTACTTTTGGTAAGTATCGGCGAAACCGTAAAATGGATAGTAACTATAATAACATTGATAAATGGTATAAGTCTAGTAACAACTACTTGTTTGACTTTGGCGTGAGTTTTCATAAGCATTGAGTGTGTTTGCATTTGCGTGTGTTTAGTACAAAATGTACGCGGAGTATTGATTTGGTTTACGTACCTTGATTTTTAGGTCAAGTGTTTGATTTTCCCGGGCATCCACGTCGTCGGTGACATTTCCCGTTACGTCTTCGCTAGAACCACTACTACTACGCAAGGTGAGTCTATAGCCTCGCTTTTTACTTATTTCAAATGTTTTAACCCGCGAGGGGGATACATGCTAATTTAAATGAAAATGAACATAAGTCTTGATTGATTGTTGGACCCGAATGTTGCCTCGAAATTGTGTTGAGTACCTAGTTGCAAAAGTCCCTAAATTCATGAACTATTAACTATTGTCCTGCCCTCGAGAAGGGGGAAATAGCCGCTTATACAATTTGTAGTACTACGGGGCTAACGACCCAATGCTAGCCGAGAAGCTGTACGTTGAGTAAGTTCTGCGGTAGATTATCTTGTATGAGAGATAAGGTATAATTGCAACTGATGCCTTTAGAAGGGGCACTGGTTTCATCTGAATCACGCCGGTAATTATTACGCGGGTGATTGAGTTAACGGATTAGTGTCATGAGCTTAAACACAATTGTCATAACCTTGAAAATAGATTGTGAGTACGACAATGCTATTGAATGATCATGATTGGTTTTTAATACTTATGTTCAACTTATGATTTGATAAACCTATAGATTCGCTCAACCTTTGTGTTGACGATTTTAAGCATGTGTTTCAGGTAACCAAGATTGATAGCAGCGGAGCATGCGAGGATGGAAGTTGTGGTGGCTTGGCGGTCTACTTTGTTTTCCTCCCTTTTTGCACTTAAAAATTTTATACTATGTCATGTGAATGAAAATGTATTTTTGGGTTGAGATTCAGTGGGGACCTAAACGCAAACTCTGTATTGTATTCTTTTGGGGTTTGGAAAACAGTAGACATGTACATTTTAACTATGTTTAAATTATGTCAAGACTTTTACGTCTTTTGAGTCGTTTGATATATCTTGTGTGCGATGATAACTGTGTAGCACCCAAATGTTGTAGTTCCGCTGCGCATAGCATTTGTGGGGGTGTTACAGATTGGTATCAGAGCCATGAGTTATAGAGAACTAGGTCATTTTGAAAAATCCTAAACTATAACTTTTGGTGTCGTAAGAAATTGTCCAAGCACACAACTATCCTGCATGGCTCCGGTAAGAATTCTTTAGAATTGCTTTATATTTTAGATGTATCCCTCAAAATTGATATGAATTCCCTAGTATTTAGTAAGTAAATACTTTGAGATATATATTGAGATATATTGTTTTGTACGTTGAGTACTTATCATCGTAATTTGCAAATTCTCGTAAGATTATCGTATATGTTGCATGTAATTGGCATAACGGGCTACATTGCATTACATGGCAACACCGCGTTGTAATCCTACGTGTATGTAGGAATGGTTGTATGTATAAGTATGTATATACTATGGTATTTAAAGGCATTGCACGTGAAGCAATGGTCCTTGAGTGATTATCGTACATTAAAATGCGGTTTTGCTGAGAATTCGGCCCTACCGCTAATTATCAATCTTGATAATTAATTTATTGATCGAATAATCGAGTGTGAACCTCGTTTAATACTCTATATACGTAAATGATGCTTCGTAACATATTTTATATCGACTAGATCGATCTCGATTGTCGTTATCGCACTGTGATGTGTCATTTTTGGGACACCTTCTTTTTGGATCGTAAATTACTAACGTACTATTTTATTTCCTTTATTCCTAATGGGTTTGATATGTTAGTTCACGTAACTATAACATAGACGAAGTATAATCGACGATGCGTACATTGGGGCGGCGAATCATGTGTGTATATTATGAAACGTGGTTGAGGCGTGTTGCCATTTAATCGTTGTTTACTATTCTACTTGAATTTTAAAGATGTGTTTTAAAATAGACTGGTGTTGTGATCAAGCGCGATAACTTGGAATTTGGTTGGTTCTTGTGTTAATTTTGTGGAGTACGATTTCGAGACTCATCCGAGGCCGATAACAACATTTAGTTGACATACGTATTCTCGTTCCATTTATTTCATTTTGTTTTGTTGTTTCATTATTTTGAAGTTAATATTTTACATGACGAGGTCCGGCATTTGTGCAAGTTAAGTAAGCATCGAACTTTGTTGATTGAATGATTTAAACATAAAGTGTTTTATATATTTAATATTTGGTGAATGAAACTTTCGGATAAAAATGACGTATGATGTGTTTTGTAACAAGTAAAATTCGTGTAGAGAATAAACGGACATTGTGAAATTATTTTCCTTCAACCTTGGTTGGTAAATCGTAATAAGTAATTATTATTACTCGTAAAATCCTTGTTTTCATATATTAAAATTTGATACTAAAAGATTGTGATGGACTTGTTAAGAATTTGTTTAAATTAGTTCGAGAAAGGAGTTATAATAAAAATTGCGAGATGACTATTGAGTATATGTAGCTTCGGATTTAGTATGAATTAATTTTCAGGTCAATGTAGCAAACTTTTGGCATAATTTGTAATATAGAGTAGAAAAATTGGTCATATATTTTGGAGGTAGAAACTTTGTAAAAACTGGTTTTACTTTAAACATAAGGTTATGTTTACGTATGTATTGGTATAAACTAGAACACGTTACTTGTTGTATTAAATAAACTGGGATAAAATCGGAATATACACTTTAAGTATGAAATTATAATGCTTGAAATAAAATTTTAAACATTGATGGAACGTCATTGGAAATCATTTGTTTGTTTAATTGTCGTTATAGAGAATCAATATGTGTAATTTGATGATGCTTGTTTAAAATCGTTTGAAAAATCTTTTGTTTTATTCCGCGACGAGATGTGTTAATTTTAAAATCATTTGATAATGGGCTAAGGATTAAAAGTTGAATTTTATATGTTTTAAAATTATTGAGATAAGCATTTTGATTGTTTATTATATTATTATTATTGAGATTTAAGTCTCGACTAAAATCAGAAAGTATCCAAGATAATACCACGTGAAACCTCTTTATCATTTGAGTCGAATTACGCGAATATGATTTAACAAAACAGTTTTGGGGAAAACATGTGTGTAATAAAAGTCAAAGGTTGATTTTAAGAGTTAATTGGACTAGTTTGAGTCATGTTGGATACGTGTATATTTGTGATAATATAAGTCGTAATAATAAAAACGTAAAACTTGGAAAATTCTTACTACGTATGTTTTTGGTACTTAAGATATGAACATTAATGAGGTTTTGACACAAGTATGGAGATTTTCAAACCTAATGATTTGTCAATTATGATAACCGAGTCACCGCATCTACTAATGTTAATAATTTCCGAGAGATTGAAATTTTTCCAGAAATGAAAGCGTTGTAAAGATTGGAAAATGAAAGGTATAAATTATTTAATGGTGTAACCCAAATTAAAAATGTGTAAATGTTCGGTTTTACAATGTACAAGGTAACACTAATTATTATACGCAACTGGATTATACAACACACGCCTACTTGTATATTATTTAATAAAGATGTATATATAATGTTTTGAGTCACGATGGTTCGATCGTCCGACATCAGTTCTTTGATTTTGCGAGTCTATATCTGAGCTCGAGTAGTCATGTAATTGTTTATTTTAATATTGTCTATGGTATGAAACCATTATTATTATATTTATTTTAAAATTACTATTTCGCTAGTACTTGAAAATGAGGGTATGTCACCCGGTGTATTTTGTCATGTTCATGGACGCCGCAACTTTTCTTCTTTCGGTTAATGGCACCAAAAATTATGTATTTACTTGAATGATGCTATAAATCTTCATTAAATTGGCTATTTATTTATATTGAACAAAAGCGAGGAGGCGAAGCCGCTTTACCAAATTGTAGAGGTGAAAGAACTCGATCTTCCTGGTGAAAATTGTTTATAGTTAACCAAGTGATTATTCTTCTCTTCCCGTATACACTTCGTGGAATGTGTGTGCAACTCGAGACGATGGGAATTATGATCGTTGTTTTATTTTTATTTTTTTTATTTTGACGCTTGTGTTGATATTCAACTTTCACTCCATGTATTCGTAGATCGCTGTTATTATCCTGAGACTTTTGTCATACATTTGAAGTATTTTCATTTCTAATGTAGTTAATTTCCGTTGGCAAATATATTGCTCGTTTACCTCGTTCGATCTCATTGATCTTAATTTTATTACTTGTTGTGCTTGCAATGATCTTTAATCATGAACCACCTTACCGTTATTTTGTGAATAGTCTATTGTGAAAATAGGTATGAGTGTGTCAAATGTTTTGGTGAACTAAATGCAAATGGTGTCGATTTCTTTATTTAATTATTTATTTATTTTCCTCACAAAAAGGCAAAGTAAAAGTATGTTTCCAAAATGGACGAAAAATGTTTGATGTGTTTCTTAAAACGATGGTAGCAATATTTTCCCATTTCAAATTTCATTTCAAATGATTTAATTATTTTGAAGGCTAGGTCGAAAACTTCCATAGTCGTGTTTGGTATGTAATAATAATGTTTGTGTCGTCACTCGATCCTCAATTATGCACAGCTTAGCTAACTATGCATAACTCGGGAAGAGTCATGTTTTGTTAATTGTTGTTGCTTGATCCTTAAGTATGCATGATCTAGCTAATTATGCATAGTTTAGGAAGGGCACTATCGTGTCAAACAAATTGGTCATCTTGAAACTTGTAGTGTTTTGATAAATGTTTGGATGAGAACGTTTTTAAAAATGGTGGATCCTTATGCAAGTAATCGCATTTTCTTTGATTCCTAAAGACAATTTTTGAATTTTTCTTGTATTCCTTGAAATCTTTTCTTTCGTTTGGTGTTGACTTGGTAAGTCACTGTGACCGAGTAGTTTTTGGAAAATGTTTTTATGAGTTGTGTGTAACGTGCAAATTTCATCGAAATCACGAGGGTGTTGATGAAATACCAAAGGGGCTCGTATCGTCACCGGGAGAAGAGTTTTTAATAAATATGGAAAAATGCCGAAGTAGAGGAAATCAGAGTTCGAATAACTCTAAGGGAAATAACGAAGACTTCTCCTACAGCGAATGTATCGTACTTTATTTATTATTCTTTTCTTGTTCTTTTGATATGACAACGACACATGATAAATTGTTGAAGTTTACCAACTGTGCATCGGTAATTGGAAGACCATTCCAATTGTCGTCTTCGTTTATTTAAGTGAGGAATCCTCTTTGCTTGACTCAACCATCCTTGATTATCGATGGTTAAATGATAGATATCCCTAGTTGATGTTTTTGTGGTAAACCCTTGCCTTTTATGTATTTGTGTGGTAAGTAATCTGGTCGAGTGATCGTAAGTTGTGAGAACTTGAGACGACATTGTCCAATGAAGCCCGATCATGGAGAACACGTGCCATGTAATGTATTTTTTTTTTTACTGTGAACGATGATATTTACTAAGATTTTGACCACGTTTGGGACGGAAGTAAGATGGTGTTCTTGTAGTATCTTTTGGGTATGGATCCGTGTGTGAGCACCCCACGATGACACATGTAAGTATTTTATTTCTTTTTGGATATGCATCCATAGCTAGCAAGCTCTTGAACCTTCTTTAACTTGCAATTTTCTTTTGACTGGACTCATCCGAGAATTATGTCAATATTCTTGTTTTATCTTGGCTTGGCTGATTAGCAAGCGTGGGTTAACTGATTGAACTGATTGGTTTGGCATGGTTTGGCTATGTTGCAAACATGTTGCAAACATGTCGTAATTTGGTGGTATGTGTTTCATAATGGATTTTGTATTTGGTTGGATTGTGACGTTTTCGAGAGAGTTATGTATGCGTCGGATGATTTCCGTATCAATGAATTCGTTTTTGACGAACTAGGGTTGTATGTATGTAATATTGCGATAAGGTGATTTTGTACGACTAGTATTAATTACTTCGTCTTTTATATTTTGAACGTTTTTCGATGGGGTTATGTGTGACCCGTGCGATTTTCATTTATGAATAATTGTTTTTATGAGACAACGAACCAAGTGAAAGGATGATTCGAACGTTGGAAGACGTGCCCCGAGCGTGTGTGATTGATTTTGGTAGTTGTTGAGATCGACCATTGCCGTTGGTAGTACCTTTGTACGACGACATTTACCATGTTAGCTTTGAAGCTGCGACATTTGAAGAATTATGTTGATGAAAATATAGACCGCGAGTTGGATGAAATGAAGTAGGAAAAAGTCAGTTGAATGGACCTGAAATGATTTGAGAGACTCCGGAGGAGATGGTGTAGATTGAGAATCACTTGTTGACCGCGAGAAGCTGTGAGAAGAGACATGTCAATAACCGAAGGAAGGGTTTGAGAAATTGAAGTGGAGATCAAGGATCGAGATGTTAAGAGATTGAAGCAAGGTATAATACTCATGGTGAAGGTGTGATGGAACACCAGACGTGAACCGAAGTCCAGAACAGAACATGAAGACCTCTTTAGAAAGAAGTACCTTTATCTTCCTAGTAGTACAAAATGCGAGTATAAGAACCGGAGAGCGCCGGGACGTCGCTCCCTTAAGGGGGGAAGGATGTAACACCAGTGAAAGTGCCGTATGATGCTAAGTTATTGTCTCAAGAGTTGTTCAGTATGAGCATCTCTCTTAAGTTGCGACTCACTTGTGGATGTGATATCCCGAGCCCAACGTCATTTATTTAATCCTATTTTACGAATATTTTTGAAATTTTTAAGAAATTTCGTTTGTTATATATTTGACGGTTTAAGTTGAAACCGACGTTTACGGTCGTAATTTAACGTTTGACGATTTAAGAAGAACCGATAACGACTACGATACCGACGGATGCCCAAAACTTACATTTTATTATCGATTGATCGATATTTGAATTTTTCGAGATTTTATTTTTATTACGTGTTAAGTCGAGTCGGAACCATGTGTATATTCGTTTTGTGTGCGTTTGAACCATTTAAAAGTATTTTGAGGTAGCCGGGACGAAACCCGACTCTCGTAAATTTATAAAAACTTACTAGGTACCATTTTTGCCATCTTTAAAAGTTATTTTTCAACAAAGGCCAAAAGAAAACTAATATTACACAATCTACCCTCCCCACCATATAAAAGGCCAATTTTACACACACACCACTCATTTTTCATTTCAAAACACACACACTCTCTCCCTTTTCTCTCTAGGCCGCCGGCCTACCACCACCACCACCTTAGATCCGCCATAAAAACTTGATTTTTGACAAATCCAATCAAATACCACCTCTTGTTTCATCATTGTAAGTAATCTAATCCATTAAAAACACACATGCAACATCTTTGATTTTTCCAAAAATTTATAATTTTTCAAAAATGGATTTTGATCTAATTAAATGGTACACATGTTTAATTCATGTGTTAATAATGTTGAATCATCAATAAAACGAATTGGGGGGCTGTTTTCTTGGGTGTTTTGGCTACCCCAAACCCACGGCCAAAGTGGGTTTGGTTGTGGTTTGATGAGTTTGATGTTTTGTGTTGTGGGTTCATGTTTAGGATTGTGTTTTAGATGTTTTTGAATGAATTGAACCAATTGCATGTATGATTTAGGCTTTAGGTTTTGATGAGGATTCGATTTTTATAGTGTTAAGGGCTGTTTGGATGATTGGGAATGATTATAAGTGGTTAGGATAGGTCTAGGTGATGTTTGGATGGATTGAAAACAAGTAGAAGGGTGATTTTGAATGAGTCATTTTCAAACAGATTGTTTAGGGCTATTTTCGTGGTTTTAATTTTTGGTCCAGGTTGTGATTGTAGGATATAGTTGTAGTGGTCGTCGAGACGCTCGTTTCGGTATAAGATAGAGCTTTTAACTCCAAACGAGTCAAAAGTTATGTTATTTTGAAAATACGTGTACCAGGAGATGAGAATCAACACAATCCGAATTTGTGTTTGGTTTTGGGTCAAATCCCGCGGACCATAGATAGAGTTTGGTGAATGTTTGAAAGTTGATTTTTGGTCTCAAACCTGTGTATGTGAGTCTATTATTAGACTTAGGTGTCGTAGAGGTAAATGGTATATTTTAAATGTGTCAAATGAGTCCGACTTGGTCAAAGTGCAATTTCAGTCCGAAAAACGTAGTTTTTGGAAAAGAGTTGAGTAACGGGTTGTAGAAGTGAAAACTTTTGTTGGGATTGAATATGTGAATTCTACAGGTCTTAAAGTATTTTTTAGAATTTTCTCAAATTTTATAAAAATGGTTAAGTATAGTAAAAGAGTCCATACTTTTGGTAAGTATCGGCGAAACCGTAAAATGGATAGTAACTATAATAACATTGATAAATGGTATAAGTCTAGTAACAACTACTTGTTTGACTTTGGCGTGAGTTTTCATAAGCATTGAGTGTGTTTGCATTTGCGTGTGTTTAGTACAAAATGTACGCGGAGTATTGATTTGGTTTACGTACCTTGATTTTTAGGTCAAGTGTTTGATTTTCCCGGGCATCCACGTCGTCGGTGACATTTCCCGTTACGTCTTCGCTAGAACCACTACTACTACGCAAGGTGAGTCTATAGCCTCGCTCTTTACTTATTTCAAATGTTTTAACCCGCGAGGGGGATACATGCTAATTTAAATGAAAATGAACATAAGTCGTGACTGATTGTTGGACCCGAATGTTGCCTCGAAATTGTGTTGAGTACCTAGTTGCAAAAGTCCCTAAATTCATGAACTATTAACTATTGTCCTGCCCTCGAGAAGGGGGAAATAGCCGCTTATACAATTTGTAGTACTACGGGGCTAACGACCCAATGCTAGCCGAGAAGCTGTACGTTGAGTAAGTTCTGCGGTAGATTATCTTGTATGAGAGATAAGGTATAATTGCAACTGATGCCTTTAGAAGGGGCACTGGTTTCATCTGAATCACGCCGGTAATTATTACGCGGGTGATTGAGTTAACGGATTAGTGTCATGAGCTTAAACACAATTGTCATAACCTTGAAAATAGATTGTGAGTACGACAATGCTATTGAATGATCATGATTGGTTTTTAATACTTATGTTCAACTTATGATTTGATAAACCTATAGATTCGCTCAACCTTTGTGTTGACGATTTTAAGCATGTGTTTCAGGTAACCAAGATTGATAGCAGCGGAGCATGCGAGGATGGAAGTTGTGGTGGCTTGGCGGTCTACTTTGTTTTCCTCCCTTTTTGCACTTAAAAATTTTATACTATGTCATGTGAATGAAAATGTATTTTTGGGTTGAGATTCAGTGGGGACCTAAACGCAAACTCTGTATTGTATTCTTTTGGGGTTTGGAAAACAGTAGACATGTACATTTTAACTATGTTTAAATTATGTCAAGACTTTTACGTCTTTTGAGTCGTTTGATATATCTTGTGTGCGATGATAACTGTGTAGCACCCAAATGTTGTAGTTCCGCTGCGCATAGCATTTGTGGGGGTGTTACAGTTTGATGATTTGAAATATGTGGAATCTCTTGAACAAGAAGTGAACGACCATCAACCTAAAAGAAACGAGTTTTCTACAGCATATGATCTACTCTTACATGAATGTCTCTCAAAAGATATTATGTGTGCTTATATTACATCTTGTGATGATATTGATGAATATTCTGATGTTGCATGTAAATATCTTGATCAAGTTAAAGAATGTGAACGTCTTGAAACTGAGCTTTCGAATAAAGTTGACCAAAAAGAGTTTTCGTTACTTCAACATAGATATGATTATCTTCAAAAACATTGTTACTCACTTGAACTTGCTTTGAAAAAGAAAGTTGGCAGCTTTTCAAATGATACACCTTTAGAAGTAAAATTATCTGAGTCATATCGATTATTAAACGAAAAAAGTCTTGATATTTCGGATTTCAAAGCTCAGTTACAAGAAAAAGACATAGCAATAGCAGAGTTGAAGAAACTCGTTGCTAAGATGGGTGGGAAATTTGTGGAACCTATCATTAAGAAACCTGTTGTTAGACAACCCAATGCCTCTAGAGTGAATAGATACTCTATCTTGGGAAAACCATCTGCTTTCTCAAATTCTTCGTTTACAAAACCTGTGTTTTCCTCCAAGATGGATGGAAAGGAAAGGTTACCACATACTCAACCCATAAGGAATGCTATAGCACCAAGCATTAAGCATAATAATGTGATTAAACCAGGGATGTATAGAATGACCACTAAACTCACAAACAAAGTTAGTCTCTCGCCTCAGACTTCTAGAAACACTAATATTCGTGTGTCTTCTACTACAGGAGTAGTATCCACTACTAGTGTTAGCCGGCCTCAGCTTAAGAGCACTCAAGTGAATGATAAGGTCTGGAAACACAAGAGTCAAGGAAAGATGAAGGAAGTAGAAGCACACCCTAGGAATTTGAATGTTTTTAAGAATAAAAAGTCTGTGATCGCATGTATTGACGATTTGAATGATTTGAATGATTTGAATGCTATGAATGTGAAATTTGTTTGTGTCAAATGTGGAAAATGTGCTAATGCTAATCATTCGATGTGTGCTATGAATAATGTCAAAGGCGTAGATACTAGAACTAATAAGCAAGTTTCGATGCCTATTAGTGCTAGTAAAACCAAACGCATAGTGAACCATTCTGGTGCAACCACCACTAATAAAAGTAATGCATCAGACTCCACCACTAAGAATCCTAGAAGTAGAATTACGGAATTATATGAGTCTGCTAGCAAGTCTTGGAACTGGTAATCAATGTCCTCCAGGATATAAATGGATGCCTAAAGTTAGGATAGAAAATGTGACAACGAGTGTTAGTATGCCTTTAAATATTGCTAAGGACACTAATGATTCTACAATCACAACTACTGTGGTATCCAATTAAGCAAATGCTCCATCGTGTTCTAACTCTTCTTCAGGCGATACATATAATTCTCTTCATACTGGACTCCGGATGCACGAAGCACATGACGGGGAATCTCAAGCTTCTAATTAACTTCGTGGAGAAGGTCCTGGGTACGGTCCGATTCAGAAATGATCAATTTTCACCGATCCTAGGATATGGAGATTTGGTTCAAGGGAATATCACGATCAAAAGGGTATACTACGTCGAAGGGCTCAATCACAATCTTTTCTCGGTTGGTCAATTCTGTGTTGCGGATTTGGAGGTTGCGTTCAGAAAGAAGAAATGTTTTGTTCGTGATTATGATGGGAATGACTACTTACCGGTACACGGGGTACTGATCTTTACACAATTTCACTTCAACGACTCATGCATGGTTATGGAATCAACGTTTATCTCATCTTAATTTTGATACCATCAACTTTCTTTCCAAGAAAGATATTGTGAGAGGTCTTCCAAGCTTGAAATTCATTAAAGATAATCTTTTTTCTTCTTGTGAGATTTGTAAAGCTAAACGAAGTAGCTTCAAAACAAAGACTACACCAAGCTCTAAAGGACGGTTCGATCTTCTTCATATAGATTTGTGTGGTCCCATGCGTGTTCATAGTATCAATGGAAAGAAATATGTTATGGTCATTGTCTATGATTACTCAAGGTACACATGGACTCACTTCTTGAGGTCCAAGGATGAAACACCCGAAGTTCTCATCAGCTTCCTTAAACTGATACAGCGTGGTCTTCAAGCTCAAGTAAAAGTGGTTCGTACTGACAGAGGCACTGAATTTTTGAATTCAACTCTGAGAAATTATTTTGAAGCTGAAGAAATTGAACATGAAACATCTATTGCTCGAACACCCGAACAAAACGGCTTTGTTGAAAGACGAAACCGTACTTTGGTTGAGGCAGCTCGAACATTATTATCCGCTTCAAAACTACCATTATAATTTTTGGGCCGAAGCTGTGTCAACCGCATGCTACACACAAAATCGCTCCTTAATTATCCCAATACACGAAAAGACACCATATCACATAATTCATGATCGAAAACCTTCACTCAAACACCTTCACGTTTTTGGATGTACTTGTTACATATTACGAGATGGTGAAAATTTGGATAAGATGAAAGAAAAAGGTGATTCATGTATTCTTGTGGGATATGCAACTCAGTCTAAGGGATATAGAGTATACAACAAGAGAACAAAATTGATAGTCGAGACTATTCACATCCGATTTGATGAATTACAAAATATGGCACTTTAACAAAACAGTTTAAGTCCCGATCCACAACGACAAACGACTTCCGTTCACAACCGCACGGAACTCGGAACTCAAGACCACATCAATGAACTGTCAAGTTCAACGCTGGTTCAAGAACATATTCCAAGAGCAGATATGACAGTAAACACGACAATTGAAGAGTTGGGAATTTTATATGGACGAATGTATGATGAATATTTCACGGGGGAGAAACATGTTGTATCGAAGTCTTCCGCTGTCACTCATGATAAGAATGATGATACCGGTCATCGTCAACAAAAGGATACAACTTCATCTACTTCAACACGGGTTGCTGCAGATTTACCCCCTCAGAATATCACTTCAACAATCGATCCTACAACATCCACAACTACTGTCATTGCTCCAGAGAACACAAATAAAGCAGACAATGCATTATCTGACGAAGACGAATTTATCAACCCATTCGGTACACCGGTACACGAAACTGGAGAGTCTTCTACTCGCCATGTTGATCCGTCAAATATGCATATGTTCTATCAACGACATCCTTCAACACATCATTGGACCTGAGATCATCCTTTGGTTCAAGTAATTGGAAATCCTTTACAGCCCGTTCGTACAAGACGACAACTTGAAACCGATGGTGATGTTTGTATGTTCGCACTCGCCGTGAGTACAACTGAACCAACAAATATCAAAGAAGCCATGGCTGATCATGCTTGGATTGAATCGATGACGGATGAACTTCAACAATTTGAAAGACTTAAAGTCTAGGAATTTGTTGACAGACCATACGATGTAATACCATTAAATCTTCGATGGATCTGGAAAAACAAGATGGATGAAGAGAACACGATCATCAAGAATAAATCTAGGCTAGTGGCTAAAGGGTATGGCCAGCAAGAGGGTATTGATTTTGAAGAATCATTTGCACCAGTAGCTCGTATGGAAGTGGTCAGGATTTTTCTTGCTTATGCTGCACATAAGGGATTCATCATTTATCAAATAGACGTAAAGACGGCGTTTCTTAACGGTCCTTTGAAGGAAGAAGTCTATGTCACGCAACCGGAAGGATTCGTCAATATTCATTATCCTGACTAGGTGTATCGTCTCCACAAAGCACTTTATGGACTCAAGCAAGCTCCAAGGGCGTGGTATGATAAGCTCTCGAAATTTCTGGTCTCCAAAGGTTTCTCAAAAGGTTACATTGATATAAATTTGTTCACTTATAAATATGGGGATGACATTTTGCTTGTGCAGATTTATGTTGATGACAATATTTTCGGGTCTACAAACCCAAAACTTTCACAATGGTTTGAAAAAGTAATGCACATCAAATTTGAAATGTCTATGATGGGCGAACTAAAATTATTTCTAGGAATTTAAGTTCACCAATCCCCAAGTGGTATCTTTATTAACCAAGCTAAGTATTGTTAAGAGATAATCAAAAAGCATGGTATGACATCATGTGACCCCGTTAGGACACCATTATCAACCACATCCCTAGATGCTGATTTGGAGGGAGATGCCATAGATCAAACGAGATATCGTTCCATGATCGGCTCCCTCATGTACTTAACAGCAAGCCGACTAGATATATCACATGCTACGTGTTATTGTGCACGATATCAAGCACGTCCCACTGAAAAGCACCTCAAGGAGGTTAAACGGATCTTTCGGTACCTTAAGAATACCATTCACATGAGACTCTGGTATCCGAGGGAAACCGGTTTCTTTTTAACGGCCTATTCAGATTTTGATCATGCAGGGTGTCTTGATACACGTAAAAGTACTTCTGGTGGTGCACAATTTCTAGGTAAAGATAAGCTTGTGGGATGGTCTTCCAAGAAGCAGGATTGCACATCACTGTCATCAGCCGAAGCAGAGTATGTGTCTCTATCTGCGTGTTGTGCTCAAGTTCTTTGGATGAGAACACAACTCACGAATTATGGCTTCCAATTTGATAAAGTACCTATGTACTGTGACTCAAAGTCCGCCATAACCATCTCCTGCAATCCGGTACAACATTCCCGCACGAAGCACATTGATGTCAGATATCTTCATTAAGGAACAAGTTGAAAAGGGTATTGTTGAACTTTACTTTGTTGGAACTGATTACCAATTAGCTGACTTGTTTACAAAAGCTCTTTCGAAAGAGAGGTTTGTGTATCTAGTTAGGCAAATTGGTATGAGATGTTTGACTCCAGCAGAACTGGAGATTATGGCAAAGAAGCATGCTTGATTCATCTATCAAACATCTACCTGTAAATAATAATGAAAAAGCAAAATACAAAATTAAAAAACATTGAAAATCCAAAAATATTCTTCTCGACATGTCTTTCAGTATCGATAATATGGACGTACCTAGAAATGTCGCTCAATAACGACACGGGTGTGTACATAAAGCTTGAATGAAAGTTATAAATATTTTTCAAAACATGTCATTTCTATCTTTTCTAAAGGAAATTGTCTCTTTTAACAACTTTTCCAACAACGGGTAGCGCAATCTATCTTGGGTTGAGCTTGTCACAAAACATTCAACATTTTGAGCTCAACACAATGGCTTGTAATCACTTTCATATTGCAACCCGGATCTATATTCACGGGGGAGTATACGCTTTAGTGCCCTTACCCTCAGCAAAAGAAGAGCAATCTTCTTACATTTGAGTGGATTTGTCAAGAAATTCAAAGTCTAAGAACTCAAGTTTATGCTTTAGAAAAACCTTTTTGCCAAAAAGAATTATTTTTCAAAAAGCGTTGAACACAATTTTTTCAAGAATTTCTCAATGATATTCAAAATCTTTCTAAAATTGTGTGTTCAATAACTCCTATCTTCAAAAGATTAATGTGGATCATATCCTCGTAATGACAATTCCATTGGATCAATTTTTGAGGGGGAGCGTTCCAAATTCATGCTAGTTTGACACATTCTTCTCCCGAAGAGTTTCAAGATTATTTTTCAAAATATATTTTAATCAAATTTGGTATCTCTAATATCAAAAGATTTTATATATTAGAGATAGGGGGAGAAAATGTGATTAAAATGTGATCTAAAGACTCAAGCAGGTTACGATCAAAAAACCCACAACATCTTTAATTCACGACGTTATTGGTGTCAAAAGGATGGGTAGATTTAAGTCCTATGATCCAACCAGAACCAGAGGGATCTTCCCAGGGACAATCCAATAGATTATTAGAAGTCCTTAGGAAAGATGGAGTAGAATGTGAATGTAGCTGAATGCCGACTAAGTACTGATGCTAGCACTGGAACAATCACAACAAGGTACTAGTAATGATGTCTTGGTAAGCATTGAAGGGGTTGAAGAATGAAAAAGAAATGTAAGGATAAAGGGTGTAAACAAAGAAGCCCTCCATACAACATAGGCAAAAATCAGGTCAACACATCATGAAGACAACACATCAAGGACCCAGTAATGTAATGCACAACCCCTCCCAGCTGACTCAGGCTTCTCTCAAAAGAAGTTTGTTTTATTGTCACGAAGATCAACACGACTTCTGTTGACTTTCTCACTCCGAGATAGTTGATATTGAATAGGTGGCATCTGCTCCAGCCTCCGATCACTAAAAGTGCACAAATCGAGTCTAGAGCCAAGAGATCAATCAAATCTTGTTATGACACACGGATGAAGATCAAGAGAGGCCTATGCTATATCCTTGTGATATTGCTAGAACACTCAGAGTGATACTACTTAGTATTCACAATCATGAGTGGAAATCCTTCCAGTGTTAAGATCAAACAGCACTGCGGTAGGTCATGTGTAAGATTCTTTATGAATTGAACATATGTAAAACTGAAAAGCAACAGTGGTTTGTTTCTTTATCGATTCAAACACGTTTCAGGTTTCTACGCAATATCTTTATGGTCTTGCCAAAACATTCAGAGTGATATTTATTAATATTCACAGTGACGAATGGAAATCCTTCTAGCGTCAACATTAAACAGCGCTACGGTAGGTAACTTGCGAGATTCTTATGAATCAAGCTCGTGTCAACTGGAAAGCAACAATGGTAAGATTCTCTAATGAATCAAACTTGTTCCAGGAATTTGAATTGACGACTTTTAATCAAGCGGATATTTATCCAATTGATTCACTCTTTATGTTCGCAGTCTTGCTTTGAGACGGTCGGGTAAAGAGAACGGCTAGTACTGCCGCGAAACCCTGTCAAGGAGGTTCTTAATTGAATCTACCTAATCACAGGTAAGATATTTAATATCGTGTAACGGTCTTCAACGACCGGAGGTAAAACTCTACCGATCAAGGATGAATGTCAAAGCCATTCAGTCCGTGTCTATGTTTTGTCTCAAGAAGGCGATGTTACGGTGTACTCAGCAAAGTCAAAGACTCAAAACCACATACTCATGCCCAAAGACATTCAACAATCAAGAAAGCTAAAGACTTCCGCAACTCTGATGATCAAAATCTTCCTTATCAATTAATGTAGAGGAATGACCTCTCTTCAAAGGAGATTGTTAACAAGCTTTCAAGATTGTGCAAAGTATGAGTATGTGGATAAAGACACAAGATAGCAAGTTGGCAAAGATAAGTCAAGAATGATTTGAAGATCTCAAGATAAAAGAGAAAGTCGAAAGACAATGACAAAGGCTCAAAGATCACAACATGAAGGAACAAAACTATTATTACACGTTCAAGACTTATTTATGACGAAATTCGTAATCTCCATTGATCTCCAAATATCGAAGAGGAATGACCTCACATTGGGGGAGATTGTTAGCCTTAAAATATTGAGTCAACCAAGAATTTTCGGTCACAGGTTTATATTGTAATATTTATTAGAACGTTGTAATAGTCAGTTAAAATAGTCATGACATTACGGGCTTGATGGTTAGCTTAAAAGGCCTCTTTCAAGGTACTAAGCATTTATTCAAGCCCGACCCAAAACATATATAGTCCATTAGAGAGCCCGCATGTGGGTGGACTATATAAGCACCCTCCTAGCATGTTAGGAGGGTGGATGTTCTCATTTTTCTTAATCTAGTTTCACAAAGTTTCTCCACCTTCTCTCTACTTTCTCTCACTACTTTCTCTCTCTAGAAATCTTCATTATTTTCATCTATTTTCTATTAATCAACCATGGTGAAGTGAATAAATTAGGGAACAACAACTTCGAGTGCCTACGCGGCCACGGGAACTTATAACCAAAATGGTCAAGTTACCCGCTCTAATCAAATGACTCCATCGGGTTTTGCACCCAATCAAAATGCTAACAACTATCGAAACAATCAAGTTGGTTTCAAAAACAATTACAAGGATAACAACTATGGGAATCAAGGGGCTAATAACCAAGTTTCAAACGAAAATCAAAACAATGATTTTCAAAACAACAACAAGAGTTTGCAAAACTTGAAAGATCTTCCAAATGAATTTGTTGAATATGAAAATGGAAATGATGCTAGGTTTGATAATATTCAAAGGGAGATCATTAGCGTAAGATCCGAGTTTAAGAATGACTTGAAAAAGGAGTTGAAAAACGAGTTTGCAAATGAGCTTAAGATTCATACCAACAAAATGGAGGGTAATGTGACTAGGTTACAAAAAAACCAACAAAATATGGAACAAGGGCAACATGAGATAAAACAAAAGATGCTTAAGGCCGATAAGAGGCAATCTATGTTTGAGGATAAAATTTCATCCATGTTTGAGGCTATAATGTGTAAACCGTCTTCGAGTAGTCTTCCTAGTAACACAATATCGAACCCTAAGGGAGAGATGAAAGTGATTACCACACGAAGTGGTAAGACACTTAAGGAACCGACTCCTCAACCAATTACTCCAACGGTGGATGAAATTGAGGAAGAATCCGAGGTGGTGGTCGAAAAGGATCATATCCCAATCCCACGAAGTACCGCTCATGCCACACCTACAGTTGACCCATTACCATATTGGAACCCGAGATTCCAAAGGCTATGCCTATGCCTCAACCCACACCACCTTTGCCCTACCCATCGAGACTTCGTAAGGAGAAACGGCAAGAGCACAATAATTACCAATTTGAGCTTTTTATTAAAATGTTTCGTGATGTGCATTTCAATGCAAGTTTTGCCGACGCTTTGGTCATGATGCCTCGATTTGCCGCTAACTTTAAGAGTATGTTAAACAACAAGGAGAAATTGCAACAACTGTCTAGTTGTTCATCGGTTTATCTTAACCACATACCTCAAAAAGTCGGTGATCCCGGTAAATTCTTGATTCCATGTGCTATTCAAGATATGGAAGAATGCTATGCCTTGGCCGATCTTGGTGCTAGTATTAACTTGATGCGACTTGCAATCTTCAAGTCGCTCAATATTCCTAATCTTACTCCTTCACTAATGTCTATCGAATTGGCCGATCATTCCACTATTCCCGCATGTGGATTGGCCGAAGACGTTTTTGTGAAAGTGGGAAAGTTCTATTATTCGGTAGACTTTATCGTTGTCGATATTCCCACGGATCCTCAAGTTCCTCTTATTTTAGGTCGTTCGTTTTTGGATACGTCGATGGCGTTGATTGATGTGCATGCTAGAAAAATCACCTTACGTTTCAACGACGAGGAACTTGTGATAAACACAACACAAAAATCTCCAATTTCTCATGTTTATTCCGTCGCGACCATAAACCTCATTGATATGATCGATGTCGTTTGCGAGGAATTTTCACAAGAAGTTTTAGGTTTTGGTGACGATGAGAATAGTGGCAATCCCACTATGCTTGATCCCATTCTTGATAATTCGACACCATCCTTTACTCCATTTAAAGGTGGTGGTTTTACCTTGGAAGAATTTGATGTTCCTCGTACTTGTAACGAAGACCTCGACAACGATGAGGACTTCTTGATTATCAAGGATTTTGTTAACGATTTCCCAATTTCCTCCGCCCGAGGAGGTTATGAGTATCGAGCCCAAATCTTCAATTGAGGAACCACCAATCCTCGAGTTGAAAGGTTTACCTCCTCATCTTGGATACGTATTCTTGGAAGGAGACGATAAGTTACCGGTGATTATTACGAAGGATCTTTCGAATGATGAAAAAACCGCACTTATCGATGTTCTAAAGGACCACAAAGGGGCAATTGCTTGGAAATTATCCGACATTAAGGGGATCGATCCCAAATTTTGTACCCACAAATCTTAATGGAGGAGGATTACAAACCCGCAATCCAATGTCAAAGGAGGGTGAACCCCAAAACTCACGACGTCATCAAAAAGGAGGTCCTTAAACTCCTTGACGCGGGAATGATTTACCCTATTTCCGGTAGCCCTTGGGTGAGTCCTATTCATTGTGTCCCTATGAAGGGAGGAATGACCGTTGTGCCAAACGATGCCAACGAGTTAAATCCAAATCGACTCGTGACCGGTTGGAGGGTGTGCATCGATTATCGTAAGTTGAATGATGCCACTCGTAAAGACCATTTTCCCTTGCCCTTCATGGACCGAATGTTCTAGCGTCTTTTGGGAACGATTTCTATTGATTTTTTGATAGTTTTTCCGGTTACTTCCAAATCCCCATCGATCCTCGTGATCAAGAAAAAACTACGTTTACGTGTCCATACGGAACGTTTTCCTATCGTAGAATGCCATTCGGACTTTGTAATGCACCGGGAACCTTTCAAAGGTGCATGATGGCTATTTTTCATGACATGATCGAGAAGACGATGGAAGTCTTTATGGATGATTTTTCCGTGTTTGTCGAATCTTGAGAGAATGTTGAAACGTTGTGAGGAAACCAACCTTGTGCTCAATTGGGAAAAAATGTCATTTTATGGTTAAGGAAGGAATCGTCTTAAGGTAAAAGGTCTCGAAAGCGGGCATTGAGGTAGACAAATCTAAGGTAGACGTCATCGCCAAATTACCTCATCCCAAAACCGTTAAGGGAGTTAGGGGTTTCCTAGGCCACGCGGACTTTTATCGTTGATTCATCAAGGATTTTTCAAAGATCTCTCGACCTATTACACATCTCCTCGAAAAAGATGCTCCTTTTGTCTTTAACGAAGATTATGTACGAGCCTTTAAAATCCTTAAAAGGAAACTTACCGAAGCTCCCATTCTTGTTTCTCCAATTGGAACCTCCCCTTTGAGCTCATGTGTGACGCAAGTGATTACGCTATTGGGGCCGTTTTGGGGCAACGTCATGATAATCATTTCTTGCCTATTCACTATGCTAGCAAGACGATGACCGAGGATCAACTTAAATATACTACAACAGAAAAGGAATTCCTTGTCGTGGTGTATGCATTTGAGAAATTCCGACCTTACCTCGTCTTGACCCAATGCATAGTGTATGCGGATCACTCGGCAATCAAGTATCTCATGGCTAAACAAGATGCAAACCCGAGATTGCTTCGTTGGACTCTCCTCCTACAAGAATTTGATGTCGAAATCCTTGACAAAAAAGGAGCCGAGAATCTAGCGGCTGATCATCTTTCTAGTTTGGAAGATCCTCACCAAAGTGTGTACGAGAACAAGGAAATCACCGAAACATTTCCTCTCGAGACACTTGGTGTAGTGAATTCTAAGCTTGACTCATCCACCCCATGGTTTGCGGACATCACAAATTACCATGCGGGCAACTTCATCATTAAGGGTATGACGACTCAACAAAAACGAAAATTCTTTCGTGACGTCAAGTTCTACTTTTGGAACGACCCTTATCTATTTTGGACTTGTGCGGATCAAATTATTCGACGTTGTGTTTTTGGCACCGAAGCTTCTAACATCCTTAGAGCTTGTCACGAGGGACCCACGGGTGGTAAACACGGTGTTAATCTTACGGCAAAGAAGGTCTTTGATGCTGGTTTCTTTTGGCCTACTATTTACCGAGATGCACACACACTTGTGAAGTCGTGTGACTCATGCCAACGACAAGGAAAAGCCTCACAAAACGATGAAATGCCACAAAACATCATCCAAGTGTGTGAGATCTTTGACGTTTGGGGAATTGATTTTATGGGGCCGTTCCCATCATCTCGTAGTAATAAGTACATCCTTGTCGCCGTTGACTACCTATCTAAGTGGGTGGAAGCTAAGGCTTTGCCCACGAATGATGCTCGTGTGGTAGTCAAGTTTTTTATGAGTTTGTTTTCTCGGTTTGGAACCCCTCGTGCGATCATAAGCGATCGTGGAACCTAATTTTGGAATGACCAATTCGAAAGGGTCCTAAGGAAATATGGGGTTACACATCGGCTTTCTACGGCTTATCACCCACAAACGAGTGGGCAAGTCGAGGTTTCAAACTGAGCGTTGAAGAGGATCTTGGAGAGATCGATAGGAGAGAACCGACAATCCTGGTCGGATAAGTTAGACGATGCTTTATGGGCCTTTCGTAACGCTCATAAGACGCCCATCAGGTGCACTCCGTACAAGATCGTGTACGGGAAGAATTGTCACTTGCCAATTGAACTCGAACATATAGCTTATTGGGCACTTAAGCATTGTAATGATGACATTGAGACCACGGGAAAACACCGGAAAATGCAATTAAATGAATAGGATGAATTGAGGGATATTGCTTATGAAAATTCATTGATTTATAAAGAGAAAACCAAAAAGTTTCATGATTCTAAAATTAAAAAACGGGTTTTTAACATTGGAGATCAAGTGTTGCTTTTTAACTCACGTTTCAAAAATCTTTTCCGACAATTTGAAATCCCGTTGGTCCGGTCCATTCACCGTTACCCAAGTTTTTCCATATGGGACCATCGAGCTAGCTCAAAATGATGGCCCTCATTTCAAGGTGAATGGACATAGGTTGAAGCACTACTTTGGCGGGGAAGTTCCCTCTTTGAACTACCTCGACCAAGTCACCTTCCCCAATGATATTAGTATTGAAGGGATCGAGTCGAGCTCATGACTCGATAATCAAAAATGAGGTGCCTCGTGGGGGAGTCCCATGCTTATCCATGTACATATTATCGCTTTCTAATGTAGTAACGTGAGGGGATTTGTGCCCTTCCATCCTTTGTTCCGTGGTTGTTTGTGATATGTGGTTTTTAGATGATCATGATCTTCACGATTGGAGCCTCTCGTGTTCATTTATGGGAGCACTCGGTCGTTTCCTTTGAAGAATTTCTCAATATCCACATGATATATCCTTATTTGTTCTAACCTTAGGTTTTTAGCACACTTCATAAACGGCTATTAATTTAATGGTTACACCTTTTCCATGCTAGATTAAGCATTCGACTTCGTCTCTAGTATGGGGGTATCCTACCCTTAAACTCGAAACATTGAGGACAATGTTTAACTTTAGTATGGGGGGTGAATAGATACTTGTCTTGCCAAACCTTCACGCTTTCCAAAGTTTATCTTTTTGTTGCAAAATAAGGCTAAAAATGGCCAAATTTTAAAATTTTTCTCATGTTTTATAAGTGTTTGAAGACACGAATGTAGATTTTCCGATGGCGAGAATAAGAGTAATTTTTTACTCGACCGTGCGTGTTGAGCACTTAGCTTCGATTTCTTAACTTTATATTAGGCTAAATCTCTTAAATGAGGACGAGAAATGGTAGAGTTAATTATAATTTACTATGCTAAATGTAGAGTACTCGTATTCTTTCAAAAACTCATGTGTTCTCGCTGTTTGCTTATTCTCCCTTCGGTTGTATATATATTTTGCTTAATAAGTATTGGCTTAGCGGTTTAGTCTTGATTGTTGTTTTCTAGTCTTTTCTAGTAGATTCCATGTAATTAAATTGGGAAGACATTAAGGTATCGCTAGCATCACGGTTTTGAAGTATTGGCAACCCGAATAATCAAAAGCTTCACCTAATAATAAGATTTCAAGTGCTCACCTAAATCAAGCAAACAATTTGAAGCTCACAAGGCTGAAAAATCTATGCGAAATTGAAAGTGAATCAAGCCTTAATCATTGAAGCTTTAAAGATCCAAAATTCGCTGTTAGCGTGAGGATATACATCTTTGGCCATAATAAACACCTCATGGCGAGGTTAAATAAAAGGCAAGGCAAGACCAAAGTCATAATAAAAGCTTCATGGCGAAGTTGAATAAAAGATGGAGATAAACCTATGATAATAAGGCCCATCCGTTAGGGGGCGTATAAACGTCTTGGTAATAAGTCTCATGTTCAAAACCGTTATAAAACAGTGTTTATCGATCCTTCTTGTTAACTTTATTTTTTGACATCGTTGTCTATTAGGAGGGGTTATTAATTCGATGGTCTTGGTTACACCGTTATGACTCTATTTTTAGACCTAAATCTCTATCATAGCATAAGTAAAAAATGTATCCTCGTGAACATTTAAGACCAAAATAAAATATAAGAGATACCACTTAGGAAAATGGGAGTCTAAGTACGTGATTAGGGCATATGAGTAGTATTAGCATTACTAACTTATAATGACAATGATCTCGTTGTACGCTTAGCATGGAATTGGGTGAAAATCGAGGACGGCGAAATTATTTCTAACGAAGCATTCACGTGTTCTTGTTCTATGAACCTAAACGTCCCATTTTGAGATGAAAATCCTTCATTATGTCTAAAACGCAATTAGTAGCAAGTAGTAGTAGTGTAGCAAGTTTATGATTTAATAAAAGTGCATAAAAATGAATTTTGGAGGTGCTACGATACTTTATTCTAGCATTACGTGAGGGCACGACAATGGTTTAGTATGGGGGAGTGATGAGACTGCTTTTATACATAGTCTCATCATTTAAAGTGCGCTTAAAATACATAAAATATCATGAAATATGCCAAATATATGCTTGTGTTTGTTTCATGTGTATTTTAGGTACGGATATTGAGAAAATGGCAAAAGATCACAAGAAACAAGCAAAAACGAACACGGTAAACGAAGCCGCACAATGAACCAAGCCCTAGAGTGATTTTCCAAGAATAACCCTTGAAGAATTGAAGATTGTACAAGAAGGGTCCTCTAATATTGAGGAATTGACACTTTAAACCCTTGTATATTCATAATCACACGTTTGGTCCTTAAAGTTTGTCAAATTGCAAAAAGGACCCTACACTTTGAAGAATTGGCAAGAATGGTCCCTCACAAATGAAGAATTGTCATTTTTAGTCCTCCAAGAAGTCAAAAATACAAGTCAAGACCATGAAGAATGAAGATATGTCCAAAACAACCCTTGAAGAATCATTAAATTACAAGAAATACCCTTGAAATACTTTTACAAAACTTTTTGGGGCAAAAGTGTGAAAAAGGAAACTTCATTATAAAAGGAATTTCAGTTTTGGCTAATTAAAATGCAAATGAAAGGAGAAACAAAGACAAGGGGGAAAAGCTGCCAAGACACAAAACCTACCTAGACCAGTGACAACATGCCACGTGCCCCACTACCACTTTTTAACCAATCACATGCCATCCCTTTGCCATGTCACAACCGCACTCGGCCGGTTTTAATAACTAATTTAGTTAGTTACATAAACACGCGCTAAACATGAATTCAAACACAAAACCGGATTAAAACCTCCACTATTCATCCTATGAACAAGATTAGGGGTTTGTTTAATACTTGGTATTAAACCCTAATTCTTTCTAGAATTATGATTAAGGGTCTCTTAATCATAACCCAACTCATAAACATGCCACATCATCACCCAAGAATTCACATGATAAGTCCCTTGCTACACTTTTAAGGAAGAAGCCAAAAATGTTCCAGCAAATCAACCATCCATATTGAAGCTTACATTTTAAGCTTCCTTTGAGCCATTGATCACAATTGGACCAGCTATCAACTCCACAAACGTCCAATATAACTTCACATGTTCAAGACAAAATTCAAACTGCAAGGGCATTTTAGGGAATTCACCAACTAGGGTTTATGTTATTTTTCAGCTTTCTTAGTCTCATTGTAGCCTATATAAGGCATAGGACTCACAACATTAGTTTTTTCTCTTGGTTTTTCCTTGTTGAATTTTCTGTAAATCCTACTTTCAGTTTTATGAAATAGAGTTTGAATGTGTTGAAGAAATCCAAGTGCCATCTTTATTATATGCTTGTTATTGATTAAAGTTTGTGAATTTGAAGTTTCAAAACCTGTTTTCAAAACTTGTGCAAGAGATAGCAAAGTTTTCTAAAAACTGATATTTTTCTAAATCCTTTGGTCAAACCCTTGGAAATTTTGGGTCAAAGATTGATCACATCACCCTGATAAGGAGCTTATCAAGGTGAGGTGAGATCTTGGCTTGGGGATAATCAAGGAGTGGGGTAACAAAGCTTGAATTAATAAGTTTTTTCCATTTTTTCTTTTCATATAAACTGCTTGTTCTAACCTTGTTACTCTTAGCAGCTATTTGGAAGCTTGTGCCTTGTTAAGCTAGGCACATAAGCTCAAAAATTCGTGAGTGTGGATGTAGATTCATGAGGTTTGAGCCTTCTTACCAAAAATATGTTAAAAAGTGATATTTTGTGATTTTGTGTTCTACTGTTATAAGTGTTGTTCTTGCGGCTTGAATCTGCTTAATACCGCATGATATTGTTGTTATGATGCTAGATTAGGCTTGGGTAAACCTGTTATACACTTTTACTTGTTTAAATCTTTGATTCAAAAAAGTTAAGGGGTGTTTGGGTTTACTGGGTTTAAGCTTGCAACTTGAACTTGAGTTAGGGTTTTAGGTTGTTAAGTGCTTGTATCTAATATTTACTTGGTTGTGTGCTATTTTCTGCAAGTTTTGAGCTATTAAACATCAAATCCTACATTATGCTATATCTTGCTTGTTTTTGACTATTTTGACCTAAAATCTTGGAAACACCTAGAGTGTATGCATGTTTAGGGCTAACAAGCGTTTAAACAATGTTTATATAACCTGTTTAGGAGATTTAAGGGTTTGAATTTGGACTTGTGGTCAAGTACATCAGCAAAGTGCATTTTCTGTTTGTTCATTGGTCATCAGTAACTTTCTTAGCTTGAATCTTTATCTAAACCTGGAATCAGTGTATGAAACCATTTGATTTATGTTCATTTGAATTTATTTAAGCTATTGTGTGCATTTGGTTCTATTTGGTTGGCTTAATCTTGCTAAATCTGCTTATTTTGTTGAAAACTGCTTATGTTCATGTCTGTGCTAAATCTGTATGCTTTTTGATTAAACTGTATCAATTGGCCTGTTGTTCTTGTGATTTTGTGATTGTTATTGACTCCTTATAACCCACTGGTTATAAGGGTGCCTTGGTGTTCTTTGATTCCAACAAAAACCCACAAAAAAAAAGTCAAGATAGTCAAGCAGTGGCAACTTTTCCCACTACTAGACACCCAAAACTAGCCCCTGCTAGTGTTAATTTTCAATCAGCTTATTCATAAGCTATTCTAACTTATCCAGACTTGCAACAAGTTTTTTTTTGTAATCAATCTTCCTTATTTGACCCATTTGACTAATCTGGAGCTTTTTAGGGTTTGACTTTTAGGTTTTACTAGAAAACCAACTAAGTTGACTTTTACATAAATGAAACCTTTTGCAACAAGAATCAGCCCTTGAATTGGTCTTGAACTCAAAAACGACTATATTGTCGTTTTCTGTAGAGAGCTTTCGCTTATTTCATGCTTATTTCTTGGGCTTATTAAAAAATTCTTTTTACAAACAGCTTAATTAGGTCAAGAGAAGGTTGTGTGTCAAATTTCAGCTTATGGCATCATCTTATAGCTTAATGGGCCAAAAAGCCCATTAAGAATAAGTTGCTTTGAAATAAGCTGTGATAAGCTCACTTTCAGCTTTTGGGCCTTTGAAATTTTGTTTTTAAAATTGAATTTCAAGCTTAACTAGAAGTTTTGGGTCGTTTTTGTGGACTTTTTCTTATTGGGCCAAATTTAAGCCCATTAAGGGACTGTTTGGGTATTTGGCCCATTTGGAGGCCCATTAGGGGTATTTTTGTCATTTCAAGTTTATTTCTGTTTTATTTAGATTAAAATAAAATAGTTTGCAACTTTTTAGAATTTTTTATAAATTTTGGATTTTTAATATTATTTTATTATTATTTTATTATTAAAAATTAAATTTAAGATTTTTGCAACTTTTTCATTTTTCCTAGGTTAAAAACATTAAGTTAGGAATTTTAAAACTTTATATTAATTTTCTTGTCATTTAATTAACTTTTAGAATTATTTTAATATTTTTAGAGTTTTTAATCATTTTTATATAGTTTTGATTAATCTTAAATTTTTCAAAAATAGTTTTTAGTTTAATTAAGTCATTTTAGAGGTTTGAAAAATCTCATTTTGGGCTTTTTGTTAATTAAATTGATTTTTTGGGCTTTAGTTAGTATTAAAAAATTAATATTTAATAAAATAAAAGGTTTAAGTGATTTTTGATTTCTTGTAAACTCTAATTACATTTTTTAGGATTTTTTGCAATATTCTAGGAATTTTTAGGTTAATTTTTAAATTTCGTCATATTTTACGGTTTTACGTGCACGACTTTTCGTCTTAGTGTAATTTAGAATCGTAACCGTCATCCTTTTCTCGTTTCTTTTCTCATAATCATAGTTACAATATTTAATCATCTCTTTAAACAACACACTAGCCTCCTTGAGAACGAACTCACTCATTGGGTCATTTGTGCACGATTTTTCTAAATCGTCGTACTTACCCTCATTACGCTCTTTTTCCTAAAAGACGTATTACTACCACTATTAAATGTGAATGAACCTGAATGCCGACTAAGTACCGATGCTAGCACTGGAACAATCACAACAAGGTGCTAGTAATCATGTCTTGGTAAGCATTGAAGGGGTTGAAGAATGAAAAAGAAATGTAAGGATAAAGGGTATAAAGAAATTAGCCCTCCATACAACTTAGACAGAAACCGGGTCAACACATCATGAAGAAAACGCATCATGAACCCAGTGATGTAATGCACAACCCCTTCCCAGCTGACTCACGCTTCTCTCAAAAGAAGTTTGTTTTATTGTCACAGAGATCAACACGACTTCTATTGACTTTCTATTGGAAATTCACTTTATGTGACGACATTAAGAATTCCCATTAGTTATCATAGTCACACACGCTTAGACTAGACTAGGTACAATGTATAGTTAAGTGTTGGTGTGTGACTATATATACCCCTCTAAGGCTTCCAAGGAGGGGTGTTGATTGTGTTTCATTTTGTTTCTTTTCATTTTAATACATTTTCTTAAACTTTCACACACAACCTCTCTTTCTCTCAACTCATCAATGGCTTCCACGTTCCACCACCATGTTAGACCACCGGATTACTAAAAAGCAAATCCACAATTGGCATCAGAGCCTCGGTTCAATCCTTGGATCGTTTTTTGTTTTCGATTTGGTGGTCTAAAATTTTCTGTTTTGTCTCGATCTATTAATTTTTTGTCACAAATTTTTATGTCTCGTCTCTTGTATCAGTTTGTCATTTTTATCACATCCGGTTTTATCATTTTCTGGCCTCTAATTTCGTGATTTTCTTTGTCAAATAAACTAGCTGGCAGGTCTTGATGACACGTTGATTTTGTTTATTATTTTCCAAGATCTGGTTTCATACATCTTGGTAATAGCCTATTTCAGAGGTGTCAGTGCTTATTTTTGTCGTTAAATCTGTCTAAAGATGTTATTAAACAGATTTTTTCCAGTTTTCTGGGTTCATTAGATCTGGCATTAAATTTCTGGTTCAT